>JAQHUG010000112.1:4904636-5037669 GCA_028555095.1 Dicrostonyx torquatus
GTATATGCAGCCACACAGTGCAGTCTCTGTGTACACAGTATGTGCCGCCTCTGTGTACACAGTATGTACAGCCTCTGTGTACACGGTATGTGCAGACACATGGTGCGGTCTCTGTGTACACTGTATGGGCAGCCACATAGGGCAGCCTCTATGACTGTTCTGTCCTTTCTTCCAAGGGCTTTGGGGATGTCGTTCACCGCTTCAAACCTAGCTTTTACAGAACCTCAAAGATCTTTCTCGATGCTCCTTTTCTACTCCTCTCGTTCACAGCAGGCCTTGGAAGCTCTCCGAAATAGAGAGCTTTGGCCTTTGCTCGTTTCTATAAAGATTTCTCATTCTAGTATGACATAATCCCTTCTCTCATCTGTGGAAAAGACCAGAGTTCTGTATAATGATGTCCCCAGGGTCAGGACCCAGGATTTTCTTTTAGGAATGTGGGCTTCTGGTCTATCATTTCAGGGACTGGGAGTAAACCTCCTTCTGACACAGCATTAATTATGGTGTGCTTGCCTTTCTTTAAAGTAGCAAGCAGGATTAACTAGAACCCCTATTTTTTTAAAGTATTTAATAATTTAGAGTTTTGATTATGCTGTTTGCTCCATGAATGTTGCTTAAGTATTAACCAAATGTGACAGCTTGCTAATAAATTTGTATTTGGCTTTAGGTGATTTGTTTTTTTTATAGGACTAAATATTTAAGTTTCAAAAATAATTTCCTCTAAATCAGTTTAAATATGACACATTGTTTTGGTTTTGGTTTGAGACAGGGTCTCATGTAACCCAGGTTGGCTTCAGACTCACCTGGGAACACTTGATCCTCTTGCCTCTACCTCCAAAGTGTTGGGATTTGAAGTGAACACCACAACTCCGGACCTTAGGTGGTATCTTCATGATACAGTGGAAAATGTCTATGACACAGTTGTGGGAAGTACACACACACCATATTAAATTTGTAATTAAAAGTAGCAAGGTTAGTCTTGCGATAGCATAAGATGGCATTAAGCTCGTCCAGTCTTTCTGATACAGTATTTTTACTAGCTCTTAGAGAATTTCACATCCTTACAATGTATTCTGGTCATATTCACCTCTGCTCCTCCCCAGCAACTCCCAGACTAATCCCATAACCCCCTCAACTTCATGTGCTTCTTTTCGTTTTGTTTTTGAGATTATATGATTAAAATATCTCTCCCTCTCTTTCCTCCCCCTCCCCGACCCTCTCATATGTCCCTCCCCACTCTCCTTCAAATTCATGGTCTCTTTTTTTCATTAATTGTTAGTGCATGTATAACATATATATTCCTAAATATAACCTGCTCAATCTGTATTTTTTAATAGACTACTATGGGACACAATTTTAAAGAAAACTGTTCCTTATTCTCCTTGGGGCCATTAACTGCCAGTAACTCCTTAGGTGGGGAGGGGGCTGGTGACCTCCTCTTCTTCCTTGCTGGGATGTCCTGCACTGACTTGACCTTGTGCAGAGCTTGCCCTGGCAGCCAGAGTTGCTGTGATGTTTTTAGTGTAGCAATTCTGTTATGTTTCAGAGACTGGCTTTGCCCTATTTGTCATATCCTGTGGATCCTGCAGTCTTTCTGATGACCCCTACCCTGGTGGGGAGGAGGTGTGATGCAGATATTCCTATGACAGAAGCCCAATCTTCTTCACCCCAGTCATTATTTTAAGACTTCAAGCAGCTCATTTCTAAGCATCCTTGCAGCCAGCCTAGCCTGTTCAAATCTATTCCAGTAGTTAATACAGAAGTCGTGAGAGATTTACAGAAACACATGATGTAAAGCCAGAAAAGTGAATTAAAAGCTCTTTCTTGGCAAGGTTAGAGCCTTCTTTCATCTTAACCTGCCAGACATTTGTACCCAGTCAGATTCTGACTACTATGTCATCTCAACATATTCTTGGGGGGGGGATTGAAAGTTCAAGGTCTCAGAAGTTGGAGCTATCTTAACTGAGTCCAGAATCATAGATTTCTGCTCTGGGGTTAAGTTGTCATTTAATTAAAACCTTATAGGTTGCTAGAAAGGGATAGCTTTGAATCATAACAAGAACAAACAAAGGAGCAAAGTTTAAGCTGGGGATGTGGCTTAGTTGGTGTTGTTCCTACTTGGCATGCAGGAAGTCCTGGGCTCCGTCCTAAGCACCACATAAACCAGCTGTGGTTCTGTATGCCTGTAATCCCAGCACTCTGGAGGTGGAAGGCAGAAGTTCAAAAGTTCAGAGTTGTCCTTGGCTGCAAAGTGAGTTCAAGACCATCCTGAGATACAATACACCTCCTATCAAAACAAACAAAAACAGCAGCAAAGGATTATTATTAATTATTATCAAAATGCTAATTATAAGTTATCTTTTTTTAATCTTCATAAACTCTTTTATAAATTAGGTATTCTTATTCTCATTTTTCAGAAGAGGAAACTGAGGATAAGGAGAGCTAAGTTATGTGCCCAGGTTTGATAACTTATAAGAGGTTGAGCCAAGTTTGACTGACAACTAAGCCCTGTTGTAAACTGCATGTCAGGCCATTTACCAATTGGAAAATGCACCCAAATTGACCATCTTAATCTCTTAAAATGTTTTATTTAATTTTATTTTATGTGTATGAGTGATTTGTTTGCATGCCTGTCTGTAAACCACATACAGGCCAGAGCGGGTGTCAGATCACCTGGGACTGAAGTAGGGTCCTCTGAAAGAACAGAAAGTGCTCTTAACCACCGAGCCATCTTGCCAGAACCCCTTTTAACCACTTCTAAGTGTCAGATTCAATGGCATTGTGTGATCATCACTTCCATCCATTAAGCCCTTTTCTTTTGTGTGTATGGAATGCATTTCACGCAGTGTACACACATGACTGTGTGTCCATGCACCCTTTCTCATACATGTAGAAGCCAGAGTGAGATGTCAGCTGCTATCCTCAATTATTCTCCATGTTACTGCCTTGAGGCAAGGTCTTTCACTGAGCAAAAAGCTCCATCTTTGAATGAAGCTGGCTGACCTAGTGAGTTCTGGGAGTCTCCCCATCTCTGCCCTCAACCCCCAGTGCTGGGGTTATAGAAGCATGGAGTTGTTTGGATTTTTATGTGGGTCCTGGGGATAAGAACCCAGGTCCTCACACTTGCAGAGGAAGCTTCTTACCCACTGACCTATCTCTCAAAACAAGCCCCATGGAGCGCTTGCCATCTTACGAAACTATACACAAAGCACTTAACTTCCCATTCCCCACTCTGCAGCTCCTGGGAACCACAATTCTACTTGCTAGCTTTGTTGAGGCACCTTATATGAGTATGCTCGTAAAAGAACGTGTCTTTTATTGACTGATCATTTTCACTTAGCTTCTTGTACTCAGTCTTCTCTATCCATCTTACAGCAAATATTCAACATGTCCTGTTTTTAAAGATTGAATGTTTCAGTGTGTGTCTGTGCCATATTTGCTTAATTATGAATTGGCTGAGGGTTGGAGCACTTGCTTCCACCTTTAATTGTTGCAGATAGGGCTGCAAAAAAGGCAGATGTATTAATCCTTTCTTGTTGCTATAACCAAGTATCTCTCAAACGCAATTTAAAGAAGGGAGCGTTTATTCTGGCTCATGGCTTGAAGGTACAGTTCATATGTCAGGAAGGGGTCTGCAGCAGAGCACAGGGTGACTGGTCAGGTTGCATCCACAGTCAAAGCAGAGAGTGATGGGGCCTGATGCCTTACTCCCTTTCACATTTCTGTTCATTCTGAGACTCCGCCCATAGGCTGACACTGCACATGCTCAGAGTGCGTCTTCCCGCCTCTGTCAAACATCTCTAGAAATGCCAGAGATTTGTCTTCGAGGTGATTCCTATCCCACTAGATTGACAATCAAGTGTTAACTGTCCGAGTGAATGTGTAAACATATCGGAGATGCTGCTGTTGCTTCCTTTTGGGGATTCTGAATCTGCCAGCAATTCTGGACACATTTAAGATTTATAAGGAAACCCCTGCGATGTTTTCATTATTGTCGGACCACTTTGCATTCCCACCGATGATGCTATGCTGTTCTGATCACTCTTCGTCCTAGCCAACCATTGCAATTTTCTGCTTTTGATTATAGTCATCCGAACAGGCCTGGTGTGCTAACTAATTAACTTTAAATCAGATCATTAGCCGCCCAGTTCCAGAGATCTGTGAGGCAGGGCTAGCCCTCACTCCATTACTTCTCCTGTCTCATCTTGTATTTACATGCTTTGGGCTAGCTCAGATTCACTGGAAGGACTCCTATTCATGAAGACCTGACAGAGCAGGAGACCAGGACCGGAGGGTACCCTAAAAGGCAAACTGAAGGCTTTTGTCCCAATCTTCATGCAGGACCTTCTAATGCAGAAGTGAATGCTGTGATGAATGAAAGCCGATGGTACCAGTAACTCTGAGTGGAGAGCATATAGAAAAGTACTTAAGGGGCTGAGCATCTCTGTGAGGATGCAAATATCTAATCTGCCTATTTCCCATCTGACCTCTCTACAAAGACTTGTCCCGGTCACTACAGCAGGGTCACACAGATTCCTAATAGATGTGCATAGAATGACAATGTATATGTTATATAAAGGGCAGTCCTGTAAGAGTGCCAACATTTGGGGTGCCTGAGTATCTTAGAGCTGTCAGTGTTAGCTCTGCTAAGCATTTGTTGAGTGACCCTGCAGCCCACAGGTGTCCTAGCACAGCAGGATGGGAGTCTAGCACAGGAGGGGGTGTGAGCAGGGTGAACCTGCATCCCTTACCAGTTTGTCAATGAACCTTAATTAATTAACTTTTAGGAGTCTCGTTCTCCCTACTTGAATGAGTCAGTGGCAGTGACACTGTAAAAACTGGCAAATGCGTCCCAGGTCAGGTGAGTGTATTACTTGTGGGTAGAGCTGGAAAGGTTAACTGTCGTAAGTGTCCAGCCTGGAGCACTTTTGAGAAAGCAAGGGGACATTATTAATAACTAGAATAGTACGACAGCTATAAACCCAGCTTTCCTGGGAACCCTGATCAGTAGAATTAACTTTCTTTGGAGAAGGGGTTGGTTGCATGAATGCATGTGTGTTTATGTCCATGTGTGTGCATGTGGCCTATGAATGTGTTTACATGTGGAGAAAAAGAGAGAGCATTGCTTGTGTAGATGTGTGCATGTGCCCAACATTTGTGTTTCTGGAAGTCAGAAGTCAACACTAGGTGTCTCCTTCCCTGTTTGTTCGGACAAAGGGTCTCACTGAATCCCCAAGCTCACTGAGTCCATTATAGCCTAGCTAGCCAGCCAGCGCCAAGGCTCCTCTCGGCCCCGCCTCTCCAGTGCTGGGATTACAGACACATGCTGCCAACACCGGGATTTCTTACATGGACTTCAAGAAACCAAACTCAGATCCTCATGCTTGCAGTGCAAACCCTTTCCCAGCTCCTCAGTCCCTAGAGCAACCCTCCTTTTAAGGCACACAGAGCTCTTGGCCACATTTTAAGCACAAGAAGAGCTCTGCTAATGCTCGGTTTCTCTACCTGTGGCTATCAGTTCTAGTCAGGTATCCCTGGCCTTGCCTAGAGCCTCAGTGTTGTGTGCACTTGCGAAGAGGCTTAGAGTTGTGTACACTTGCGAAGAGGCTTAGCAATATGCGCACTTGCTGTAGCCAGCGAAAGGAAAGCAAGCTGTCTTTTCATATTTCATGGAGGGGGCAATGGTTCTGACTCTAGAAAAGCTCAGCCTGGAGAACCTAAAATGTACACAAAAGAGACTTCTTTTTAATGCATGTGTGCATCTAGCGCCCGCTTCCCACCAACTACAATTCACCCCGTGTCACCAAGGTACGTTGTCTCTAGAATAATTAACTTGCTTTAGACCAGTGATTATCAATCTATGGATCGTGACCCCTTTGGGGGTTCAAATGACCCTTTCACAGGGGTTGCGTATCAGATATTCTGCATATCAGATATTTACACTATGGTTCATACCAATAGCAAAACTACAGTTATAAAGTAGCAATGACAATAATTGTATGACTGGGGAGGTTGCCGCAACATGAAGGAACTGAATTAAAGAGTCACAGAACTAGGAAGGCTGAAAAATCACTGCTTTAAGGAGAAAGAGAAGTCAAGGAAGTATTATGAGGGCAATCTGCATTGTCACATAAGCTGAACTGTCTGAAATGCCTGACCGCTTAACCAACAAAACTTCCTTGAACTCTAAGGTCTTGTTTTTAATGGTAAATGGGCCTTGGGCCAGTTTCTCCATTTTTCATGAGAACACAGACTCAAAGACTTGTGATGTGAGTACAAGGGTCAAATTTTAGCTTGGTGTTGGGACGTGAGCTCAGAGTATTATCTTGATCCTGCAGAATGGAAAGACTTCCCTGCTTTTCATGCTGACTATAGAGAACATGTGGTAAAATATTGAGACCATAATACTATGGACTTGGCTTCAGAAGTTGGCTTGGACCACCATGGTGGTCCTGGAATCTATGTGTTCACCTCTGTCTCCTTCCTCCATGTCCAGGGCTCAACTAGAGTCAGGGTTTGTTAGTTCACCCACTTGGATATCTGCTTCCTTACTCCACCCTTTCTCACTTCTGCTGCCTCCACCCTGAAATACCTCACTGGCCTTCATTCCTCTTGATGGTTCTCCATGCTGCAGCAGGAAGTCTGGGTGTCTCACCCCTCTGCTCTAAGTTCTTCCATGGATACCCAGTGCTTTGGGGGTGAAACCTACCTTCCTTAACAGACCCAGGAGGTTCTAATCCTTTCTTCTCTGGCCATATACATCACATTCCTCCCAAGTCGGAACCTCATTAAGTACCTCAGCAACCCCATGTGGACCCAAGCTTGCCATGTGGTCCACTCTGCTAGCCTTTGACCTTTCTTTTCTCGAATTCCTATGCACCTCAGACTTCACATAATCATCTCTTCCTGCAGGCTTTTTGTGATCCTGTAGACCAGGATTTGCTTTCCTTCTATGAGGATTCAAAGCATCTGTCAGATCATCTCTCTAAGGTACTTAGCAGAGTATATAGCCTGTAGCAACCAGTTTATACTTGCTAGCAGTAACAGCACTGGGGATAGATACACTTGTTTGCCTTTAGTTGCCCCTGGTAGTACAGCCTGAACAAACACTGAGTCAACATCGTCTCTTGTCACCCATTGCATCTCTAATATATACCCATGTATCTGATAAACGAGAGCATCGAGAAAGACTCGTGAGATAAATAAATGGCTATAAAGTCTACAATCTGCAATGTCCTGGGGCCTAGCCATTGTGTTAGAAGAAATGGGTCAAATGTGATGTAAATGTTTGCACAAACAGAATCACTATTTTCCTGAAAACTTTTGTCTGTGAGTTTCTGGAATCTTCTGGATAAATTTCTCTAAAACTCCTAGCTCAAGGTAGAGTTAACATTTACAGTATGAACCCTTCACAACTCTGTTATTAGGGACTTTTATGCTAAAAATTCTAGGAAAGGACCAGCTACAAGAAAAAGATCTGTCTCCTCTTGTACGTGTTGTGTGGTCTTCCTCTGTCAACTTCTAGCTTCTCACTTTGCTGACAATTAAAATGCCAATAAAAAAAAGAAAAAGAAAATATTAAAGATTAGCAAGAAATTAAAGTCCCTAATTGGGCCCGGTGGTCTATGCCTAGAATCCCAGTCTTAGGAAGGAGGATGAGACAGGAAGATTGTGAGTTAAAGGCCGGCCTCAGGCTACACATGGACACTGTCTCAGAAACCTGGGGACTGGGGTGTAGGTTAGCGGCAAGGCACTAATCTAGTCAAGGTTTCAACCCTGACATTGAAAAAAGAAAGGAAAAAAATCAAGGACAGTAGGGAGGGGAGAGAAAAGAAAAAAACATTAAAATGTGAAAATACACTACAAGCCAAAGGACAAAGAGATAAGGAAAACATAAAATCAGACGTCCTGACAACCAGAAGCTATGTTAATCTCTAAAAAGGACTAAATGGAGGAAATACTTTCTTACCTAAAATTTAAAAGATCGTGAGGTATCTTCAAAATGAAATCATAGTTACCTGGCAGTTCAGAATAAGAAAAGAAAAGTAAAGGAATAAATTCAAAAGTTTTGGGGGTTGGTTTGGGTACGTACCAAAGAAATAACACACACACACACACACACACACACACACACACACACACACACACACTCCAAAAAAAAATCCCCAGCTAGCCCGGAGTAAGTGAAGAAGCAGCAGAAGCAAGACCCTCTCCCAAAACACAGTGAGGCAAGAACTGACTCCCAGAATTCCCCGGATTGCCACATATAGATTCAGACCCCACTTTTTCCTCTCTCTCTCTCTCTCTCTCTCTCTCTCTCTCTCTCTCTCTCTCTCTCACACACACACACACACACACACACACACACACACAAGTATTTTTCAAATGCTGTTTAGATGATTTAAAGACAGAATAACCGTAAACATAAAATGAAAAGAGAAAAAAGGAAAAAGTATTTCAAAGAGGATTAAAAATAAATCCTAGCAATAATGAGTGGGGAGGGATAGGAAGGAAAGGGAAAGAAGGGGGAAGGGAAAGGGCAGGAAGGAGGAAAGCAGTTCTCTAGGGGAGCGGGGGGTATGGGATGACAGAGGGAGAGAGGTGGAAGAATACACTATTCCAGATCCCTGGTACCCACAAAGCAAAGTTGGAGCAAGGTCAGGGACAATATTTACTCCTGGCATGAAAGGCTGGGTCACAATGGCACACAGGTGATGTACACTCATGGTGACAGTTCTCTCCTGAGAAGTGTCTGCACAAGGTCATGTGAGAGCAAGCCAAAGGACTCCTCCTATTGGCCTGCAGGAGGAAGGTGACACTTCTTGCTGTATAAGACACAGTCTTCTTTTTCATTTCGACCACCTTAATCTAAAGGTTTTCTTTTGGGGACATCGGAAAGTATGGTGGCCCCTTAAATGCCAGTTGCATCCCCTACTTTCTTCACAATAGTCCATCCCTTTCTGTTCCCACTTAAGTCAAAAGCCTTAAGCATCCCTGTGTGTTGCCTTTCATGAGGCACCTACAATTCATTCATCTTCTCTCTTCTGCTTCATGTATCCCTGGGGACTTGACAGCTTCTCCCCAGCTCATTGCTAGAATTCCATGATGACGTGTGTCTTCATCCAATTACTTCTTCCTCCAAAAGCGGCCTAAGGGCATGTAGCAAGTCTATTCCCTTCTCGCTTTAACTCTGGTCTTACGGAGCTGAGGCTGTGATTTCAGTGGAGGACGCTCATGAAATCTGTGATGGCGAACACTGGCTGCCAACTTGACAGGACCTAGGATCATCTGGCAGACCAATCACTGCCCATGTATATAAGGGACTTTCTAGATTAGGTCAACCGAGATAGAAAGGCCAATCTAAACGTGGGTGACACCATTCAGTGGGCTGGGGTCTTGGACTGATAAAAAGGAGAGAGGTTGCTGACACTAAGCCTCTACCACCTGACTGTGGGTAGGCGTGACCACCTTCCTCAAGCTCCTGCTACCCTTTCTTCCCATCCATGAGGGACTGTACTCTCAAGAAAGTACCTAACACAAAGCCTCTGCAATTAAGAAATACATTTGATTTTCCTCCAGTCACAAACATGATGGTTTCTGTGAATACATACATTTTCATAGCTAGTATTAAGACCTGTAAACACTCCAAATGTTGTCTATGTTTTCAAGCTAAGTTTTAAGGAATATGCCTGAAACTAGTGGAGGCCAAGTCCATGGAAGCCTTCGGGGCACTGACTTCTGGTTGTTCGCTGTGTGTTGGGATATCTACTGCTCCCCTCCCAAACTCTCTCCAACTCACTTCTCTTTAGTTTCCTCCCACTGACTGGGGACATTCAAACAACTGTCACCCAAAGTTAGAACATCCTTTTTAGAGAGACCAAAGGGAGGCTACCATCTCTTGCATCATTCATTTGCCTTGATCCTCCTCAGCCATGATGGTAGACTGATCACAGCATTAATGAGCCAGGTTAGGTGATGCATCAGTTCCTTTCTCGTTGCCATGATAAAATAAATACCCGACAAAAACAACGTACAGAAGGCAGGTTCCTCAGACCTCATGGTTTGAAGGCGCCATCCATCATGGCATTAAAGGCACAGCCACAGGAGCATGAGGCAGCCGGTCACAATGAATTTGTGCTGAGGAAGCAGAGAGAGACGAGTGTTGGTGCAGGGCTCAGTTTCTACTTGTTGTGCAGTCTGGGACCCCAGCCAAAGGGACAGGGCTGCTACATTCAGAGTCTTCCCTCCTTAGCTAAATCTGGAAACCATCGTAGGCACACCCGGAAGTGTTTCCAAACCCACTCACCTAGACAATGACTATGAACCGTCACAGTCGGTCTTCCCCCAGATTGTAAGGTATTTAATACATAAATAAACACACACATACATATACGCATCACACACATGTACACAAAATTTAAAATATTTATTACTACAATAAGAATTGCCTTCTACTGTGTTGATAGTGGGTGATACGAGAGATGTTACAATAACCAAATTTTAAAAAAAAAGGCAAGTGGGTTACTTGATTGAGTACCTCAGTGAGTACATAAATGATGGAGGAATAGAGAGGCAGAATATTAATATTGAATAAATAAGACTGGGAATTCCTTCCTTCTACAAAAGGAAAATAGCATCCATATCACTGAAGACTCACTTCTCACAGCAATATTCAGAACAGCCATTAATAATCCTTCATAAGAAGAAACTGAATGACTCTTCCACTTAAAGAGAACTACACACTGATACACAATTTTGTAAGAATTATTTTAATGTTGATGAAAATAGGTTAATGAGAACTCACTCGTGGCGTTCCAAGTTCTTAAGCAGGGGCAGCTGAAGTATTTGCCAAAGACACAGTCCAGAGTCCTCTGACCTTCCCCAGTCGTTCCAGTAAGAGCAGGATCTGAGACTCGCTCCTAGCTCCAGGTCATGGGGATCTGTTAATATTTGTAGTGCACCTGAGGTCTTGAAGAAAAGCACCCCCAGAATGTCAACCATCTGAAGGAGAATAAAAGACATCTCTTGCTTACTAAGATGAAGACAATGCAACTTGTTTGACCAAGTTTAAATCAGCACATCATTTAGAAATTAATGAAGTAAAACACACCCGTCAACAGTCTCTTACGGTGAGAGCTGCCAAAGAGAAATGTCAACGCAGTCCGTTATTCTTAACTTCATCATTTCAATAGAAAGGAAAGGTGAGAAGCAAAGCTCTTCTCTTCCTAGAGCAAAGGCTGGAGAGTTTAGAACAAAAAGAATGTCTGTGGACATTCATGGAAGCATAGAACCAATTTTCTTCTGGGAAAAAATGCTGTGAATATCTTCTTGTGGAAGAATAATTTGGATCACTTATATTTAACTGTCTAAGATCCAGGAAGAGATTGCACACTTCTAATTCAAGTGTGTGTCCATTTCGACACTCTTAATCGTAAGCTAAGAAGAGAAAATACAAAAAAATCACCAAGCATTCTGTGAGTTCAAAAAGTGAAACACGAATTTGTTTGAACATTTGTCTTAAAGCAGCCAGAAGGAAAAAGTCAATCCAAATTCCGGGGAATTTTAATCCATGTGCCATGCACATTTTCTTAGTCTTTTGTAAGATAGAATCAAAGGATTGCATTTTCTAAGAACCCATTTCTAAGAAGCTTAAATCTTAATCAGTTAAGTATGACATAGGCTTGAAATGGGATTTGGTGTTGAGTAATTAAGAATGAAGTTCAGAATGATATAAGTTGGCAGTGAACTCATGTTCTGGAATCGTTCAGGATGCAGTTTATTCTTTCTCTGATGAACATTTACTTGACCCTGAGTCTTGCTTTGGATATCAATCTCTGTGGGACAAATTGCCCAAGCTTAGTGGCCAAAAGCATCTCTAATTTACTTGCTTGTGGTTTTCCAGGTCAGGAATTCGGGGGTGGTTCTGGCATAGTGACTTAATAACTTGTCATATTCCTGGGGGTAGCCTGATCTGATCACATGGATCAGGCACATGGTCCCACAGTGGGTACAACTAGAAGGGTAAGACCACACAGCTCCCCATCTTCCTTCTTGCCAAGTGCCTACCTTAGGCTTCTTCCCATAGCAATTAGATACTAAAAATGAGGGCTATGAATACCCAAAATTAAAGGCTCAGATTTGTAAGGTCCAAGCTAGGAAGTTACACAGTATCATTTCTGCAGATGTCCAGTGGTCAAAACAGGTCACAGAGCAGGCAGGATGTGGGAGTGGGAAGTGTGGAGTGGCATCACAGATCAGCCCTGAGATGGGGCAGGCTGAGACAGCTATTTTTGTAGTACCATCAGACACAAGCATGAGGCGGTTAGCACACCATCTCCTCGAGAGGACCTCTTCTATCTTCTGCTTTGAACCTTTTGTTTCAGCCACCACACCGCTCACAGCAGGGTTCTGCTAAAACAAAGCCGTTCAAGATGGGCTTGCTGTGCAAGAACCTGAGTTTGTTCTTCAGAACCCATGTGAAAATCTGGCTGTGGTGAATGAAGGTCTTTCCTGGCCCAGACACATGCATGTTCCATGGCCTTCCATGTATTGTATTCCCAGGATACTCCCTGTGTAGATACAGCTCCATAATGAATTTTAAATCTAGACTTCACCTTCTTCCACCCTTGAGATTTTTGCCACCCCTGACACTTCACACAGGTCATGTTCCTTCTCTGTGTGCCATGGCGTCTTGTACACATAGGTATCTGAGCAGATATAGCAGTCCTTAGTTCCATCCCCACTGTGCTGGAGATCAGGGTCTCTATGCACCCCCAGTATAGACCTCCTTTAACAAAGAGCCCTACATAGATACAACAGGAGGTCAGGAAACATGTATAGTCAAGTTATTGCGGGCACATGACCAAGCAGCAGAGTAACTGGGAGAGAGACCAGAAAAGCCTAAACAGGAAGAAGATGGGTGTGCTAAAGAGAGCTGAGGTTGGGGAAGGCTCGCAGTAGTAAGATAGAACCAGAGAACTGAGATGGGAGCTGGGGTTGGGGAGGGCTCGCAGTAGTTAAGATAGAACCAAAGAACTGAGATGGGAGCTGGGGTTGGGGAGGGCTCGCAGTAGTTAAGATAGAACCAAAGAACTGAGATGGGAGCTGGGGTTGGGGAGGGCTCGCAGTAGTTAAGATAGAACCAGAGAACTGAGATGGGAGCTGGGGTTGGGGAGGGCTCGCAGTAGTTAAGATAGAACCAGAGAACTGAGATGGGAGCTGGGGTTGGGGAGGGCTTGCAGTAGTTAAGATAGAACCAGAGAACTGAGATGGGAGCAAGAGCAATGCAGAGGATGATACAGGACAAGGACAGTAAAGCAAACATGATTCAACATGAGAGATGCCAATCGTGGTAAAGGTTAGGAAAGAACCAATGGAAAGCTAGAGGCTGCTTAACATCAGAGCTGACTCTAAGCATCCATGGGAATAAAGAAAGAAGCACCCAGGAGAGCACCCTGACTTGGAACCAAAAGGTAGAACACTCCACAAACCAAGCTGTCAATCTCTTCCACTTGACCAAATACCATCACTGGGCCAAACTGACTGAATAACTTTAAAGAGAACTGTGTGCTTGCCTGCCAGTGGCTGCACACTTAGATCCCACACTCTAGCCTGTAAACTAGTCGTCCTATTGGGGAACTGAGGAGAGGCGATGTGGCAGTAAAGAGTCAGCCAAGAAAGATCTAACTGGAAAGAACTCTTAGTCTTATTTGGGGAATGGGGGAACAGACTATAAAGAAAGCAATCTAATTGTCATGAGAAAAAGTTTCTACTAAATACCGCAAAAACAGATGGTTGCCCATTTGACTCTGAATCAGAACTGGTATAACTCCCAGGCAACCAGCTTTTCCTGCCCACCAGGTTATCTCTTCACAGCTCTTGACTCATCTAGCCCTGGTAACCACTTTTGAGGTGGGTCCTATTGCTATCCTGAGTTTACAGGCAGGAAAACTGAGGTTAAATAGCTTGCTTGAAGTCATGAGCTGGAAGTTGGACCCAGGTGGTCTGATGTTGTAATCTATGTTTTTTTGTTCTTGCAGTTATTATTGGTATATATTAATTATACAGAACACTACTTTCATTGTGACATCTTAATGAACATTTTATTCTCTCTCTTTTCCCCTCCACTTCACTGATACCTCCCTCTTCACTAATAGTTTCCATTTTGCTTTTACCTCTATTTTTTTCTCTCCTTCTCTAAAGTTTACACTAGAGAAAAAAAATCAAGAGAGAAAATTAAATGCTTGTCTTTCTGAGTCTGGCTTATTTTGCTTAACATAATCTCCAGCTCCATACATTTTATTTAAAATAATAAAAGTTTTGCTTGTTATTATTATTGTCATTGAAACATATTTAAAACTTGAAATTCTCCTGCCTCATCCTCCCAAGTACTAGAATTTATTTCTGCTCACTCGTGTGTGTGTGTGTGTGTGTGTGTGAGAGAGAGAGAGGGGGGGGAGGGAGAGAGAGAGAGAGAGAGAGGCAGAGAGAGAGAGAAAGGCAGAGAGAGACTTTGTGAGTGAATGCCACAGCTGTGTGTGTTCCCATGAAAACCCCTAAAGGCATTACATCCTGAAAGAGCAGTAGACCAGACTTCATTTCCAGCACCCATATCAAGTGACTAGAACTCTACCTCTAGGAGATCTGACTATCTCCTCTGGCCTCTATAAGCACCCATACACACACACACACACACACAATTTACACACACGTGCACGCACACGCACACTCATAAATACACATAAATCATTATAAATGAAACGGTAAACTGTTTTCAAAGCAGTGGTTCTGAGCAGCTAAGGATGCTCTTCTCCTCTGCTTCCCTAATGGTCAAGATCTGCTTCAGTCCCGACCTTTGTGCCCCTACATAGCTTCCTTTCCAGTACATCCAGAAACTGATTCAGTTCTCTATATACTTTGGTCCTTCCAACTGTATTCCAAACTTCTGATTTTGCACATAAAGATTTTTAAGTCAACCTGTGAATAAAATGAATTGTATTCTAGAATCTTCATCCATTCTTCTGGACTTACTCATCCCATTCTCAAACTCTCGCCAGTCTCTCACTGAACTTTCCCTTCCTCCTTCCTCTTTCATTCACTCTTATGTATTTTGAGTGCAATGCTTAAACAATTCCCTGAACAGATTTTAAATGTTGCATTCTGTCTAGGGGTATGCGACTGAGCAGGTGTTGATCATGTGTTCAGTATCTAGTGCCACATGCAAGCGTGCAAAGACAAATTCTCATTCTCTCTCCCCCCTTATGCACACACACTCACACACACTGATTACTGTGCCTTGCAGAGAACTATTAATTTTTTAATTCAAATGACTGAGAATGCAGCCTGATTAACATTCTTGAGCAATAACCATGAAGTTCGAACTTTATGAAAATATTTTGGGAATTTAAAAAATAATGTACCATGGGACATCTTAAAAATTTTTTTAGTTCATGCTGAGAGTGCTTTTTTAACTTGCCTTTGAGTCAGGAGATTTTCATATGTATATAAATCAGTAAATTCGTGTCAGCTTCTGATGTTTCCTATGACACTTGCTTATGATTTAACAGATTCCTGAAGCACGTGGATTCAAAACACTAAAAGAGACACCCTTGTTCAAAGAACTATTTCTTTTGTCTTTAACTTCAAAAGCATCTTTTAGAGATTAGAGATGCAGCTCAATTGGTGGCGTGCTGGCCTAGCATTCGGGTTCAGTCCTCAGCACCCATATTATGGCTCACAACCATGGCCATATTCCGAGGATCTCATGCCATGGGATCTGATGCCCTCATCTTGCCTCTACAGACAGCAGCCGTGCAAGCGGTGCGCAGACGAGCACACAGGCAACATACCATAAACATGATAGATGGACAGACAGGCAGATAGGTAGACAGACAGATATTTTAAAACCATCATTTTAAAAAATCTTTTCTCTAATGGAGTGTCACTGAGAATATAAACACTCCAGGGCAGACCTCAATGCCCAGTAATCATTGACAAAGTAAACTTGATAACATTTTTGTGAATTTTTTGTTTTATTTACTTTGTTTTAGCATTTTTTTATCTTATTTGTCTTTTGTCTGTTTCTTTTGATTCTCATTTTTGTGGTTTTATGGGGGGCTGTTTCTTGCTGATTTTTGTTTCTTGTTTTGTTAGGGGCACAGGGAGAGAATATAAAGCTGGATAGGTAAGGAGATGGGAAGGACCTGGGGGGGGGTTGAGAGAGGGAGAGAACATGAACAAAAGATATTGTATGAAAAAATTTAGTTAAACCATAATAAAAGTGATTAATTAATTAAAATCAAATGCATTATCAAAAACAAAGTCCAAATGATATTATGTTTTGTTTGTTTGATTGGTTATAAAACAAAATCGGAATTGCGATGGAGTATTCACATTTGAGAAAATGAGCAATTTTCAAAAGCCAAACAATTAATTGGGTGTAACTGTTAGCCATGGGCCAGAGAGGTACCTGTTTAGTAGAGTGTTTTAGGAGCATGCACAAAGGCCTAGTATCAGTCACCAGCAATGCTCTGAGCATGGCAGCATACACCTGTAATTGGTAGACAGAACAAAGAGGGTCAGAAGTTCAAGGTCATCCTTGGTTATACCAGGAGTTCAGGCAAGCCTGGGCTATATAAGACTTTGTCTCAAAAGTAAATATATATGTGTGTGTGTGTGTGTGTGTGTGTGTGTGTGTGTGTACATAGATAGATAATGGATAGATAGATACACACATAGATACATAGATAGATAGATAGATAGATAGATAGATAGATAGATAGATAGATAGATAGATATGCAAAAATATTAGCCCTGAAAATGAATTAGAATAAATAACTGACTAAGTAGAGAACCTTTATGGCCCTCTTTCCGGGGAGCAGAGACCAAGTATCTGGCAGTCACTAAGCCCCCGCCCCGCCTTTAGCTTTATCATTGTGTCATATTCAGGCTCACCACTGCTAGTGTGTTCTGTTTTGGTGTATGTGAGGAGGCATATATCACATATGTGGTCCTATGTATCTGCACACATGGGAGGGTACACGCCAATGCAGAAGCCAGAAGAGCACACTGGGTGCCCTGCTCTATTATCTCTGTTTTATTGCCCTGAGACAGGGTCTCTCACTGAACCTGGAGCTACCTGGCCCACTGATCCTCCAGGCTCTGACCCCCACAGTGCTGGAGTTATGGACTAAGTGCTTGGTCTGAGCCAGTGGGTGCTGAGGATCATGAAACTCAAGTCTTCATGCTTGTACTTCCCTTCCCCTAACGAGCCATCCCCCCTGGTCCCACACGGTGCTTTTAGATGATGTATATATTCAGTCACAGATGAAGGAAGGAAACTATTATTTACAAAAGTATAAAATAAGTATAGCTGAACTAACCTACTGGGGAGAAAACCTTTAGAACATTGCTCCCCAAAACATATTTTGGATAATTTTCACCACACTTTTCCAATGCCTGAAATTTTGCCAATTTAGGATTTTGAAGGCCATGTGTCTTCTTAAAAATCTAATGCTGCTGACATTTCCTCTGTGACTTAGGCTTAGCCAATCAGAGGAAAGTGGGAATCTTTTCATTTCAATTTTAAACTTGTCTAATGAGTTAAATACATGTTGATCAGGCACCTAAGCACACTGGGCATCATTTGGATACCAAAGATGCAGGGATGAAAAGAGAAAATGCTAGCCCTCGGGAAACCTGCTTTCTTCTTTCAGGAAAGGAAGACTAATAAAGTGAACACCAGCTTAGCAAGAGAAAGCTGAGTAATGGCCAGCACCACAAAATGCAGACAAAGGGTGGAGAGCTCACAGCAATTTTTGCAACCTGGTCTGCTTTTAGATTGCTAAATGTATGACTCAGGGAAAAAAAAAACTCTCGTACATGTTCATTGCCATAAATCATGGTTAAGAAAAACAAAAAACAAACAAACAAAAACCAAGAAGGTGCAGATGAATCACTGGGTGGCACAGAAACAACATGCCTTCCATCTGCCGGACCCGCACATCTTCGGACGCGAGTCTTCTGTCTGCCAGGAGGGTTAGAGCCTCCCGTGGCTCTTTATTACCCCCATTCTTTTGTTCCTATGCAGGGCCCGACTGTTAGTGGTGGGCAGCGATTGCTGGCTCCTAGGTGAATCTTTCCGTATCTAACATGACAGCTGTAGTCCTCCTGCGTAAGGTTTATCTCTCCCTTTCATTTTCAATCCCTGATCTTTCATTGCCTATGGCTGAACTTTTTTGCAACTAAGAAAAAGGAGCAGAAGAAACCCCAAAATTCCCACTCATGAAGCTCAGACCAAAAAGCTTTCACTTCCTGCTCTCCTTCGACTTTCTGCCTGTGTGGAGTGTCTGGGGGTGTTTCACCCTGCTTTGTGGTTGTGATCATTCAAGCGTCCTCCACTCTCCAAACACTTCCTGGGAAAGGAACCACCCTCATTCACTTCTGGCCTCTTCTCTTAAACCCTAGAGAATCCATCTCTGAGAAATTCCTCAAGTCTTCACATGCAAAGATAAAGGCCGCAAGATATAGAATTAGGCTCTATGGCTTCACCTTAAAGAGCATTGTTTTTCTTCCTGTATCGAGGTGAGAATTCTCCCATAGATACAAGTTGGGGCATTCTTCCGATGAGCGACGATCACCTCCAGCGTCTTTGAAGCGAATCAGTTTCTCAGATCTTCGCACTGCACCCGTAGCGTTTACTGCTACACCATTAGCTGCCCTCGTTTAGCCTGTATCTTCTATCTCAGCTTTCTGGTTGTATTTTTATCTAAGTCATCTTCACTCTAGTTGAGCTGAGACTGTGTGGTTTTGCAAATTAAATCCGTTGTGGGTTTCTGCATATGTCCTCCTCCCTGTGTTTACTAAGCTTTTTTATTTTAAAAACATGGTACGTCTGTTTTCATCTTGACAGTTGTGCCAGGAGAGATTTGTTTGGCTTAGGGTTGTTTTTTTTAAACAAATTCCAGGATGTTTAGAAGGACACACTCTTAAGAACCAGAAATAAACGCTCTGGGGAAAGTGTACCTTTAGTAACAATCGAGTCCCCTTCAAAGTTGAAGTGTGTGCGGAAGAGATCATGTAGTTCATGAGCCCAGACTTTATATTTTGGTCAAAGAAGATCTGTTTCTTTTTCTAAACAAGGAAGTAATTGTTAACTTTATTTTCAAATTTTAAACTTTTACCTTCTTAAACTTTGTGTGGATGTGTGTGTGTGTGTAAATGATCTGTGTGAGAGTGTAGGTACATGCGTGCCACAGTGCACCTGTAAAGGTCAAAGGTCAACTTCATGCCTTTGACCTTTGTTCTGAGACAAGGTATGACAAGCCCTTTCTTAATGTTGTAGTGCACAGTCAAGGCCAGATGGCTTCTCCTGTCTCCACACCCTGCCCCCATCTCCTGTCTCCACCTCCTGTCCCCACCTCCTGCCCCTACCTCCTGTTTCCATCTTCTGTCTCTACCTCCTGTTCCCATATCCTGTCCGCATCTCCTGTCCCTACCTCCTGTCTCCACCACCTGTCTCCATCTCCCATCTCCATCTCCTGTCTCATCTCACCTTAAAGAGCTCAGGGATTGCAGCTGTGCAACTGCATAGGGTTTTTCACATGGGTTTCAGGGATCCAAACGCATCAGGCTTGTGTGGCAGGTGCTTTTTCCCACTGAGCCATCTCTCTAGCCCCAAAAAGCAATTTTTAAGGACTACAAGTCGCATAGCCAGTGTAGAAAAGAAGCAGTCCATATGAAAAGGCAATCTGCTTAAGGGCTCTCCCTATGATGTAAGGAAAATATATTCTCAAGCCAACAGATTGAAACCAGTAATTGTTGAATGCAACAGAAATATCAAGATAAAGATGTATGGAATTTGTAACACAGGTACATGTGGGAGATGGGGACAAAGTGGGATTCATGGATGGTTCTAATATTTCTAGCTTGAAAAACTTAGTAGATAATAATTCTATTGCTCAAGGCAAGAGATAGAAGAGAGACATGGGTATCTAAGGAAAAACTAGAAATCCTATTTGGTTTGGCTACACTTGTGAGATTGGTGAGCCACTTGGACAAGTCTGATGACCCATCGTTGAAATTTTGAGAAGGAAAGAAATTTGAGTGGAGTAAATTAAAAATCCGGAGGTATCCCATAATACTTCCTTGAGGAGACAGACTGACTACAGACAGAAGCTGGAGTTGGTTGCAAAGCCAGCAGACAAGTCAGCCAGCACTGGCAAGTGTGATTGCCACCCGAGGAAAGAAACAAGGAAAAGACAGCACATCTGCCATTAGCAGTTGGTCCTCTCAGAGAGCAAGATGGGCAAGTGGGGGCGGGGTGACCCAACTGGCAGAGGGGAGAGATAAAGAGATGGCCTGGGAAGCTCACTGGGAAAGAAAAGGGGTAGACCACCCTGTGGCAGAAGCAATGTCAGAAGTTAGGTGTTTGAAAATGGAAAACTTGCATTGTGCTTGTCGTTGGGAGTAGAGGAGACTGAAGTCACAAGAATAACAAGGGACCCAGTGAAAAAATGACATTGGGTACCCAGGGCAGGGAGTCAGTGTGCGGGATGCTTCTCGGTGACAAGGCAGGTAGAGAGAAATGAAGAAGAGGGTAGGAAACTGAGCAAATGTGTGTCTTGTGGCTTTCGTTTTCTCTTCAAAACAGACAGGCTCCTCCACCTAGGGTGGCAAAGGAAGAGTGATGGCTTTGGAAACTAAAAGAAAAACAACTGTGAAACAATTCAAAAGGAGACAGACCAAGATGGGATTTTTAAAAAAGAAGAAAAGCTCATAGGCAAATCCATTTTTAAAAAAAAAATCAGATTCATAGATTATATATTTGCTTTTGTAATTTTGGTAGAAAGAGAGACAACATTTGTGACTTAACTTTCTGTTGGCGTTTGTTTGCTTCAGGTAGGCAGGGTTTTACATAGCCCAGGCTGGCCCTTGGACTTTCTAAGTATTCAAGGCTGTTCTTGAACTCCTGATTTTTCTGCCTCTACCTCCTGAGTGCTGGAATTACAGGCATGTGCCACCGCCCCAAGCTCATTTAACTATTTTTAATTGTACAGTTCAATAGCATTTGCTATATTCAAGATCTTCGTCCTGCTTCACTGCCAACTGATTTCATAATTGTCTCCTCGCCCAAATAGAAGCTTTGTGCCCTTAGCTATTAGCTCCCCTTCTCCATGAGCTCTGCCTTCGGCATTTCCATTCTGCTTTGTCTTCCTGAGAATATGCCTGTTACAGAGAGCTGATACTGCTTTGCTTTTGAACTATGATTCATAAAAGAAGAAAAAAGAAGTGATAGAAGGTCATCATTTTTACAGAACTGTCATATGACTGAAGACTCCATTTGTAATTTTAATTTATTCCTTGAGAATTTCACACACATATCCACCCATTCCTCAAAACTTTCCCAAATCCCCCTCTCATTTTCTTGCCCCCTCCCTTCTTTCTTTCCTTCCTTTTAAATAACAATCCACTACATTTAGCTAGCGCTGCCCATATATACATGGGTGTTGGGGCCATGCGCATACCAGTGGCCATACCCCAAAGAAGAATGATTCTCCTCCCCCAGTAGCCCCTCAGTTAGGGGTGGGGCCTTGTAAGCTCCTCCCCTCTTCATGCTTTTTGGCAAGTGACAAGGCTGCTGCTATCAGGAACCCACAGAGGTTGTGGTTACCTGCACAAGGTAATGACACTCTCTTCATTTCCTCTGCCATGCAGTGTAGATTAGAACTTATTTCCATAATTGTGCATCAAGGAATTTGAACACCCAGTGTATCCAGAATAGCTGCATCCTTTGGCCCCTCTGACTACTTTGCACTGAGTATTTCATTTATCGCCTATGTGCCCACAACAGTGAATACCTTTCCCCCTATCCCAACAATAACACAGATTTATACACTGGTGAACTTTTCCTATTTAGCAGTCGATTTCAGAAAGCTATTTGATTCATTTGAGTATGTGTTACTAAAACAGAAGTTCCTTTTTAAAAAGCTGCTTGTGCATCCTCTAGAAAAATGAGACATTATGCAAACAAGCACCCTCTGCTCTTTGTCATATGTGGGTGATGGGAACAGAACTCTAAAAGGGGCATCAGACTCAGCTATATTTAATGGAAATGTTTTCTTGCACTATGAAAGCAGGTTATGATAAAAAAAACTTTGGTGGAGGAAATGTCTGATGTTTTGGTCATCTCTGTAAGATTCCATTTTCATTTTTGTGTGTGTAAGAGCCTGAACAAGAAATAGGGAGATTCCTGAATTAGGAATGAATGACAAAGCCCTCTTCTTGTGGGCCTGTATTATAGCCTTTACATTGGTAGCTGCAGATACAACTGCTGGCAACCACAGTGTCAGCTAGACCCAGAACTCACCACTACCCTCTAAATATTGCTGACCCAACCTACCAAAAAGAGGAACTACTTTTCTATCTTTTCACTTCCCCAAACTTAGCTCTCCTAATCCAATGCTAGTCAAAAACAGTTATGAGATTATGTTGATTTTATTAATGGAGATGGGGAATGCCTGCCCTCTGTGGGTGGCATCAGACCCTGGATGGAATCCTGAGCTGCATAAGTGGAGAAGAAATGAGCAGTAATATACATTCATTGCCCATTTCCCCATCCTCCTCCCTGCTCCTTCTTCGTGTGTGTGTGTGTGTGTGTGTGTGTGTGTGTGTGTGTGTGTATCATGGTCCTCTCTGTAGAGATCAGAGTACAACTTGTAAGAGGTGGTTCTCATCATGTGTTGTTCCAGAGACCATATTCAAGTAGTCAGGTTTGGTAGTAGTGTCTTTACCTTCTGAGCCATCTCTTTGGCCCCTGCTATCTGCTCCTTGACTTTGAATGCCATGTCACCAGCTGCCAGAGTTCCTGCAGCCTCGAACTCTTCTCCCTTAAGCTCTGGACAGAGCACAGAAACCCATATAAAGCCAGAAATTTAGAAGATTTTCAAAGGGTCTAGTGATACTGGACACTTGCTTAACATAGCCAGGGCCCTAGGTTCAGTCTTTAGTACTGCCTGAGAGAGGGGGGAGACAGAGGGAGAGGGAGGGAGGGAGAGAGAGAGACATCAAACAATTTGTTAAAATGAGAACACCTTTTTCAGCAATATTTTTGCTTCAGAAATATGATGTTGTATCATGAAACACATTATTTATATTTTCATCACATAGTTGATTTATATTATATTTCATTGAGAAATAAATAGTATAACTTTTTGCTATATTTTCTAGTATGAAAAATATCCCAATCCACATAATTGGGCTCTCCTTTTAGAGTGAGCTGGAATGTAGCTCAGTTGGTAGAATGTGTGCCCAATATATAAGCAGGACTGAGGGCTGGAGAGATGGCTCAGTGGTTAAGAGCATTGCCTGCTCTTCCAAAGGTCCTGAGTTCAATTCCTGGCAACCACATGGTGGCTCGCAACCATCTGTAATGAGGTCTTGTGCCCTCTTCTGGCCTGCAGACATACATGCAGACAGAGCATTGTATACATAATAAATAAATAAATACTTAAAAAAAATAAGCAGGACTGAGTTCAATCCCCAGCATCTCGTAGACTGGGGGTGGTGGTGCAGAGCTGTAATCCCACTACCTGAGAAGTAGGAGCATGAGGAGCAGAAGTCCAAGATCGTCTTTGACTGCATAGACAGTTCAAGGCCAGCCTGGGCTACATGAAACCCTGCCTCCAAAGAAAGGGAGGGAGGAAGAAAGGGAGGAAGAAATGTTAAGACAAAATGTGAGAATAACCTTCTGCAGAGAAGAGATGAGCCAGTGGAGACGCATGTGTGCTAGAGCATCCCTTGTGCACAATGGGTAGAGATGCAGAAGAGTGCAGACAGAACCTTGCTTTGATTTCAAAGCTTGGAAAATGTGTTATATGTAGAACACATATTTTAAGGATCACAAAATATATATCATGTCTAAAGCTTGGGAGGTAATGAACTCCAAATTTAGCCTAGTAATTAATGTTCATAGAGAATAGTGGAGGGTACAAAAGCAAAGATATTAGAAGCGTCAAATGTTTCAATTATGTTTTCTTTTTGAGTTGGAATTAAAGGCATGATTGTTCATGAAGGGTTTTTTTTTAAATGGCTTTTATAAACTGAATGGATTTGTGTGTCGTATAATGTAAAACTAATATTTGTATGTAACTCAAAAGCAGAAATGTGTGCTGATTTTAAAATATGAGCAAAGTTCTTGAATAAACATTTCTTCAGAGAAGATATGTAAATAGCCAACAAACACATGAAAAGATTCTCAGCCTCACTGATCATTAGAAATATGCAAATTGCAACCACCATGATCACACCCATTACCATGACTATTAGAAAAACACTAGAAAGTAAGAAATGGAGACCTGGTGATTTTGTACCTCATTTTCAGGAATATAAAATGCTATTGCTGGTATGCAAAGCTGTTAGGTGGTTCCTCAAAACATTAAAAATAAGAGTCCTGGGATCTAGCTCAGAGGCAGAGTACTTTCCCAGCATACATGAGGTTCAATCCCATGCAATCAGCACCACACATACACAAAAAGAAAAATCAAATAAACCCCCAGTCCTTCTAATCAGAACATATGCAAAGGAATTGAAAGCAGGAGCCTGGAGAGATACTTGCATATCCATGCTTGTCATCAGCTTTATAGGCAGCAGCTACAAAATCCTTAGCAGATGAGTGCATCAGTAAAACTAAGTACGTACACACAAGGGGCTATTACTGACTCTGGGAAAGGGAGGAATCCTTGTCGTGCTCCAGCAGAAAACCTTGAGATCCTTATGCTGAGGGAAGAAACTCAGAGGCAACAGCCTCTGTATCATTATCCTTGTTTGAGATATTTTGTTAGTTAAACTCCCAGGTGTAGTGGCTCATGCCGGAAAGCCCAATGGTTGGACCCCAAGGAAGGGGAGTTGTGAGCATCACACATGAAGTAGAATATTAGCTTCTGGGGTCTAGGAAAGAAGTTGAGGTTTCATAGGTGCAGTTTCAAATTTTCCAGAAGAAAAAGTTTGGAAATGGCTCTATGATAATATGGGTACATATACTACTACTTCACTACAAAATGCCAATGATCTCGATAGTGAATTTTATGTTGTGTGGATTTTTCCTTACAATTAAAAGGGACATTGTAATTTGTATTAACTATAACAAGATTTTGTGTGATCCAGATTCCCTTCAGTTACATAACTACCATAAAAATAAGTTTAAATTATCTAATTAAATATCTTGCCCGGATTATTCACAACAGTCCAGTCCTTGATGTGATTTTATGCTGAGCATTCTCTACTTATAGAATATTCCACACTGTTTCTTCACCCACATAAATCCCACTGCAGCGAACACTGATGAGGGGCTATGGAGATGCCTTGGAGGATAAAGTGCTTGCCACGAAAGCATGAGTGCTAAGGTTTGGATCCCCAGCACCCACATAAAAGCTGAGGCCTCCTTGTAATCCCCGAACTTTTAGGTGGTGAAGACAGATTCCCCCTGTGAGCCAGCTGGCTAGCTTAACCAACTGAATCAAATCAAAAGGGAGAACTCCAGACTGAGTGAGAGACCCTGCTTCAATAAATAAAGTGGGAAGTGAAAGTGACTGAGCAAGGCATTTAAGGTCAACCCCTGGATCCACATACATGTGTGCACACATGCATGCACAAGCACACACTCCTGACCCTGTGTACACATGGGAATGTATACTGCAGGCATGTACCCATGCAATAAAAGCCATTAATAAATGTCATTCTAGGAGTCTCACTAACATACTGCTTTCTGTTTGGTAGTTGGGAGCCCACTTAGGCTTGTTGGATTGCTCTTGCCTTGTGAACAGTGGACACTGCTCTGTATAGACCTGGATTGCATTACTTGGATAGCCCCATTAGTGCTTCTTCATGTCTCTGAGACTGCACGTGTGCCCAGTTTTTTGTGTGCATCAAACTTAGGCTTCTGAGTCAAGGGCTTTACTAGCTGAGCCACACCATGTTCAGCACTTTTAAGTATATGATTTGGTTCCCTAAAGACATTGACCTTGCTCGGCAACTCTGGCTTCTATCCATCTCCACAAGTGTTTCTTCTGTACCCAGTAGGAAGTAATCTCATTTCCTCCTCTTGGCCTTGGCTTTCTCTCTGTCCTCAGCATCTGACCAGCCTAGGTCTCTTGTGTAAATGCACGTACCCTTTGTCACTGTGACTTAGTTCACTTAGCACAGTGTTCTTAAGGTCTATCTGTGTTGTAGTGTGTGTCAAAGCCTCCTTCTTTAGGTCTAAATATTACTGGTGCTGAGGTCTGGATCCCCAGCACCCAGGCAGTAGCTGAGACCTCCTTATAGTTATAGAACTCTTAGGAGTTGAGGGCAGGTTCCCCTAGGCAAGCTGGCTAGTTAAACCAGTTGAATCAAAACAACTCAAGAATGATTGAGAAATCCGACCTCAATAAATAAAGGAATCCTAGGTCAACCCCTGGCTTCCACATGCGTGTGCATGCACAGACACACACTGGTGACCATATATACACACATATATACATGCATGTATTACTGACTGTAATAGTCTACCCTTTTCAGCCTCAATTACATCTTATGTGGAACTAGATATAGGTCATTTTTTTCCCCAAAGGACACTGTTTAGAGTTAAGGACAACACACATAGACGAAGATACATATAAGGCACGGGGCTCACATATTGGATGTGAATTCTATTCTCGTCCCTTCTCTTCCTATAACCCCCCTCATGTGTGTTCACATAATGCATACAAAGGCCAGATGACACCTTGACTGTCATTTCTAGACCACATCACTCTTGGTTTTAGAGGCAGGGTCTCTCCCTGGCCTGTAGCTCAGCAGGTAGGTGAGGCTGACTTTGCAGAGAGCCCCAGGGAGATGCCCATCTCCACTTCCCCAGGGCTGGGGCTACAAGCACACTATCATGCCCAGCTTTGTGCTGTTTTCACTTTTCTATAGAAAGTAAAATAGGGTCCACATGTTTGCAAGGCAATTATTTTACTGACTAAACTATCATACCAGCTGTCCTTCCTTTCTTTTTCTAAACCATAGGTTTCATGAGCAACAAGGGCAAGTGAACACCCTTCTCACTTCCCTAGTTCCTGATGTCAGCCTTCAGTGAAGGCTCTAGAATTTCTGTTGCACTTAAAACGGAAAGAGTGGGAGATCTTCATTGTTTAGTACATTGGAACTCGGCTCCCGGAACACTAACATTGTAAAATTGTTCAGCCTTCCCACACTTCACCACTATCCCTACCCATTTAGATTGGTAACAAGGAAAATTACAGCAAGCCCCATCACTCAAAACATCAGAATGCATTGTGGGTTGTGGTCTTATGTGGTAGCTTAGGGAAGAGAGACAGCTGACCTGTCTTGGGCTACATTAAGAGACTGATATCAGGCTAAATGAATCAGATCAACATGTGAGGACCCAGTCTTCCATTATCTTAATTTGTTGTCCTCAGCCTAAGTTAATTAGAGTTAATCACTGTGGAGTTAATTATAGTACAACATCACATGCGGCTAACAGCGTATTCTGCCATCACTGCGGAATGGACAAGTCAGTACCTCAGTGGACAGGGTGACTGATCTTTCACAAAGACAAGCAAGCCTGCCTGGTGAGGAACCTTGAGTGATGCTAATCTGGAGGGAAAAACAAAGCCACTTTCCACAGCGGGTGCCAAATGACAGGAATTAAACCCAAAGTGGTGACTCTGAGACAAACAGTTCACCTTGTTTCTGACTGAATGTTTCCACTGGTTCAACTCCGTGAAAAATGTATTTTGATTTTGCATGTGTGTGTGTGTGTGTGTGTGTGTGTGTGTGTGTGCTCGCACATGCGTGCGTGTACAGGAGCACATGTGTACACATTCATGTGGAGGCCAGAGCTCAAATTTGGGTGTCTTTTTTCAGCTGTTCTTACCTTATTTTTTTTGACACAGAGTCTCTCATTGAACCTGGTCTTGCAAGTGTGGCTGAACTGTCATTGGAGCCTAGAGGAACCTCTTGTCTCAGCCTCCCCAGCTCTGGGATGATAGACAAAGCAAGCACATTTCATGGGGTTGCTGAGGATCCCACTCCACTTTCCATGGTTGTGCTATAAGCACGTCACTCACCAATGGAGCCACCTCCCTGTCTTGATTTTTTTTTTTTTTTGTTCTTAAAGGCATAGTTTCTCCCAATCTCCAGAATTCCCCAAAGAAGGTCATTTGCCGTCATAAACTCAATGATGTTATCAGTTTGTCTTACCGGTGAGGGAAAGACACTGTTAGCTTTGAAGCTGTGTGCAAACTAAAACAAAGTGTACTATTTAGCGCTATGAGACGACCTAAATACTTCCTACAGCTGGGAGTGTAGAGCTGCTATTCTATTTGGTTTTGAGCTTGGTTTTGCTTTTGCTTTGTTTTGTTGTCGATGTTTTGAGACAGAGTTTTTCTGTTCAGCCCTGGCTGTACTGGAACTCACTCTGTAGACCAGGCTGGCCTCAAACCCAGACATCTGCCTGTCTCTGCCTCTCAAGTGCTGGGATTAAAGGCTACCACTGCCTGGCTTTGCTGTTCTTCTCAGTCTTGACAGGAGCCTTCACAGAACACAAGCAAAGCCAAGCCACTGTCACTCCAACTAAGAAGAATATAGCTGGTAGTGGGTGACAGAGCCCGATGTGGTGACAAATGCTTGTCATCCGAGCACTGAAGAGACAGAGGCAACAGTGCTTCAAGTTTGAGTCCAAGCTAGGACACAACATGACTTCAAAATCAGCCTGGACTACATGGCAGGACTTTGTTTCATCATGTGATGGTTCATTCCTGGGGCGGGGGGGGAGCGACAGAAGTACAAGGCCATAAGTTTGAGGCCAGCCTAAGTTTGTTGTAAGACCTGTCTACAGGGAAAAAAAAACAAACAGAAAACTCAGTACTCAGAACAGTGGTGAGACCTGATTGAACAGCGTGACTTGTGTTTCTGTTCCATCATTGCTGTTTCTTCCCACACAGCACCTCAGCCCTGTTGAGTTTGTATCTCTGAAGAACAGCTCCATGGGAAGCCGTGTCAGCAAGCCTGCTTTGTTAGGAGGAAGTTCATTGGATGACGGTGTGTTCGGGGTCTGGAGGCGTGTGTTTGCTTTACTCACGTAACCACAAAGTAGCGGTTAGTTTCTCTCTTAGAGATAAGAGTGACAAGAGCTGATGCTGACTTTAAAATGCCCATGAACTCTTCTTTTGAGAAGATACCCGGTGATTTAGTCACGATGATGGTAGCTAGTCAGGTATCAGTTGTCTTAAAGGTTGTAGCCCTTCCCATACAATCAGCAGTTTATCAACCCAGGAACTGAAATTCCATGGCTCTTGTCACAGATCCAAAGACTGCAGTCTGGGTGCAGTCTCTGGCCCTAAGTGGAAATGTCCTAGGCTGTGCAGAAGATCACACAATGGCTATCAAGCAGGAGGGCTTTCTGCTAAAGAACAAAGATCCATTGTCCCTTTTCTTAAAAATTCACTCAAGTGGACCTCTCACTTGGGCAGGAAACTGGCCCTCAGGAAATCCACCGTTCTAGGGGCTTTAGACATAATATAAAGCTCACCTAAAAATGGAGGCCAGCATGGGCTCTCAGGGTGACAGTGTTTTCCTTTACAGTGGTCTTTTGGCCATTGTCCACTCTCACCCTCAAGAGCCCTTCATATTGTTCTAGGAGTTCTGCTTATCTTCTGTGCTGTGTTCTACGTGTCCTCTGAACTTATTTTATGGAAATAGCAGGAACCAGAGAGTCTGGGGAGGCAGAGAGAGATCCTTATAGCCATGCCAGGTTTCTCGTGTTTGCCTCTCCACCTTCCCACAGATTTTTGTTGTTTATTTTTTTCCTCCACCTGGATACAGAAGAACCCTGGAAGGGACCCACAGACAAGGACAGATAATTGAGTGTGTATAGCTTTGCCGCAGCTGGGTATTTTCAACACATCTCGGCTCCACCAGTGGGGTGTTTTTTCTTTCTTTCTTTTCAAAAGTACACAAAGCAGGATGTGAGCTCACCAGTTACTTAGCGCACAGAAATACAGGAACTGTGGGGCTGAGAACAGTACTTCAAAGGGTGGTGGAGAGGTGCCCCTGCTTCCTGCCTGCTCTGAGAGCTACACTCTCTCCAGAGGAGCCCTAACTGGGGCTCCAGAGAAGCTCATCTCCCAACCTGTGAATTTTCTCAGAGGTTTAAAAGAAGGTGCATGCTGGTAAAAGACATTTAGGTGATAAAGTTTCCTTCTAGCTTTGGGAACCTCTCTCTCTCTCTCTCTCTCTCTCTCTCTCTCTCTCTCTCTGTGTGTGTGTGTGTGTGTGTGTGTGTGTGTGTGTGTGTGTGTGTGTGTTGCTGGGGGACTGAACCCAGTGATTCTGGCATAGTAGGCAAGAACTCTTAACACTGAGCTGTAATTACAGCTTTCATTTTATATTTTTTTCCTTTTTAGTTTATGACAAGGTCTTGTTCTACATTCTAAGTAGAGCCTTGGGCTATTTTTTTAAAAAAAATAACACAAATGAGAGTTCCCTGGGAAGAGGGAACCTCAATTGAGAACCTGGCCTGTCTATCAGGGGAACATATTTTTGATTAATGACTGATGTGGCGGTCCAGCCCACGATAGGTGGTGCTTCCTCCTTCCTCTGGTCCTGGATTGAGCAAGAAGCAAAGAATGATGAACAAAGCAGTAAGCAGCATCCCTCCTCACTACTTCAGTTCCTGCCTCCAGGTTCCTGCTCTGCTTGAGTTCCTGTGTTAACTTCTCCCAGGGACCATAATGAGGATGTTTTGTGTAAGCCAAATAAAGCCTGTGCTCCCCAAATGTCTTTTGGTCAGTGTTCTGTTGTATCAATATAGCAAAAGAAAACAAACCAGGACATCCCCAAACTTGTGATCCTCCTGCCTCAGCAACCTCTGCCTTTCCAGTAGCCAATGTTATAGCCCTGTGCCTTCTGACCTTCTAGGAATTACTTGTCTCTGACATAAACCTTCTGTGACCTGGAATTTGCATTGTCCATGTTCATAGAGTCTCTGCATCCTGCAAATACCTAAGAAGGCACAGCATAGAGAGCCTTTTGACCTTAGATTTCAGAGGAAAATGACCTTGTCACGTCCCTGTTGCCTCTCCAAGCTGTAGTGTAAAAGTGTGCCTGATAATCCTCTGAATTAACCTTAAATCCTGCTCGCTCTTGTCTCAGGGAAGGTTGGCATTCTGATTTTGTAGATGCTGGGCTTCAAAACTTTATGGTTTGTCTTGGAGCTGTTGTGTTTGTCTGTTTGTTTTAATTTCTTTACATTTATTTATTGTGTGTGTGTATATACATATGTGAAGGCTAGGGGTCAATTTTAGATATCTTTCTTAGTAGCTATCCACATCATTTTTTGAGACACTGAACGCAGAACTTGCCAGAAATCCACCTTTCTCCATATCTTCAGTGCTGGAATTAGAACCGTGCAACAGAACTGGAGTCCTCATGCTTGCCCAGAAAACACTACTGACTAGGCCATCTTCCCGGCCAATGATTTTAAACCTAATGGAGCAGAATTGCTTTGAGCTCAGCATTTTAATAAATTCATACAACAATGAGATATGACCTAGAGAATAGGAAAAATCATTTGCAAGTTAAATATGAATATATTTTGGAGAATATGCGAAGAGTAGATATTACCTCATTTGAAGAAGGAAGGCTTGGAGGTTATTTTAATATGCAACACAAATATGAGAATAAATAAGAAGGGAATACTGAATAACAATGTCTAGAGCTTCACTCAAAAGAGTAACAGTGTGGAGCATACAGGAGAATTTTCGTTTATTTATTTTTTTAAGAAATGCATAAATGGTAATAATGAAAAAGACTCTACCTAGATATACTAGCATTTACCTCAGCCTCACCAGATTTCCATTTTTGTAGAATCACTGAATGAGGGAGCTCTTAAGTTAAGGAAAGTCTGCTTCCATTTCCCTGCAATATTTACTAGCTCCCGGAAGGAACATGAGACTTTGTAGCTAGACACTTAGGAAGCAAAGCTCCAATTCCAAATCTAGGAAATCGGAGGTCTTCTGAGGCAAGTCCAATTCAAGACTTGCTGTAATTACTTGTCCTGTTGCTGTGAAAAATACCCAAGGAAATCAGTTCAAGGCAGAAAGGTTTCCTTGGCGGGCATGGTGTGAGACTACAGTCCATCATGGCAGGGAAGCCATGGCAGCGCTAGCTGGAGGCTCCTTGACTGCCAGCTTAAAGCCAGTCCACAGTCAGAAGCAGCTGGGATGAATGCTACTGGTCACCTTACTCTCTCCTTTTGATTCCACCTGGGACCTCAGCCCCTAAAACTGTACCTCCCACATTTAGGGTGGCTCTTTCCACCTCAATTATCCTAATCTAGAAAATCCCTCACCAACCTGGCCAAAGGGTTGCTTCCACCCTGACTCTAAATCCTTGAGCTGAAAATCAACATCCACACCACAGTCCTTATATCTGTTTCAGTCACTAGCATTTGTACGCGTCTAAGTCTGGAGTGCGGACGAGAAATCAGGCCAAATTTACAGCCTGATTTACACAAAGCAAGATGGGTCAGCTGGAGGCTAGAGTCAGATGGCGGCACAGGCCGCTGATAAACTAGGCGAAGGCCAAACTGAGGTCTTGCTTCAGCACAAGCCTTTATCCAGATTCATCACTTCAAAAGGTCAAGAGCAAAGTAGGACCCATGTCTGGCGCTACCTGCCACTCCAGCTCCAGAGAAGCAGATCCTTCCTTCTGGACTCTGTTCACACTGTACACACATGCACATAGCCACGTACCCAACATACAGTTCACACACATAATTAAAAATAAAATAGATCTTTACCAAAAAATAAACACGCTGAGGAACTAGGACTTTAGAATGTTGTGATAGACATTAGTTAGCTCCTATTTCCAGAGGAGTTAACTATTGAATGCAGTCTCCCCAAAAGTCCATTTGTTCTTTGCCTGCATTGATGAACCTCTAGTGGATTCTACTCCAACTTCTGTTCAAATAATATCTGAAGAATGCTGATTATTCCGGATATGTTTTATAAGCTCATGGGCACAAAGAAAAACATCTGCCTTCACTGAGCCTTTAGGGACATATAAATCAGAACACGTTATACATCATGACTGTCACAGCAACTGTTACCAAGAAGGAAGTAGATAAGGGTGGATGCTGTACAAAACAGAAACCCATGCCTTGCTGATGGAAACACAAAGGGCACATTCACTGCAGAAAACAGCACAGTGGTTCCTTGCACAGCTAAACAGAATCCCTCCTGATCCAGCCATTCCATTCTTAAATGCACCCAAAAGAACTGAAACGGGGACTCGGGTGCTTGCTCCCCAGTCTTCACATCACCAGACAGTAGGAGCTGTTCATCAAGAGGCGAACAGACAAGCCAATGTGGCCTATCCATGGTGTGGAAGGAGCAGTGGCTTGGGAGGCAGTTCAGCCAGGAAGATTATGACTGTGCAAATATGGGCCCTGTGTGAAAAGGCCGTGCTTAGTGCTCCGCATTCAGTTCCACAGCTGGGAGATGGAAATGACAGGTGAATCCCTTAGGCTTGCTGACTGCCTACCCAAATTGGTGAGTTCCAGACCAGTGAGAGATCCTGTCTCAAAAGACAAGGTGGACAGTACCCTGAGGAACAGCTCAAGGTTTACCTTTGGCTTACACGCACATGGAAGACACACACACACACACACACACACACACACACACTGCTAAACAGATGAACCCAAAAAAATATGTAAAGGTGAAAAAACATTCCAACATACATGATGAACCTAGAGTGGCCAGTTCCATCAGGTCAGGATGCAGCATGGCAGTGAGGAGGGCTGGGGTGGTGTGTGGGTGTTAGTGTTCAATAGGACAGACAGAGTTTGGGCTTTGAATAATAAAAATGTTCTGGAAACTAATGGCAGTGGTATCTGGGCCGTGATATGCACACACTAGAGTCATTGGATTGTGAACTTCAAAGAGTAGCGTGGTAAAGTTTATGTTCAGTGATGTCACCAACATAAAACCTACTAAGCCTAAATACGCTACCCTGACAGTAGAGATTGCACAGAGAATTTTTGGCCAAGCTCTTGTGCCTGTGCGAAGGTGACCACAATCCTTGAGTCTGGAAAGGTGGAGAAAGAAAAGCTAACTAGAGGGGCTGGGAGTGTTTATTATGGAGAAACATTGGTGGAACAACATGATAGTCCTTCATGAGTTGAGGGGATCCACAGTGGCAAAGCCACCAAGCTTAGATACCTTTTCAACATAGCGTGGTGATGCCAAGATTAGGAGAAAAGGTGATAAATGGGGAAATGATAGGCATTTCAGAGTAGAAAGAAACCCTCTGACCTTCCATGGAGCCATGATTAGAGAGCCAGAGGACCTTGATAACATTAAGGGTATAGAACCACACAGCAAATTCTACATTTTAAAGTGATGATTGGATAGTCTGATGGCAGGTGACCCAGCGCAAACGTGTCCTCTTAAACTATTCCCATTGTCCTTGCAGCTGAGCAGTGCAACCAAATAGGAATGGGGGATTTGGGCTTCACCCTTCACAGCAGAAGTGTTTCTGCTAAAGGCTGAATGTTCCTCTCTCCTAAAAGGTTGCTCCAAAGTAGATTGTTCAGCCCCAGTCTGCATGTAGTCTGGCTTCCTGGGCTCACCACCAGAATCCCAGCAAGGAAATAACTGGATGTTGGAATGAAAAGGTTAGTCTAGCAGTCCAGTTCCTTCTAACTCTGCTGCCTCCAGACTTAAACACAGAGCCAGTCAGTGTTCCTTCACCCTGGAGCAACCTGGAGGAATGGGGGAAAAGAGGCCCTTCAGCCAGGTGCTGAAGACAGGAAGCCTGGGAAAGTGGCTCCTGGAGGCCTCGAGCAAATTACTCCTACAGAGAATTTGCTTTCTAACACCGCCCCCCCCCAACACGCTATTTTGCCTAAAAGCTAGACTTCCCATTTATATCGCTTGCCTTTTATTGCCACATCCCCAGTGAGGAAGCTCTCAGCTGCAAAAGCCTTTGGGGGAAGGAGTATGGGGAAGGGCAGAAGCTGAACCAGAGAAAACAGTGTGTTCTGCCCTGCACTTCCTGGATGCCTGGTGCGAAAACCTGGAGACAGGGTGTGGCATCGTCACTGGGAGCAACTGAGGTGACAGTTTCTTTGGAGAAGGCTGGAGAAGTCTGTGAGGTGAATAACCACCGCGGAAGACAACAATCATCTTTTAATCACTGTGCCTCTGCTAGAAGGAACAGCTGCAGAGCACACAGTGGGAGCCCAAAGAGCCCAGCAAAGATCTCAGCCCAGCTCCCTCAGTGGGATGTAATTAAAAATAATTAGTTATAGAATAGCACTTAGCTTACTGAAGATCAAATAATTGTGAGCTTCCAGAATAGACCCCGAGGGAGGAAGGAACATTTGCTCCACCGTGCCTGGGGGAGCTTTTGTGGCACTTGGGTCTCACTTCTCACTCGGCTGTGACACTGTGCAGAACCGGGCAAAGGTCTCCATCTGTAAGACAGAGGCAAGAACGGCCCCTCAGATGCACTGAGGCACTAAAATAGGAGACTAGGAAAACTACTTTGACTACATAGCAGAAGTTTTAGTCCCTATTGCCACATTTTTTTTTCTAAAAGGTAAGCTGAGGTAAAGATTAATAAAAATTCCTTCTTTGTTAGAAAAAGATGAACTTTCATGAAGGTCAGAAAACGTCTATGGATGTCTGTGAGAGATTTATGTTGGAGGACCTGCCCACACTGGGCTACATCAGCACCCCTTTCTGAATGCCCAGCCCTGGATTAAATAAAGGGAAAAGTTGGCCAAGCACTGGTATGCGTCAGTCCTTTGCTCTCTGCTCTCAACTGTGGATGTAACGTGACCAGTTCTCACAAGTCCCTGCTGTGTCTCTCCCACAATGATAGACTGCAGTCTTGAACTCAGAGCTAAAGAGACCCTTTCTCTATGTAATGCTTTAAAACCTGACCGTGTGTGAACTCCGCACAGTGGACGACATTACTATGGGGAAACATATTTGCTGATCTGGGTAGTTTGACGTCAGTTCTCTGAACTGAGAATTTCCTATTGGGAGACCTGGAGGCCTCTTCTAGGTTCTGATAACCGGGTGTTGCCTGAATCACTTTCCACGGAAAACTCATGATGGATCGGCCTTAACTGCAGCCGTGACTTGTCAAGCCAACTCTTATCAAAGCTGGAGATCTTAATAGGTGCAGCGTGTGAGCTGGCACTGGATAAGCTGGTCTCACAGGGAAAACAGGCTAGAACTGGAATTAGAGGACTTGGGCCATGCCACTTCAACAGGAGCAGAATCTGTCCCTTGAGAAGTGTCCTGAACACTTCATTTCTTTCTGGTTTCTAATGGTCCATTCCACTTGACAGAAGTGGTATGATGACTTATAGCTTATGAAAAGAATTTTCCTCTTTGTTATAAATATGATTTGGTTACAACAATAATCACTTTTTCTTTTCTTTTTTCTTTCTTTCTTTTTTTTGCCGGGGGGGGGGCGTTGAGACAGGGTTTCTCTGTAGCTTTGGTGCCTGTCCTGGAACTAGCTCTTGTAGACCAGGCTGGCCTCGAACTCACAGAGATCCACCTGCCTCTGCCTCCTGAGCTCTGGGATTAAAGGCGTGCGCCACCAACCACTACCCAGAAATAACCAATTTTTCTAATGATTTTTAAGATAGCATACAAAGTGATGGGTTTCATGAATGTATTTTTACATATAAACTAAATGGCTTTTTTTCTTTCCTTTGTTCCTCCCATTCCCCCATCCTCCCTGCCTCTCTTCTCCCAGAGTCTGGAGGGCCTTTTGCTTTCATGCCCCATGAATTCCATTACCCTTTGCTTCCCCTCCTCCCCCAGTTAGATTTCTTCCTCATGTGTCATATGCATTTTGACTTTCATTCACTACATATTTATTCTAATCATTTTTAAGTATTAGAATTATGGACTCTAAAAATAACCATTTAAAATCACCGAAAATCAAATCCATCCAAGATAACATTTTGGTCCAAACTTTTTCTCACTAAAATTAATGCACATATATTTAAAAATAAGCTCTTGTTGTAAATACTATGGTTATTATGTCTCTGATATAGCCATATTATGTAAATATTTTTACTTCAATGAGTTATAACTAGTCCATTGTAAAATAATCCATTGTAGTACAGGCCATTTGATTAAGTAATGCTGTGTTTTTCATATTAAGCTCACTCCAGTGTTATTATTATGAAATAATTCAGCAACAAGTATATCCCCACAAATATACCTTATTGTTTATTATTTAACTATATTGTTTAGATTATTTAATCCGTATTTTCTTTCCTTTTTAGAAGATGTATTACTTTCCCTGAGTGTGTGTGTATTTGTTTGTATGTGTTGTGTGGGTGCCCACCGAGGTCGGAAGAGGATAGCAGATCCCCTGGAGCAGGAGGAACAGGCAGTTGTGAACCACCCCTTGTAGGTGCTGGAAACAGGGTCCAGGCCTTCTGTAAGAGTAGTATATAGGCTAATAGATGAGTCATCCACCCCATATCTTCTCTTACAGAGTTGTACATATCCCTTATGGCCAGATCTGCTTCAGGACCCATATGTTATAAGGATGATAAAGTTATATATTATATATTGCCGATAAACTACACACGGGGTCATATTAATCATTTGTCTCATGTATAATCTTGTTACAAATTTAATTTGCTTCACAAGATAAATCTTTTTCTATTTTCAGAGCTTTATAAGTTTTGGAATTATAGAGATGGAATGCTGCACTTGGCTAATTTACATATTTTTGATTTCTAGCAAAATTGAACACTGTGTTCTTTAGCTAGCTATTCATGCAATTTTTCATATGTTGCCTGTGTTGGGCTTGTTCTATACATTTTTATGATGTTTGTATTTTTCCTGATGGTCATACAGATGAGTAAAGAGTATAGTCACATGTTTTACCAAGATGTGTGTCTGTCATTGAAAATGCTTCATTAGTGTTCATCACAACTGTCTTTTACATAAAATACTGCTGACTTGTTCTTCCTTATGGAGTTTCTCTGTGGTGTCATATCTGGAAAGTTCTCCCTAGTTCCAAAAGATTCTAATCACTAATCTACATTATCTAGTACTTTTATTGGCTGACTGGTTTCATTTCTACATATCTTCTATCCACCCAACTTTTAATTTGATGTTGACCTTGATATAGCCTTCAATCAGAGGACACAGTCCCATTTGCCAACAAACCTCCCCTTTCCTATTGGCTTAAAGTATCATTTTAATTATATACAGAACTACATATTATATATATAGTATATATATACATACATACATACATCTTCATCTGCTTCAGATCGTCTATTTTGTTCTGTTTATCTGACCTCTTTTTAACACCAATTTCACACCATTTCCACAATTACCTAGAATTTTCTCTAGCTATAAGGACTGGTGGAAAGGAGGAAATGATTAAGTGGAACATAGTAGCAATGTTCCATATGGATACTACTGTTGTGGAAATATGGCCTTATTTGTCTATCCAAACCCATAAGACATACAACACCAAGAATGAACTTTATTGAAAACTGTATCTTCTATGTGATGATGACAATTGAGACAATGTATCACTCTAGTAGGGATATGAGTGGTGGGGAAACTATGTGTGAGTGGAATGGGGCTTGTGGGAACCCTCCGCATTTCTCTGCTCAGTTTGGGTATAAACTTGTTCCATAAAATAAAGATAGATTAAATGAAACAAATCTAGGCAATGCTACTGAAATCACGGCTTTATTTCTGTGAGGAATATAAAAAGGTAAATAGAGCATCAGCTAGATTGTGTTTTATGATTCAAATACTTTGTTATTATAGAATAGTACTTATCAAATTCAGAGGTGAAGGACCAAAGTTTAAAAATCCCATTTTCTATGAGAGTTCAGATGTCTTTGCTTTTCTTAGGAAATCTATTTGTGACACTTGGGTTAGTTACATTTTCCACCGTGGCAGAATGCCTGGTGTAAGCAACTTAAAGGAGGAAGGTCTTACTTCAATCCATGGCTTAGGAGATTTCAGTCCATCAGAGCTGGGAGGGACAAAGTTGAACAGTTCCCATCAGAACGGCCCAGAAGCAGAGAAAAGACACAGAAGGAACAAGACTTTCCTTGGGCTGACTGAGCTGCCTTTCAGGGAGAGCAGCTCCAATATTCCATGCAGGAGCAAAACCTATCATTAAGTCCTCCACATGGGCAAGTGATGTCAGAGCAGTAGGATTCAGGCAGTGGGAAGATGATGGACTCTGGGCTCCTGACCCACATCCTGTGCTGGTTTCTCTGAGTTTCAATTCTATTATCTGTTATCTGAGAATTTAGACCAAATGGCTACTAAGGACCTTTTAATTTTCAAAACAGGAGAGAGTTTAGGGAATCTGTATTCTGATTTATGCAATGTTCATATAGTTTGAATCTGAAATGTCTCCCAGTTTTATGCCCCTCAGTTGGTGTCCCAGATAGATTTAGCTGCCAACTTGGCACAGCCTAGAGTCAACTGAGAAGAGAATTTCATCCAAAGGACTGCCCAGATCAGTTTGCCTATGGGTATATGGAGAACAGTCTTGATGGATGCGTACTAGGATGCCCCAGCACCCTGTGGATGGCACAGTCCTCATGCTGCTGATCTTTGGCTATCTAAGAAAGCATGAGTCTGTGAGCAGTCAGGAAGCAGCATCTCTCCATAATGGCGACTTCAAACTCCTGCTTGAGTCCCTCCCTTGACTTCCCCAAATGATGGACTATGACCTGGAAGTGAAAGCCAAATAACCCCCACCCACCCCCACCCCTCACCCCCGCCACCAAGTTGCTTTAGCTTGTGGTATTTGTCACAGCAACAGAATGAAACTGGAGCAGCTGGTAATGCAATTTGGGAGACTATGGAGCCTGTAGGTTGTGGGCAGGTTGCTGACAGAAGGTCCTCAAGAGCAGCTGTTGGAAGGTAAACCTCATCCCTGGTCCCTGTTGTACTTCCTGGATGGCCATGATGTAAATGGCCTCTGTCACATGCCTTCACTGATGCGCGTTGAGCTGCTCTGCCCTCCCTTCCCCGCCATGATGGGTTAAAACTCTGAAACTGTAAGTCAACACGAATCATTCACCTCTTGTTTTTGTCAAGTATTGTGACCTCAGTGAAGCAAAGATAACGAGTGTAGTTGCTGGCTTTGTACTTGAATCACCCATTTACTTGTTCATTATGAACGGATTATAAATCCATCCCTATGTTCCCCATGCACACAAATGAGATGGGAATGAGGGAAACAGAGAAAGACAGATTATCCTAATCCCCTGTGTTTCCTTCTCCACTGTGAGCCCAGAAGTCACTGAACTTGACACGCTGATGGGGAGCATGGACCGGGGAGATGGTCTCACCACTGCCACTGGAGTACACTGATTTAGGAGGCTTCTCATCCTCAGCTATTGCTGGCATATTTAACGGGTAGCACCACCCCGAGCATTGTTGGTTGCTTAGTAATAGTCATGGCCTCTGCCTATAGCCAGTAGCATCTGTTCCCGCTATTTACGACAGCCAAGTCTACTGTCTCTAAAGTTGAGCAAATGTCCGCTGGGAGCGGCAACAAGCTGGTTGAGGAGCACGGACTTAGAACCTCCTAAGACACAAGCGCTGTGCTAAATGCTGTGCAAAATGGAAAACTGGGAAGATGCAGGCCTCTTCGGTGTGGTTCCCTCTAGTACAGATTCTCTATCTAGAGTAGGCACTAGGCATCTAGAGTCTTTGCTGAAGCTCAGCTTGCTATACCCCACAGTTTTAACATGGCAGGTCCAGAGGGCTAGAAGGTTTGCTTGCTGGCTATTTACCAGGTGATGCTGATATTGGAGGATCCCCCAGGGACATATCTTAGGTGCTACCAAGTTTCTGGTTACATCCTTTGCAGATGTGGTACCTGCTGTAGTTGCTCAAAATACAGTAAAAATAATTCTTTCAATCACACCAATTCACATTTTGTATGTTATAAATTAGGCCTCGGGGGCCACTGAGATGGCTCAGTGAGTAAAGGGGCTTGCTGCTAAGCCTCACTACTTGAGTTTGATCCCATGATCCACATGGTGCAAGAAGAAAACCATCTCCTGCAAGTGATCTTCTGAGCTCTACACGCATACTATGGTGCGTGTAACCCCTCCCCAACCCCGCATGTGCTCACACTCACAAATAGAAAACTTAAATGTCATTCTAAAAAATGTTTAAGAAGACATTAGGCCTCGATGAACTGATTAGTCAACCCACAATTCGTAAGATGTCAGAGGAAAAACAAGTAGAGAATCCTCTAAGTTGGAGCAGTCACAGTTAAGTAATGGGCTTGTATAGTACATTAATCTTGGCCTCCTCCTGAATTACCGAGTCAGTAGTAGTGAACAGGCTAACCCAGAAACGTGGATGCCACCTAATTTTATAGTGTACATGGAGTTGAAGCTTCAAACTTCAACACCGAGTTTTTACAATCTGTTCATTTGTAATTGGGGACTTTTCAGTATAATAAGACATGGGCAATTCACTTGGACACAAGCACACACATCTGTCCACATTTCTTTCCCTTCTGATCCCCTTCCCTGGGCCATCATGTCTCTGTACCTGCAGCATCCTTATGTGACAGAAACGGCTCAGATCAGCATCATCTGTCCATGCTAGTGCAAGGAGGACTCCACCCAATACTATTCTGTGGAACCCCATCAGTTCATCTAAGGACAGTTATTTCCGCTCTCTGTGGTCATAGCAGTGAACACTGTATTTTCTCTGAAAAGTGTCACCCACCCTCAGGAGGAAGTGGGGTGTGGTGTTAATGCAGCAGTAAACACAGGAGTGTTTTGCCATTGGTGTACCCTGCGGTGACATCTCAGTCTGCTCTTTCTCCTGTCTGTGAACCACGTCACAGCTCTCTGCTCATGGGGTAAGAAGTCAAGAAAATGAAGGACAGGCTCTGGGTGCTTCATTTCCATATCCCCTCTAAGAGAAGAAGCCAATACTCACGTCTCATGGCTTATTTAGAGTTAAGTCCCTATCATACCCATGTGTCTGGTGCAGTACCTTACAAGCCCACTGGTTGCTTAGCCAATGTTTTTTGAATAAATGTTTGTGTCACCTCATCTCCTTGGTCAGTAGTTTAGGCTTATTCTAGGCTTATGAAGTGATCCATGGTATGAGTCATAATTTTAGTAGGAAGCATTTCAAAGGATATCTTGGAAAATCTTACAGGATCATGTCTGACTTTCCCATTGGCCCCTCATAAGCACTTTCTATGGATTAAGTCTTGACTCTTCAGAACATGGACAGACCCAATCCCTCAGAGATTTTTAGGAAGCAAGTCTACTGTATGCCTAGTTTTGCACATATGAGAAAAAAGTCATGGCGTTTCAGACATTTGCTTGAGATATAGTTGGAATATAATAGAGTTGACATTATATGTTGGCGGTGACATGACATTTGCAAACCTAGGAGCACCTTCATGTTTTCACTCATCCCAGAGTCCCTGTGACCCTGTGTATATTAGCAAATGTTAGGTGACAGTGAAACCCTGTGGCCTGGGACTTCAGCCTCAACTTCTCATTAAGGTGTTGTTTGTCTCCGGTCCAGGCCCAGCTTTTGCTTCCCTGTTCTACATGGTGCAATTTTCCTTGCTGAACATCAGCTTAGCAGGGAGAATTAGGAGAAGTCACTCCGTGCATCAGGAAGACAGCAAGGCCACAGCCACTGAGACAGCTTCAGGGCTGCTGACACAATAGCATCATAGAGATCATCTTTTCAGGCTCAACTTGACACACGGAGCAGAACCTTACATTACATCTGCTCCTGTTGAAGACAACATCTTCATGCTCGCCTTTTCACAGACAGAATTGCCAGCTGCCAGCATGGCCCAGGCTTCAGTGAGAGACCCTGTCTCGAGGGAAAAGGCAAGGGAGTGATAAAGCAGGACACTGTGCATCCTCTTTTGGCCTCTGAACAAGTGTACAGTCACACGTTCCCATATATGCACGTGCTTATAAACCACACAGGCATACACCCCCTACAAGCAAACATGCACAAGGCATACACATTAAAGAAAACTTCAAATAAGCATAAAATAAAAATTCTGGGTACTAAGAAAACATTGGGTTCTAGTCTAATTGACAGTGTTACTTTTTTGCCTATAAAATAATAATGTTTGTAGTACTTAGTGCTCAGTACTTTGGAAGATAGGCATAGTTAGGTATTTAAACAATTCAAAGATTCTTTAAGAATCTTCTAATTGGGAAAACTTACTCCCACCTCTCGAGTCAAAGCTGCCCTGGAATTTTCTTTGACCAGTTATATGTGGCAGAACTAGGTTGACTGAGTTCCATGTCCAGCCTTGAAAGGCTCAGCAGTGTGCTTCCTTCCCACCCTCTTCTAGAGCCACTGCCATACAGACAAGCCCTGGATGCTTCCAGGAGGATGAGGGACCTCACAGAGAGAGAAAACAAGCTGTCCTAGGTGTCCCCACTGAGCCAACCCACATGCCATAAGATGTGAGCTGTCCAACTGAGCACATTTCTAATTGATGGCAATTAATTGTGAGTAATAAATAAACGGCTGGTATTTAAGTTCCAAGGTCATTTGTTGTATGAAAAAAAAACCCTCAAACAGAAAAGAAAATGGGCAAGGCACAGTTGTATCGTCATGAGATCTAAAGGAAGAATATAAATTCACAAATCCTTATTTTGTTAAATATATTAAGTCTCTCAGGAAAGAATGGTGTAGACCTGTAATGTGAGATACTCAGAGGAGATCACAAGTTTAAGTCATTAAGGAATCCTTAAATTCAATCTCTAGTGCTATCAAAGAAAAAAGAACCAAACATACCATGAAGTTTTTTTTATCATGAGTAAGATTGTAGAAGTGAGAAATGAAGTTGGGACGGGGAAAGAAGTCTTAATAAACTGAGGCATAAACGGGGCCCTTGAAGGATGGAAGACTAGAAAGATGGCCATTGTGTATGAGCTTGGAAGGATGGCCATGTGGAAACGGGAATAGTAGGAAACAGAGCCCTAAAGACGGACTTGGACTGTGCTCAGCAAACGGAGAGTTCCAGATAGCTTCTCTGTGAAAGAAAAGCATTAATTAAGCCCAAAACATAAAGGCTTTGAAATGTTAGCCTAAGAATTATGATTTACTCAATAAAGAGTCACAGTTCTTTCTTAGTCATTGGGGTGATTTAATCAGAATAATGCTTTTGTGGTTCCATCCATGTAAGCAGGACTTATTGACACACATCTTGGTGTGTCAGGAAGCAAAGAACACAGGTCAGAACCAGGGGTGCATATAACCTGAAGGGCCATTCTAGTGGCCAACTTCTGTCACCCAGGCCCCACCTTCAGAACACTCTATGACCTTCAAAACAATGCCACAGCCTAAGCACCAAAGGTTCAAAGTAAAAGCCTGTGGGAGACATTGCAAAGTCAATTATAACAATCATATTTTGCTGAGCAATTATAATTGGAAGTCAAATTCTTGGGTATCTTCATTCCCAAGTTCATTTCTAATCTTCTCTTCTGCACGTTGAACATTTTGAGCCAAGTGAAGCTGTCATATTTTGTTTGTTTGGTCGGTTGGTAGGTTGGTTTGTTGGCGATTTGATTGGTCTGGTTGTTTTGAAACAGGTCTCATTATTAAATAGCCCAGGTTGGTCTCAAACTTAGGATCCTGCCTCAGCCTTGAGTACTGGGAATAAAGACAAGTGCAACCATGTCTAACTAGGCTACAGTTTTGTTGTTATTTTTGTTGTTTCTTTTTTAATTTTTCTCACTCTTCTTTAGCAGTGAGAATGTTCAATAAGTGTGGCAATGAAATATTGTGCATTTTTAAGTTAAAAACTATGCTAAGTGTAGGGAGTTGACTCATTCAGTAAAGTGTTTGTTATGCAAATATGAGGACCTGAGTTCAGACCCCAAGCACCTAGGTAGCAAGTCCAAGCGTCATGTCTATGTTTGCAATTCCAGTGCTGGGGAGACACACTAAGGAAGATTCCAGGGGCTTGTTCAACCAGCCAATTTAGCAAAACTGATGAGCTCTCAGTTCAATGAGAGATCCTATCTCAAAAAAGTAGGAGAATGAGTAATTGAAGAAGCCAACCAACATCAACTTCTTGCCCACACACATACACACACACACGCACACACACACACACACACACACACACACACACACACACACACACACACACTGGGGAGGTAGATGGCGGGGATCATGTCATTCCAGCCATTGAGCTCAAGGGAATATCGATCTTCTGCCTATGACAAATGCTGCGAAGTTTCCTTTACTGACCACTTTTTCTACAACTCCACCACCCCATTTGAACACTATATGTCTTTACAGGTAAGAAAATTTCATGAGCTAAAAACCAGGATTTTCATTTCCTGTGGCCTAGACTCACATCTACTGCCAATTATATCTGATTCTGTATAGCATCAAATTAGCCAAAGATAAATTTGATCACACCCAGCATGAAAACAAAGAGTGAAGATCCTTCAGAAATTTCGAGTATATGTAATGATAGTATTTTTCACCTTCCATAGCAAAAGCATGGAAGATTGCCTGGGTGAACTACTATCTATCATGATAAGTGTTAAAACAAGATTATTGTATCAGAGGGTAGTAAGTACTGTATGAGAGATATATGTAGGGTTTTATGAGGACATGCTAGCAAAGCGCACACACAGGTCACATAATTCAACCAATATGTGCCCCTAGAAGACGGTTTATCCACTCCTCCTGCCCTATTTGGTACAAATCAATAAAGAGGAAATAGACTATTAGAAAATGTATCAGGGTTTTAATACTAATAACTAACACTGATTGAGAGTTTACTGGGTGCCAATCCCATTCTAAGCACCTTTCATGTGTTTGCCCATTTAATTCCCACAGCCCTTTGAGAGTGCTAATGGTAGCAGCAGTGCTTTCAAAGGAGCAAACAGGCTTCAAAGGGTGATATAACTCCAGCAGCCAAGCTCCAGAGAGCATCCATCTTCTGCCTGGGACAGGTGCTGGGAAGTTTTCTTAGGGGTGCACTTCCTCTACAGCTGTCCGGGCTCAGTTTGAACGTCAGATGCCTTTGCAGGTAAAAGAAATGCACAAGAAGAAATAATGTGCACTGTTACTTTAAAGAAGTAACTTCTTTGGCAAAAATGCATTGAATATCCACTATAGATGAGATGGGGCAGTGGACAGGCTTTTAATCCCAGTATTTGGAGGCAGAGGCAGGATGTTCTCTAGATTCTAGGCCAACCAGATTTGCAGAGTGAGTTCCAGGTCAGTTGGGGCTATATCATAAGACCCTGTCTCAAAAACATGTTTTAATTAAGGGGGGGACTACGACAGGGAATGCATCACATTCCAGATGGTGTTTGGTGGGTACATATGGGGATGTATATGGAAATAGGAGAGAGAGCTGGATGTGTGACTTTATTGCTCAGCTAAGGGTATGGAAGGGCTTGACTCCTGCCCTGTTTGAAGCAGCCTGACCCATCAGTCATCTTCCATACACACATGTTATGACTTGTAGGACTGTTGTGGGTGGTGAGGAAAGGTGAAATTGATTGACACTTACAGTTCAGCAAACAAAACATGGCAACCCCAGTTCTCGGATACCATGTGCCACATGAACATTTGTTTGTATACAAGACACTCCCCTTTCTAGCTTAATACCCAAGGAGATTTCTCCTCTTCTCTCCATGAGTTCTGAGCCCCTAAAAGGAACTCACAAAACTTCTCTATGTTAATGTCATCCCCCCAGTGTTGATCGTAGATCTTCTTTATTCTTGACATAAGTGTCCATGCAATGCCTGTTCTATTTTGTAGATGTCAACATGTATGTTTTATCATGTCACTGTGGCCAGACTTTTGGAAAGGGAACCCTTCACTAGTTTGGGAAACAGACACTAGCATTGAGTAAACTGTCAAAATGCTCTGAGTAAGGACATAGAATACATAAATCTGGGGAAATACACACAAAATCTGTGTCACTTATTAAATCAGAAATCTCTGCTACCAACACAAGACCTCCAGGAGGAGAAAGTTTCACTGAGTTGCCCTCCACCCTGTAACATAAGCCCTGGCAAACCTAGAGATTCCTAAATCTATTCCTAAAACAGATTCAGGTTAAGTTGCTGCTGCCCAGTTAGGAGCCTAACCTGGAAATAGCCTATGACGAATCACCAAAGGTCAGCGTGGTAGTAACTTGGGCTCTAGGAGTCAAGGATCCCTCCAGATTCAAGTCAAAATCACTTTCCTTTTTTTTTCACATATACTAAAATCGGAACAATACAGAGAAGATTAGCATGGCCCCTGCGCAAAATCACTTTCTTACCTTTACTATGAGCTAAAGCACGAAGTGAGGAAGCAAGGATGCTGCTTTGCTACTGAGACTAGATGATAGCTTCAGACCTATGGGAATTTAAGAAGATGCAGGTAGGAAAAGAAGGGTAGAGCTGGAGAGGCAGGCTCAATAGACCAAGCACTTGCCTGACAAGTGCAAAGACAGGAGCTCAAATCACCAGCACCTGCCCAGATGCTAGGCAAGTGTGGCAACAGCCTGTAATCCTAACACTCAAGATGCAGGGGTAGGAATCCTGGGGCAAGCCAGTTAGCTAGAATTGCAGGAATTCACACACTCTGGGTTGAGCCAGAGACCTTCCATCAACAAATAAAGTGGTGAGTGATCAAGAAAGATACCCCATGTCACATGCACATGCACAGGCCTCCACATGCACACGCTCACACAAGTACATGTATCCACACATACACACATATATGCATAAAGGAAAAGGTGTTTAGTTGAGGAAAATGGCAGAACAAGCAGAGATGGAGCTAGCTGCAGGTGAAGACTCAGGCTTAGGGTGTCAATGAGATGGCTCAGCGGTAAAGCGCATACGCTGCTCTTGCGGAGGGCCAGAGGTGGGTTCCCAGAATCACACGGGATGGCTCGTAGCTTCCTGTATCTCCAACTCCAGGTATTCATCTCTGGCTCCTGGCTTCCTTGGCTATATGCATGCATTCATACATACACACAGATGCACAAGTAAAAAAAAATCATACATCTTTTAAAATAAAATTTGAAAAAAGAATCACACCAACTCTTGAAAACTGTAGCCAGCACTGTGGTGATTTCCATGTAAAGTTCTGAGGAAACATATTAGGAACTCTGGCCTTTATGGGGTCCTTTGCCTTTAGGGTGAGGCACAGCCAGAAAACGGTCAATGGTTTGGAGGTTTTTTTAAAGTGATTCGTAACATTTAGTAGTTTAATTGCTGTGTCTGTATGAGCGCGTGTTTGTCTCTGACAAACCATATTGAAAATATCCAAAGTAAATACGGATCAGCTGCTAACTGCTGAGAGCCAGTTCCATGACACACAGAAATAGACTACGTAAGAATGTTGTGGTGTCATATTTACTGGCGTGACTAAAATAGGCTCGGTCTTCACAAACTCATTTTCTGGTTTCTGTGTTTGGGGCACCTACTTGAAGAAAGGAAAAGTTGGAAAATGTTTGCTTTACTGTGCAGCTATCGACCATGACTGAGCAGAATTAACCCTTAGTTCTCACTATCGAGGTTAGCCACAGACTTTCCAAGGACCTCTGCGAGTCAGTCTGCAGTTAAGGACCCAGCAATGTGCTTCTCAGAGGAGGAAATCAACGCATTTGCTCAGATGGATAGCAGGCCCATTGGGAGCGCTGGCTATCCGAGATAAGACACTGAGTGGGGATGAAATACTAAAAATAATATGTCTTAGGGACCTGTAAATACAGCCTTTGTCTTCTGTCACTTTTCTAGGGAACAACCATGTCGCCATTTCTTCGAATTGGTTTATCCAACTTTGACTGTGGTACCTGCCAGTCTTGTCAGGGTGAGGCCGTGAACCCCTACTGCGCTGTGCTTGTCAAAGAGTATGTGGAATCAGGTAAGCTAATTGGGGTCAGGGTTGGGGAGGGAGAAGAGGGGGTGGTGGCTAGGCTAGACAAGCATGTGGGAGACAAGACCTTCCTCATCCTTCCAGGACATCTGATGGAACTGAATTTCACAGTTTAGGTTGCTGGTACCCAGCAAAGACTAAAGACTTTCTTAAGGACCCAGGTTTAGTGATGGATTCTGACCAGATCTATTTCGCTGTATCATTTTTCCCACATAAACAGAGATAAAGAAAGTATCAAGTTGGGGAAATTAGACAAGCGGCTAATGGAGAAGAAATCTAGTAAGGTGGAGTAGATCATGTATTACCTGTGCTAACAACTCCTTGTTTTCAATGACTCCAGATAAGGCCTGTCTAATCCTAGATCCTGAGATTAACTCTAAAGACTGCTTGTGTCAGTGCCTTCTCTGAGAAAGTTAGGAAGGAGTCAGCTAGAATTCTACATGAATAAAAGAATATTTCTGTTTTATTAACTGTGACTATATACAGGCAATTCATGAGGAGGAGGAAATTGGAGTCATGTACCTAAGATTGATTTTGAGAGTTTAGACAGCTCTGTCAAAACAATCCCTTTGGGTAAAGAATCCCTTGGTGATTATGCTCTCTGGTTCTCACTTGATCCACACCTCTTCATTTCAATACTCTTAGGTCTCTTCAAAAGGAAAGAAAGGAACCTATTTGTCCCCAGACCTTCCCAGCCTTCCTGCTTTGTTCTGTATTCCTGCATGCAGAATGATAGTTGTATAGAATGTATCTCAATTCATTTACACACACACACACACACACACACACACACTGATAGAGTCACTGTGAGAGCCCTGGGGATAGAGCAGACAGAAAAACAAAGTGTCTACAAAGAGGACCCTTCCTTCAGACTTTGCAGTCTCAGAGGAAGGCAGGTGATAAGCAGTTAAGGTGTGATGACTAGCAATGGGGGCTGAGAAGATAAAGCAGGGCAAGAGGAGAAAGGGGCAGAGAAGTGAACATTATTCTCAATGGAGTGCCCCTAAAATGGTCTCTGTCAGAGGCTGGGACCATCTGTGGATACGAGAAGAAATTAAGGCATGCACTGAGAGCCTCTCACTAGATGCTGAAAATGCTGAATTCTGGGAGCCCCAATTTTATCCTGCTGTGTCCCCCACCCCCACCTCCCTTCATGCTCGCTTCATCCCACTAGTGCATCAAAGCCTAGGAGACTGTCTGGATGCTCTTGATTTCTCTTCCACCCAGACTCCTCCACTGTCTTAAAAGTGAAAATGCCTCTTACTTCCACCTAAACTCTTGCAAATGTCACAGACATCTTTGAAGTGTAAAGTGGCTGAGTCTTTTCAAAGCTGCTTTTGACTGAATGGGTCTTGAAGATCTGGCCCTCTTTCCAGCCTCAGGTCTCACTGGCATTTGCCTCCTGCCAATCTTTCTTTTCTTTTCTTTTCTTCCCTTTCCTCTTCTTTGGACCTGCTTTTGAACTTGATCTTAGCCATACGGACCAAGAGACCCTGTCAGGAAAACAAAATAAAACTGTTTTTCCAACAGATTGGCCAGTGGGCTTTGGATATTTATTTTTTATTTTTGTTCAGGTTACATTCTAAAAAGAAATCACTCTAGATATTACCTAACTAAAAGATTCTTTCTCCAGAATTTAAACAGCTTGCCATATTTAGGGTGTGAGGTTGCATTTTTCATGATAAGTCAGAGGAATGGGAGCAAACAGGAAACACTGCTGTCAGCCTGGGACTCTTTGGAAGCATCAGCCCTTGCTGAACACACATAGACAGGCATGCTGGTTAATTTTAACTATCAATTTGATGGTCTAGAATCACCTGGGAAGAGCACCTTAATGAGGAATTAGATTATGTTGACCTGTGTGCAGTCTTTGAGGAATTATCTTGACTGTTAATTGATGCAGGAAGACCCAGTCCATTTGAGTGGCACCATTCTCTAGGCATAGGCAGGGGTCCACGAACAGCAGAAGAGAGGGGAAAGCTAGTCAAAAACAGGCGATCAAACAAGTAGGCTTGCAAGAACGTGTTGCTCTCTGCTCTTAATTGTTGTGCAAGGACTGGCTGCTTGAGTTGCCTCTGAGTGAAAGACTGTAGCCTGGGATTTAACCCAAATAAGCCCTTTCTCCCCTCAGTTGCTTTGTGTCAGGGTATTTTATCACAGCAACAGAGAAGAAACTAGAACAGGATTCTGAGTTCTGGTCTATGTTTTAGGTAATTCTTAACCGAGTGCCTGACTCCTGGATGCCTGCCTTCTCTGAACATAGAGAATGGTTATAGTGAAAAGGAATACTTTAATAGGAAAGCTTTAAAAATATGATAAATATCATTGCTGATTTTCAAAGAACCCAATCTATCAAATCTCCCCCTCCTTCACAGAAACTCATGAGCTCCCAACCCCAAACTGGAGAGCTATTGCTAGTTGGTGGTTTCTGAGGTAGGCTGAGTCAGGTTTCTTTAAAGGTGTAACTCTCGGTTATGTTGGCCAGGCCCCACTAGATGTCTCCACACCAATGTATATGGAGAATACAGAAAATTGGACTTGCTGGAGGAGAGAGGAGGAGGAGGAGGAGAAGGAGAAAGAGAAGGAGGAGGAGGAGGAAGGAAGAAGAAGAGGAGAAAGAGGAAGAAAAGGAGACTCAGTGTTGAGGAAACTATGTTGGGAGGAAATGGGGTGTGGAGGGTGGATCAGAGGTGAATCTTGGAGGAATTACAAAGGTGGAAACTATCATAATACATTGTAGTCTTGTATGAATGTCTCAAAGACTTAATGAAAATGTTTATTAACCTTTTAATCACCCCCTTCCTATTCAGTCCTTCACAGTGTCACAGTTTATACCTCCACTGGCCATGTTTCCCTAAAGTTTGAAATTACTGCTAAACGCCCATTCTATTTAGCCTCCTGTGTTGTAAAAGAATGTCAAAACGACTTCACATTCCTACTTCAAGCAGATTTGTTTTTCTTTTGCACCACCAATGTCTCTGAATTGTTAAATATGACGTTTACTAGGCTTATTCTCAGAAGCAGCAGTCAAATACTACTGCAGCCCTCTGCTATCAAAATGATCGAAGACTGTAAACCAGAGAAGATCTCTTGTGGGTAGATGCAACAAAATGTCTTAATTCCATTTGTAAACTCTTGCCCCTGCCAGGGAGCTTCTGGGAAAGATTCTTGTAAAGAACTCAACCCAGTCACAGCTCTTGTTTTTGTGACCATGTCCTTTACTTTCCTGCCTGTCTTCCCATGCGGGTCTGCTGTTGGCTTTGCCAGTCCCTTTGCATCACTTGCTTAGGAAGATATAGGTACTGCAAGCTATATCTTCAAAGATTAGAGAAGGAGGCTGAGTGCTGAGGCACGTGCCTGTGATAAAGGAGGAGGAGAAGGAGAAAGAGAGGGAGGAGGAGGAGGCTAATGTGGGAAGATAGAGAACGCAAGGCCAGCATGGGCTACACAGTGAATTTGAGACCAACCTGGGCTATCTAGCAACACACTAAAAGAAATGGGGTGGGGAAAGGAAGTAAGGACTCATTTGTTTCAAAGGCTGTTGTTTCCGTGTATGTGGCAAATAAAAATTATTTTTTAAAAAATATTATAAGTTCAACTTATGTCATTGTGTCTTTCATATAAGTACAGCAGCTTTATGGGGGCTTCATTTTTATCAGATGCCAGTGGAGTTAATAGAACCAAGCTATTATAAGAAAGGAAGGTTTCTAAAGGCATAGGTTGGGGATTTCTTTTCTTGGTTGGTGTGTTGAGAGGAGCTATGTGAGTGTGGTTGTATTTCTTGGCTTTGTGTGTGTGTGGTTTTCTGAGACGTGGTCTTGCCACAAAGCACAAACTGACTGTGAACTCTCCATCCTCCTATATAGGTGTTCACCACCATGCCTAGTAGCAAGGGACTGTGTTAAAGGTTATTTTCTCAGATGCTCGCTCTCAAAGTGAAGAAAAAAAAAAAACCATTGACTGGGAAAGGAAATTTTCCAGTTTAAGTAATTCTAAGAGGTTTGCTACTTAAACTGTCTATATTGGACTTACAAGATGCAAAGTGTTACCTTGCATCTAACCGTGAACCTGTCTTATTCTGCCCTAGACTGTCTCAGAATTATGCACATGACAGCCATAGAAATGGAGACCACTATTAAATGGAATTGAATTATTCTCCGGAGTTTGTAGAAGAGTAATTAATGAGACAGTATTTTTCTCTCCCTAGAAAATGGGCAGATGTACATCCAGAAAAAGCCCACCATGTACCCACCCTGGGACAGCACCTTTGATGCCCACATTAACAAGGGAAGGGTGATGCAGATTATTGTGAAGGGCAAAAATGTGGACCTCATATCAGAAACAACCGTGGAGCTCTACTCCTTGGCGGAGAGATGCCGGAAGAACAATGGAAGGACGGAAATATGGGTAAATATCAGAGCTGTGAACCGTATGAACAGTGTTCACCCAAGCCTTGAACTTCTGACCCTCCTCCCTCCACCGCTCAAGTGCTGGGTTTAGCAGTGTGTGCCATCACACACAGCTAGCATGCACCATGATGCTGGCTGATGAGTAGTTTGAAATGCCCCTGTCATCCTTAAGGGAAGAGGACACAAATCATGGATAAGTAGACAGCCTATCATATACTCCTTGTGATTTGATAATTACAATGACTACTTATGAAATAAGGATGTATTGAAAACCTCAAATCTCTTTGTTCAGAGAAGAGGGCCTCAGTTATAAATAACAGTTATTGTCTGTTACTCTTAAGGTACACCCAGGACTAACAGACTTATCCATGGGTGAAAGTGGGGTGTTGAAGTCTCCCACTATTAATGTGTGAGGTTTAATGTATGATTTAAGTTTTAGTAGTTTTTCTTTTGCCCTTGTATTTGGGGCATAGACGTTTAGTATTGAGATTTCCTCTTAATGGAGTTTTCCTGTGACTAATATGAAATATTCTTCTTTGTCTCTTTTGATTAAATTTAGTTTGAAGTCTATTTTGTTAGATATTCAGATAACTACACCGGCTTGTTTCTTGGGTTCATTTGATTGGAAAATTTTTTCCCAACCCTTTACTCTGAGGCAGTCTGTCTTTGAGGTTGAGGTGTGTTTCTTGTATGCAGCAGAAGGATGGATTCTGTTTTCATATCCAATCTGTTAGCCTGTGTCTTTTTATAGGTGAGTTGAGTCCATTTATATTAAGGGATATTAATGATCAGTGATGAATAGTTCTAGTTATTTTAGTTTTCATTGATGGCGATGTTACTGTGTGTCTTTTCCCCTTCTTTGGGATTTGCTGCTGTGAGATCATCTGTTGTCTGTGTTTTTGTGGAGTTGGAGTTTTCCTTCTAATACTTTGTGTAGGACTGGGTTTGTGGCAAAGTATTTGTTAAATCTGGTTGGTTCTGTCATGGAATATCTTGTTTTGTCCGTCTATAGTGACTGAAAGTTTTGCTGGGTATAGAAGTCTAGGCTGGCATTTGTGGTCTCTTAGTGTCTGCATGATGCATGACCAGCACCTTCTGCCCGCCTGTTTCCATGATTTTCTACTTTCCACCTAATTTATTTTGTTGAATTTAGACCTCTCTCTAATTTTTATAATAATTTACTATGTTTTTTTATCAATGAAGGAACAGATAATCAGATTTTTTTATCCTTCTGTAATAAAGTACAGACTTCATTCACTAGCAGTTTCCCTTTCTATTTTTGTCTTTTTGAAGTTGCCTTTAATTTCACACCCTGAGTTTTGCCAGTTTCTCTCCTCTTTCTCCTCTTCCATTTTGTTTTGTTCAAACAGAGTCTTGTTATGTAGTCCAGGCTAGCCTTGAACTACAAACAGTCCTCCTGCCTCAGTCTCCCAAGTGTCAGGATTGCAGGCATGCACTAGACACAAGTGTGCACTTGTAACACTTCGTCTGCAGCCTAGAACTGTTGGACATCAGTACATAGCAACATTCACATCCTCATTTAACCAAGTTGCATGCTTTCTGTATTTTTAAGCCTTAATTTTTTGGGTTATTTCTTGGTTTACTTTCATTTCAAGAGCTCCCAGACTATTTTGAATTTATGTTTTAACAGGTTATTAGCTGTTTTAAAATTGATTTTTTTATTTCACAACAACAACAAAAAATTTTCTCGAATTTGCCATTCATGTCCATCTTGGCTATAAAGGCCACATTGGTACTCCCTTTGTGTTTCCCATAGTTGCAAGTATCTGCAAGATTTTTCCCATTCACTCCCCAGGGCTTTTTAAAACACAACTTTTCAATGACTTGCTGACTTAATTTCTTCCATCACCAGTGCTTTCTGAATATTGATAATGCCGTAGTGACCAAGTTTCACAGTTTTCTTTGAAAATGGGTCTTAAATTCCCCGTCCTTGTTCTGTTTTTGCCTCCATTTTTACTATACCAGAGATTAGAAAATGATAGTGTCCATGTCTATGGACTAAAGCACGTCTCTTTACATTAGTCAGTTTAAGTTTGCATGAGAGTTTATAGCTATTCCAAAATCATAGCTTTATCATATTGCAAAACTCTGATAGCAGGGGTACTGCCAGATGTCAGACTTTCAGAGTTCATTGAAGACTTGGTGATTTGCACAAGGTCACGCAGCTGAGAAATGGTCCCTCAATGATTTCAAATTTAACTCTGGGTTCAACAGAACAGTTCCTGCTGTCTCTCCCTTAGTTTAGGCAACCACTGCTATGATGATCAATAATGAGTGACTTTAAATTCATGTCTTAATCTATTTATTCCACTAATGGCATAGTATGATGGTTTTACATGTATCATATATGTATAGGTGTGTATATATACATACATGCGGGCATCTATTCAAATACATGTGTATATAAATATTTATATAGATAAAGATGTATCTGTTTCCCTCCTTGTATGTTATATTACATGGTATCCTGAATAAATCTTAGAATGGCACTTTGCTCTTGTGTCTCCTGTATGATACTGTCCGTAAGTTGTATATATATATATATAGCACTCAAATAATTATAATAATATATAGAATACATAAGTACTATGCATATACTTTTTCTAAAATATATGACAGATGATTTAGTAATTTAAAAACTATTCACATATGCATATATAACATATATAAAACTTTCAAGAATCACCTAATTAAATTTTTCTTTAGTCACTTTACAAATGCTTGTGATAGAAAAAGGATACCCCATGGAGTATACCCTGATCTACCAAGATGTGTAGCCCACATAGTAAGTAAAAGAAAGCCCCTCAGAGCAGGATTTATCTTTACTCCCTAGGACCTACTTCTCCCAAGTGATCAAGGCTTGACATCCAGGATACTTCTGTCATGATTAATATCTGGGGATAAGCTCTTATGCTCTTCGGGTAAACACCCTGCAGGAAAACAGATTCCGTTTTTGAATCTTGTTTCTTCTGTCAATTTTGAACCTCAAGTAAAACGAATGAATTACCAAGACATTCCATAAAAGGCCAGCCACTCTCCCAGGTGCTGCACAGTTCTGATAATGACAGGCATGGTGACGATGAACGTGAGTGGAGAAGAGTCGAGATCCTTTCTGTAGTGGAAATCTGCCATCAGTCATGGAGCTAGTTAACAGGTCCTAGAGCCAGGGTTGGTCACATTCTGACGATGTTTTTTTCTCCTCCTCTCTCCCAGTTAGAGCTGAAACCTCAAGGCCGAATGCTAATGAATGCAAGATACTTTCTGGAAATGAGCGGCAAGTGACCTTTCTTCTTCCTGTCTGGGGGTGAGGAGGGCATAGCCTGTTCAGCGAAGGCTCATTTTGCTTCTGCAATATCCTAGAAAAGAGAAATGCAAGACATTCTATTAAAATTCTCAATGGTGCTCGGGCGGGAATTGAAAACAACTGTCCGGACCAAACAAAAGTAGAGCAAACGTGAACACATGGACGCAGTATAAATGTAAACATAAAACATTCGCGGAGCTGGTCTATAAAGGGTGTAAATTCACAAGCCCGGTGCTTTCATAGTCTATTTTAGTTTGGGAATTTGCTCTGAATACAAAAGGCTGCTCCTGCGTTGCTGTCTGTAAACATATTGCCTATTGATAAATGGTGTTCTATACCCAACATTCCACTGGCCTAGAATATGAAATAAGAAACTGAAAATATCTTCTGTAAAGCTAGTATCAGATGCAAAAGCCTAAAGTTAGTCACCTCACATCCTCTTAGGAATAAGGAAGGGGAAAAAAAATGCATGGCCAAAGAGTTTCAGTTCTGTGTCTCACTTAAACCCGAATGGCAGAAGGTAAGCTAAGAAGCACTGTGGATACACTGGGCGCCGGGACAGTCAGGCTGTACTGCCTCTGTGATAAAATCCTAAGCCACACAGTAAGCATGTGAGCTGAGTAACAATAAACTGTGTTTAGTCAAATATTTTTACTTCAGGCTCAGTATCACTTATCCAAAAATTCTTAAGACCAGAAAGGTTTCAGATTTTGAATTATTTAGGGAATTGGGGGTATTTGTTATTTGGGGATTTGCATCCAAGTCTGAACAGAATATTCTTTTATATTTCATATAAGTGTTACACACCAAGCTGAAGAAAATGTTATATACTATTTCAAATAACTTTCTTCATGAGGCAATGCTCTATGGTATGGAAATTTCTAGTTGTGGATCTTATCTGTGCTCAAAATATATTTAGCATTTTGGATTTTGGACTTTAGGATTCAGGATGCTCAAGCTATAGCAACACAAAATGAGTTTTAGTTCAGATATTTACACTGCTTTATTTAACATATAAATGTCCTAATATGCCCAGACTCAAATAGCATTATGAGACAAACAGGGAAAACTTACACACTTACGAGGTGTTTGGAAATCTTTAGGCATGGTTATTAGACTTTTTGGGTCTGCTAATGAGATTATAGCTATGTGCTTTATTTTTCTCATTGTTAAGGAAAAAAAAGTTAAGGAAGAATTTGTGTGGGCTCAAAATTGAAGGGATACAGTCAACCATGGGGGAGGGGGGATCATGGAAGCAAAAACCACAAAGCTATGCAGAGTCTAGCTCATTGGTAACTAAGTCCAAGTCACTAATAACATATCAGTGTTGCGTGAAGGAAAGAAATAAAGCACTTCCATCTTGGAGTAGTTTAATTGAAAGCAGGTCCAGATTTGAATTCCATACTTCATGCTTCCTGTGTCTTCCATCTGAATCTGTGCCTACCTAAAGGCTGTCTTGGGGATATGTCCCTGTGTCTGTCCGTGTGTGTTTGTCCATCTATGTCTGTCCATGTCTGTCCGTGTGTGTGTGTGTGTGTGTGTATTGTGTTTGTGTCTGTATGTGTGAATGGTACCTGGTGGTGTGACTGTTTGCCTCTAACAAATGGCCCCTTTCTGTCTTTAATGAGCAACATAGAAATCATTACTTTACAGAAATCTTTAATAGTTTTAGAGAAGATTAAATCACTGACTGCAACTCTTCCCAGCTAGCACAGACAGCAAACATCATTATTTATCAACCAATATCCATTAATGGTTGTTTTCAACTTTTATGGTGGATTTTGGGAAGTTTCTTTCCCCTTCTCTATTTGCTGCTTTCAGCAAATATAATGAAACGCATATATTATTCTAGGGCAAAAAGAGTATGAAACTTTTAATAGTGACTATGCTTTAGGTTAGGTTGTGAAAGTTGATAGTGTGGAAAATCCAAGGCAGGTAAGTTTGTTTGTTGCTTATTCTTTTGTTGCAAGGAGGTGCTGTTTGTTTGTCCCAGTTGCCTGGCTAGCTTAGCCCTGAAATAACCACACAGAAACTCTATTTATTAAATCACTGCTTGGACCATTAGCTCTAGTTTCTTATTGGCTAATTTTTACATCTTAGTTTAACCCATTTCTATTATTCTGTGTATTGTCAGGTGGCAGTGGCTTACTGGGTAAAATTCCCCTTCTCTGCCTACCTAAGTTCTGCCCTATCAGGCCAAGGCAGTTTCTTTATTCATTAACCAATACAAGCCAACACACAGAGGGGACTCCCACATCATTCTTTGAAAGGCAATTTAAACAAGGTTGTGTGCACAGTTGGGCATCAATCTTCAGTGACCTCATGGTGTGTTAATTCTGGCTGTGGGGTCCAGCAAAAATTTCAATCTCTTACAAAGTAAGAGGTGTTTTCAGAGTGTGGCATTGTCACACAAGGCAGGTGATCACTTCATGCTTTGGGTCAGGAAGCAGAGAGATGAATGCGAGTGTTCTGTTTGAATGCTGGTGCTCATCTTGCTTTCTTTTTTCCCCTCTTTTCATTAGTCTGGGAGCCCAGGCTATGAGATGGTATGGTCCATCTTCACTACTCAGTTAAAACTCTCCAGAAACACCTTCACGGGCATTCTCAGAGGTGTGCCTCTTAGGTGACTCCAAATCTAGCAACATTGACAGTGAAGACGAACCAGAACAAGTTCACTCCCATCAACTTAAGACCCTAACACATCCCTTTAACCCAGAACATTGCTCCTGACCTCCCAAATGCCCATAGCCATCTCATAATGCACTTAGTTCATTCCAAGAGCCTCTCAGTCTTAATAGTTCTAAGGTAGTTCAAAAATCCCAAAGTCCAAAGTCTCTCCTGAGAATCAAAGCAATCTCTTAACTATGAACCCCTGTAAAAACCAAAGGCAACTTATATACTTACAATATATACAATTATATAGAGTAAACACTCTCATCCTAAAAGAGATTAAGCAACATAGCAAAGAAATAACAAGACTTAAACTCAAAAAGGGAAATAAATTATTTTTCCATGCAGCTCCATATTTGGTATCTAAGGCTCTAAGTGGCAGCATCTGGGCTCAAATGGACTTGGGTAGCCCTTCCCATTAATTCTGTTACCTGCACATGTAATCTGTCTTAGACTGGTTCTATTCCATGCCTGTTGCTTTCCTTGGCAGACATCCCAAAATTCTGGTATTTCCAACATCCTGGAGTCTCTGCTTCAACTTAGGATTCATCATCGTTGCTTCATAAAATGGGCTTTCGGGGCTTCCTTACAAGGAATCCAACCCTGTCACTGATTGTCAGGCCTCGGTGTCTTTCTGGAACCTTAGAGTAATCCTCCATGATCCCATAGTTCTTGTGTGCCTACAAACACCACATCAAGTCCATGATGCTGACAAATTCCATCGTTTGAAATGTAATCTGGCTCCTTATACTCCAGCTTTGATGGTCTCTGCACACCTTTTGCAACCAAAACTGATAAAACAAAATTGCCTAGGCAGTTGTTCTCCAGCAGGCAATCCCTTCATCAACATTCTCTGTTCATGTTCTCTCCTTTCAAGTGAGTTCAGATTTTTCACAAGCTGAAACCTTAAATGGGTTGATAGGGTCTTGCTGGGCAGGGCCAGAGGAATGTATCTTTCCATTATTCCAGTACGAGCCCCAGGGCAGCATTTGTTGAACACCTCTTACATATTTCACTTTATGACTAGATTATAAGTTAGGCAATATAAGCAGAAATACACGATAATTAGATGGTTTGGTTGGGCTCCCCATTCAGTAGCTTTCAATTTCTTCTGGTTCCTAGCTAATAGGTCTTCCAAAGGCTTAGTTACCTTCTAACAAGCTTGTATCATAGCTCTTGTTTTCTTGGGGTATCTCACCCTTCTTTTCACCCTGAAGGGTGGCCTTGGCCCAGGGTAACTGATGGCAACTTCGTCTCCGCCCGTGTGCTTTAGGGTGCAGCTGTTTTTTCTTCCTGTCCCTCTGTCTCAGAGACAGTCCCTCCCTTTGTTGACCTCACCCTTCATCCCTGGAAGCTCTGCCCCATCAATACACTTCCTCTCTAATGTCAACTTTCCCTTTTCTCTGTGGTTTCCTCCTAATTGCTGAGAGGTCCTATAGTAAGCCTTCTTTTCCTAGCTTGAAAAAGTACATATATTAACCTTTTGCCTTTCTGGGTATTTCCTTTCTCTTTCCCTGGCATGACATTTATGTTCTATTCATTTTTTTTCTTTTCATAAGACATGATGTCAGGTGGCCTGACTGACTTGATATATACTTGAGGATTGACTTTTAACTCCTTATCTTCCTGCCTCCACCTCCTGTGTGCTAGGACAGGACCAGAGGCATGCATCAATCTACTGGTGTTATGCTACAGAGAGAATATAACCGATCTTTGGGCTTGAGAGGCAAGCGCTCTGCCTACCGAGATACATCCCCAGCCTTCACGGGCAGTTCTTGAAGACACAGTTCGTATATGTTAGTCTTTCTTTCTTCATTACTCCTTTGGGTTTTTCCCCATTTTTTCTTTTATTGAAAATAGATTATTTTTCTCACATAATATATACTGATTATGATGGCTTTCCCTCCCTCTTCTCCTCCTTGCTCCTCCCCACCTCTCCTTTTATCCAGGTCCACCCCTTTTATATCTCACTAGAAAACAAACAGGCTTCTATGGGATGTCAATAAAGCAAAGCAAAATCAAATATAATATAACATGAAACAAAATCCAACACATCAGAATTAGAAAAACAGAAGGAAAAGAGCCCAAGAGAAGGTGCATGATACAGAGGTCCACTCATTTACACACTCAAGAATCCCAAAAATGTACTAAAGTGGGAGCCATAATGTATGCAAAGGACTTAGAGTAAAAAGAGAAAAGAAAAATATATATGAAAAATAAAAGTAAAAAAAAATGAGATAATAAAGAAAGAGCCCTGATATGACATTATGAGACAAGGAACCTCCAAAGATGCCACTGAGCTTTCTGCTGACCCTCTAGTGCAGTGTACCCTAGGAGCAGCATGTTTCTCAGTAAGACGCCTATGGAGGAAACTAAATGTTCATTTGGAAGTGATTAGCAAGCCCAGATTGCTTTTGGGCTAAGGATGGGAGCATATATCCAGTTCCTTTGATTCTTAAACCCTTGAAGTCTGGCATATATCTTGACCAATCTGCTAACATAGCTTTCTCTGAGACACTGAACCTTCTGAACAAGTCCCTATTTTTTCAGCCTTCAATTTCTTAGACATTTGTCAAAGCCAAAAGAGTCTTTTTTTTCCCTGATCTGTAAGTTTTCAATATTTTCCCTTAAATTCTCAGCTTTCTCTACTTGGTGTCTTTAGTAATTTATTTTCCTAGACCCCCAAACCATATGGATCTATTTTACACCATCACACGCTGCCTCTTATAATTAACGCTGTTATCTGTGTGTTCTTCGTGTCTATCTTGCTTAGCTGTAGATGCTCAATGGTTAGGAATAAAACCTCAGAATTCTGCAGAATGCTCAGCTCAGAAATTTAGATGCTCAGGATATATCAGTGCTTGATTGACTGCAAACGAGTCAATTAAATAAAAGATCTGGACCTGTTTGCGCAAAAGAAATAGCCAAGCAAGTCATTTCAGAGATAAACAATGCCAACAACAAAAGAATTAAAGAAAGTCTATGTTATACATAGGCATTCCCTTATAGTGACTGTAAAGATTAGAGATTAAAGGGAGCCACTAGAAGGAGTAAGGAAAAATTAGTTGCTGGAATATTCTGTTTTTAAGTTTACTGTGGTCTAATGTATAGAAGGTTATTTTCATACATAGATAGATATAAATAATACAGGTATGGATTTAGATAATAGAGGTGTATATATATTTATTATAATATAGCTAGGGCTCTAGAATATTCATTTATTTTACAAATTACACATGTCTTATATTTTTCTTCATTCCATTTCATTACATCTGAACTAAAACAGAAATGTCTGATTTTATTAAGGATGTACATATACAGGTCATAATTTATAGCTTTATTTGTATAGTTATTCCATAAATTGAGGGAGAAAATTATTAACTTAGTAACAATCTCTCATTCACACTCACCAAGCCCAGTTTATTTCCCCCCAACTCCAAATAAAGTCACCTAAAAAAAAAATCTATCCTGAAAGTAGTGGGCAGAGCACTGTGGTCCAGCTGAGGAACTATGAGAAAAGTATGGGGAATTCCCTGCACATAGGCCCTTGCGATTTTTGTAAAATTGACCCAGGTGAGTCCTAAAGTGAGTCCTAAAGTGTATATCTAGATTCAGATGGGTTCCTAGGAAAAGGCCTCTACCCGCCCAAATCTCCTCATCTGTCTAGCTCTTGCATTCCCACCCAGCCACGATTGACAATGGAAAGTAAGGAACCTTGGTAGAGAGACCCACCTCAAATGTGTGGCTAGACCTCCCACTGCTGAGCCGCGAGAGAAGAAATTTAGTTCTGTATTGTTGATTCTTTATGTATCTGAAATATGATGAGCGCTGATTCTAAATTTCCATTTTTGCAGTTAAAAAGAAACAGCAAGTGATCCAACAATCTCCAGCCTATTACAAATTATAATTCTAAGCATTATAATCATTAAACTTATTATCCTTGCTTTAGCAATAGATTACAGTTCTCATTATTTCTTTATTATTTACCATGCTAATTCTTCTCCATTTGCTGAGGTGTTTATTGCACGACTAAGTGACTTGCCATTTTGTGTTCCTTGTGTGTCTTGAGTATTAGCCTAGGCATTATAGGTATTCTCAGGGCTCTATCATCTTAGATTCCTTCAACCCTTTGGGAAATTTTCATCAGTGCACAGGATGCTATGGATAACGACTACCCACAAGCCCAGGGCTTGACATTGTAAAGTAAAAGACACAAGATGACCTAGGCATGTAAAACTTAAACTATTAATTTTCTGGCACTTTCTACAACAGAGGCTGTAGCTCGTATATCAGACCACTATACCCAACAAGAACCAGAATATTAAACTTCTCCCCAAAATTCTTTGCCCTTGCAAAGGGCTAGGTAACTTCTTTCCGTCTTTGGTACCCTATCTAAATCCAACGCTTTGCAAAGCGTCCTGGCACCAGAGTTCTCTACGCTCCTCATGTCTGTCAGTCACAATACTCTGTGGAAATACAGACTTGAAATGTCAGGATTCTGGTTTTAAAAACTAAAGAAGTCTAGTTGAGCTAGAGAAGCAAACAATGGACCAATCCAACCCTTTAGCAATGCTAAAGGCAGAGATTCCATACTGCCAAATTAGCCTAGTGCCATTCCCACCTCCACAAGCCCTTGAAAAGCCACTGTGTGCACTCACCACTTACTGCTTCTGTTTCTCCTCAAGTGCCCGCCCTCTCTGCCCTGCTGGCTGTGACCACCATGTTGCTTCACTGAATCCTCTGCTCTCTCTCCACAGACACAAAGGACATGAGTGACTTTGAGAACGAAGGATTCTTCGCCTTGCATCATCGCCGAGGAGCCATCAAACAGGCCAAAGTCCACCACGTGAAGTGCCATGAGTTCACAGCCACATTTTTCCCGCAGCCCACATTTTGCTCTGTCTGCCATGAGTTTGTCTGGTACAATATTTGATATTTTCCTCTCAATATTTGTCACTGCTAAGCACTATGAGCCCCACCATGAGGGAGGGTGAAGGGCCGAGTACTGTCGAATGGTAGTCAGTGGGCTCACCAGCACTGCAAAGGTCTAAAGAGCCTGATTTGACACAAGATTTTTATAACGTGACTCTCAAAGAGGGAGACCCACTCCAGAGAGTCTTCCATGAGTTATTTTTCCTTGACTATGGCAAACACCCAAGACTGTCTATCACTTTTAAGGAGCGAAGGCTCATTTGGGCTGACAGTTTCAATAAAGGTTGCCTACCCCTTTCTATTTTAGGTCTATGACAAGGCAAGACACTGAGGCAGGACAGGGCCACTTACGACACCTTAAAGCATCCAGGAAGCAAGAGAGGAGAGAGAAAGCACCAGGGTCCCAGCATTCCTTCCAAGGGCACACTCCAGTGACCTCACTTCCTTCTGCCAGATCCCATCTCCTTACTGTTCAGTTCCTGGCTCCAAAACATTAGCACATGACTTTGGGACATTCCGATCCAAACCATAAGAAGGCCCAGTGGAGTCTTGTTTCTGACTAAATGAGAGGCTGCTGGAATATAAGGGAAGGAGCAGATGAGGGTGTATTGTTATTGCAAGCAAAGCTGTGCGATTTTATAGTCAACACCTTCATCATCCCAATAGCTCCACCCCTGCACTGCTGCACCGCACAGCACTTTCCCATGGTGACAAATGGCTGAAATGAAGCTCTTGGGTGTCTTCATCTCGGAGATCAGTGTAACCACACAGCAAAAGCTACGGTAGAGGGGAGCGAAATAATGCCTGCGTCTGCTCTCAACATCTGTGCCCACTAAGAGATGCTGGTCCCCTCGGGCTCCTGCAGAACCATTAACGCACAAATTCCCACTTTGTGGGGTATCCTCAAGCCAGCAGATTAGTAGGAACTTTCATTAATTGTTTCTCCTTTAATCACTCGGTCCTCCTTTGTTTTCTTTGTTTCTAATCAACAGTGCTGCTTTATAGATAGCAGATATTCTTAGACTCTCATAGTGAGGGAATAGATACTTTACAGATGAGTGCGCTCATCTGTGCATAAGCCAAGAATGAGCGAGGGCGTGACTCACTCATAATTAAACGAGGCACTGACTTTTTTAGTGAGGAGCTTAGAAATTTTTTGCTAGAAGCTTGGGATACATTTGGTCTGATGTTGTAAGCAGTTTGCTTGACAATGCAAAGATGATAAAAAAATTAATCTCACTTAATTGGTTATAAAAATGTAAGTATAGCAACATATATTTAAGATACCTTCTTGGCAAGTAATGCATGTGGATCACAGGTGGACACAGAGGAAATCCTCTGTGGTCTTAGGAATGTCAGGATCTCATTTACCTACAGACCATTTCTTTCTGCTGTGAATGTCAATGTGAACATGCATTTAAATCCCACATTGCTTTGTTACAGGGGGCTGAACAAACAGGGCTACCAGTGCCGACGTAAGTACAAGGCATTTCCGCTGTACCCTCAGTACTCTCTGCATTGAATTGTTCCTCCAGAAATCACAAGGGGCAACTGTCTCTTTCCAGAATGTAATGCAGCAATTCACAAGAAGTGCATCGACAAAGTGATAGCCAAGTGCACAGGATCAGCCATCAACAGCCGAGAAACCATGGTACTGGCGCAGTTAGATTCCATTCCCTCACTCTCGTCACCTTTTCCAGCAAGTCAGATTGCCAGCCTCACTCTGAACCTCGATAGCTACCAGAACCTCCGGTGAAAATAAGCTGTCAAGAAACTGAGTTAAATGGATATGTATTTTAGAGGATGATAGTTTGTTCTCCGGGTTATCTTTACTTTTTGCACCTTCAAGGGGATGTTATCATTGTCGTTTTGTTATTCCCCTAACCCTGGAATAGTTCTGTCCCATGGAAGTTAAATGAGAGCCATGTGTGGAATTTTAACCTTCCAAGTGGCCACAGGAAAGAAGAAATAGACAGGGTATGGGGGCATAGGATTGCGGTTCAGGACACTGAGGCAGGAGGATTACAAGTTCAAGGCCTGTCTGAGGAAAAAAAGTGAGGTCAAGGCCAGCTTGAGTGACTCAATGAGACTCTGTCTAGAAATAAAAAGTACAAAACAGGCTGGCAATATGGCTTAGTGGTAGTGTGCTTGCCTAGCATGTGAGAGGAGGCCCTTACTTCAGTCCTCGGTGCCACAAGTCATCTAAAGGACAGACAAGTAAAATTCATTTTAATCATATATTTAATTGAGCCAAGTCTATTACTATTTCAATATGTAATCAATATATAATATTTTACACTACTTGTCCTGACCAAGTCCTCAAATTCTACTGTGCAGTTTGCTCATGGTTCTCAACTCTAGCCCTTCACCCTACAGGTGTTCATTAACCCTGTATGGTTACTTGGTTTTCCTACCCAAAAATCAGATCAGGAGTCTCCAGTTGTCATATCTGAGGTCATTGGGTCACCTCTCAACATTCATTTTGACCTCATGTTCTTTAACAGCATCGTGCATTAGTAAATGCGTGTTTCCTTAGCTCCTATTTGAAAAAAAAATGGTCCGTACCGTATCCCCTCTTCCTGACATGGTCACCCCATCTGTCAAGATAGCTGCCTCAGACATCAGCTATGAGTCTCCTGGTGCTTGGTACATGCTTTGACACATGATGCCACATGTGCTCTCACCTGGAAGAGCTGCAGGCTTCTTCAGGTACCTCAGGAAGGTGGTAAGCAGTCTGATGGCTAAATGACCCTTGCTACACACGTTTTCATCACAATCACTATGAACCATACATCTAGATTATCAGAAGTTGAGACCTAGGGATACACGTGCAGTCAGGTCTCCGTCATTCTTTCAGTTCCACAAGGAGAGATTCAAGATCGACATGCCACACAGATTCAAAGTCTACAACTACAAGAGCCCGACCTTCTGTGAGCACTGTGGGACCCTGCTGTGGGGGCTGGCAAGGCAAGGACTCAAGTGTGATGGTGAGTGCTGAGGGGTCAGTGTGGGTCCTGCGCACACTGATGCCACCTGTGCATCATGGAGGGAAGACGAGAGGCTCTAGAATGATGCCCTCTGTACCCATCTTTGTGTGCCCACAAAGATGGATGCCATAATGCATGAAACAATCCCACACCAGTTTGGAATTATTACTTATAAAAGGGTTATTTATTTGAGGGGGAAAAAACTTACAGAACACCGTCCTAGACAACAGCCTTCTACACAACCAGGAAAGGAGTCTAGTCGCCAGTACCGGAGTCCGAAGCCAAAGAGCGAGAGGAGTGTTGTCACTGCTTTTTAAAGCAAAGAGACCACACCCTTGTGGGCTGGTATCTCAAAGGCTATTGGCTGAAGGAGCAGAAGGAGCTCCTGCAGCACCTCCCCCTTTTGTTTAAGTAAGAGAGTTCTAAACCTACTACAAAATTATATACAGTAAGAACAAATATCCTATTCTAACTAGCTTAAGTCTTGTATAATAAATAACTTGGCCAAGTCATGAGAGAAAAGTAACTACATTTATCCAGTCTTCAACCCCATAGAAGATCCGAGAAGGGAAATGATGTTACCTGAGTAATTAGGACATGCAATCAACTTCCAAAACATGCAGCAAATCACAGAGACAACTGGCTACCTGGGCAATCACCCAAAGTCACATTTGCAACACTAAAGCAACCAACTTTGGCTAAGGCCTAGAATAATTGACAGATTGTTTTTAAAGGCAAGACATTTTTCAAAACCGTCTTACCCTGTCTTGGCATGATTTGAAAGTTCTGCCTATCCATTTCTGGATACTATATATTTTGTCAGTAGTTGAGGTATGGGCAGTTCCTTGCCCAGAGGCCGGTTTTGCCAAGAAGAAGACAAGCTCCAAGTGCAGTGTCTTTGGTGCTCAACAGTTATCTCTCGGGGATAGATCGGTGTTGCCAGGAACAATTGTGTCTTGCTACCACAGAACTCTAAGTTAGATTAAATGCCATTTTCTATAGTTCCTTGAAGAGGTTGAAGATTATCTATTTATACAGAATATAATTTCTATGTAGCTAAAGAACCTGATTAGTCTAACTATAAATATGACAAACATAGATGACTATTGATCTACAATTTTTAATACCTATCTAACTTAAAGACTAAGACAATAAACAACGGTGTAATAAATGAGGACAATGACCTCCAAATGTAAACAATGTATAAGTATCTTGATCAGAGGTATAAATGTACATTGTAATATATACAAAAAATGTTTTAAACAGAGGTAGAAGCATGCACGCATACAATATTTAATATAATTTAACTTTGTATCCAATGTAATTATCTATAGCTCACAAATACCAATCTATTATCCCATCCAAGGAGAGTTCATAACTGCTCAAATTCAAAGTTTAAGCTTAATAGCTTAGGGTCAAAAATCAGTGTTCAACAGGTCAAGGTCCAACAGGTCAAGGTCAAAGTTCAATAGCTCAGAGTCAAGGTTAAAGATCCTGATCCCATATTTCAATGTTATACTGAGTAGTCCTGGAGTGAAAGGACAGCCTTCCTCTTGACTGGTCCCTCTGCCAAGGACTTTCCACTCTGCCCCAATCTGCTGTCTCTTAGATTCTGGGCTACCCCATCTTAACTCTAGTAGATTGACTCATGTGGAGCCCCTGCCCTCCTCTTTCGCACTGGTTAATGAGATTATTTCTGCTGCCTCATTAAGGAGTAAGCACAGGTGTCCCTTTGAGCAGTGAGTGGCTCCCGTGAGAGGAGCTCTGGGACTTAAACTGCAGAGTGCATCCTCAGCTATGGCGTGAACGCAAGTGCCCAGACAAGTCAGGGTTAACCCCCCTAGGCCTTCCTCTGGGGTTTGGATTAGAGCAGAACTAAGATGTAATTAGTATACATTATCTTATTTTTATTGTATTTATATACATGCTACCATACTTTGAAAGTGGAGGTACTCAGACCTACATTGAAAAGAGAAACAAGGCATTTTTTTTTGAGACAGGGTTTCTCTGTAGCTTTGGAGCCTATCCTGGAACTAGCTCTTGTAGACCAGGCTGGCCTCGAACTCACAGAGATCCGCCTGCCTATGCCTCCCGAGTGCTGGGATTAAAGGCGTGCGCCACCACCGCCCGACTCAAAACAAGGCATTCTTGATCTAAAACTCTTATGTTTGAAAACCAAAATGCTACACCAGGGAGTCACGAGGGCAAAAAGTGTCTAATAAAGATCAACAAAGCACTCTGCCTTTCCAGTGAGAGAGAAGGAGAAGTGGGACAGTTTCTTAACACATAAAAAGACCTTTTGATGGTGAACTATTAAATATATTAGCCTTTTATTTTACTTTGCAGCATCTCTTATTTCTCTTCTCTTTGAAGAGCTGGAGATGGCCTTTTAAAAATGGAAGCTCCTCCTCTTCTGTCTCCTTTCCTTGCCTCAGTACAGTTCATGTGCCTCGGGGCCCTAAGCATGGCATCTTAGCAAAGGAAGAAAGAAGAGTTAGGTTTACCGATTATCACCACGGTAATGACTGGTCAGTCAGAACTCACCTTAAGAATCCCTTCATGAGCCCCAAAGCCCCGTTTGTGTCATTTCATTCATATGCCTGTTTATGAAGAAAACTTCGACATGCAGGATTATGGAAGATATTTTTAATTCTTAGGAAACAATAATGTCCAAATATCCTAACTGTAGAAACAGAAAGGCAAATGACCTAACTCTTAGTGCTTGCGCCTCCTGTGACCATCTCACATCAGGTCTCACTTCCTGGGAGCCCCGGTGCCTACTCGTTAAGACAGAGTTGATCTTGACAGCATGATCACAAAGCTTAGAACCTCCATGAAGATTCCTTGGCATTGTTTCACACTGGCATGCCTTGCTTCGCTCTTTCTAACATTCTCTCCTTCCCATTCCATCCCCTCCCCCTCTCCTGCCATCTGTACTTCATATAACCCCCTTCCCTCTTCTCTTTTATTCCCTCTCCTTCCCCACTTTCCCTCCCTTCCCCTTCCCGTTTCAAAGTCCATTCTTGTTTGTCATATTCCTGTTTTCTCCACCAAGACTCACCCTTTCTTCTTGACTGTCCTAGTTATCCCTTCCTTGGGTTATCTTTAGCTCTCTCTCTTTGCCTTACCTTCCTCTCCCCTCATAGTCGTCTCCTTGCGTGCCCTGCCTCCCCAGCCTCTACGCTGTCTTCTTTCCTTCTCCACCATAATTCCCATGAAAATAGTCATCCGGAGGGACTGTTTGCGTTCACAGAGGTCAAGTTTCCACCTGATAGGTCAGTAACAAGGACCCATGGTGTTACAATGGGAAAAAAGGTCTCTTCCTGACTGAGCATCAGAGTCAAGCTTAGACCTGGTTACAATTTTAAGGAGCAGAGTAAAATAAAAATCCCAATGTACCTAATTCTCAACTGGTGTCTTACTTACATATCTATACTCCCATCGCTTGGGAAGCTGAGACAGGAGAATGTCCAGTTCAAAGCCAGCCTAGCCTACATTGCAAGACTCTGGCTCAACAACAACAAACTAGAAGCCTTAAAACCTCCTGAACAAATCCAATGTAGTTATATCAACAATGCAGAATTTTTACTGCCAATATTAAAGTTTTTAAATATGCCTAAAAGATTTTTCTTTAAATGAATTTTGTAGCAAGTGGAATTTATTTGCATAGATAATGTGTTATTTGTTTTATGATGAACTACCTAGAAAAATATGGACTGTTTAAAAGGTGAAGGCTGCCACAATTTCATCTTGTTCTTTTAAAGTTTAGTTTCATCTGAAATTGTGTATGTGTGTCTGTGTGTGTGTATGTCTGTGCATGTGAGTCCAAGTGTCTGCGGAGATCAGAAGAAGGTATTGGATCCCCTGGAAATGGAGTCATAGGAGATTGTGAAGTATATGTCATAGGGTCTGGCAATTAAACTTAGATCCTTTACAAGAGCAGTAAGTGCTCTTAGTCAGCGAGCCACCTCGCAGTACCACCTAGATGTTGTAGTATATGATGATGCAATTCATTATAATGATGAAAGGGAAGTTGTGCTTGCTGAAAGTCTTTGTGCACGTGACTTGCTAAGAAGCCGTGGAGATTAAGTTTGGGGTCCCAACTGCCTAATTCTATTAGTACAACGCTTTAAGTACTTTGGTAGAAGCAAGTAACACCTGAGGTTAGAGTTCCTTTCATCTGCTGGAGCTTAGAATCCTTATGCCAGTTATTTTAGTGTAAAGTATAATGGTAAGCTTTCAAAGGGAAACTTTTCTAAAAACTACCAGCATGATGTAATAGTGGTCTTTACATGGACTCACGAGGACACACACGACAAAAGGAGGGTCGCAAGGTCACAGGATGATGACTTGTGAATCAGGGTCCTTGTAGGGTGTAAGAGCTAGAAGTCTATGTAGATAGCATTAGCCCTGTATAGAGAGCCATTCAGAAAGAGAGGGACATGGAGAGAAAGAGGGAGGGAGGGAAGCAGGGAGAGTTTGTATAGTACTAGAGATTCTACTCAGAAACCCTTGGGACTTTTTGTTCAAGCTCATGCAAGGTCAGCTGTGACCAGGAAACACTGTCCTCCCCACTCATGTATTGACCACTTCTCATTCTTTTCCTGTGGAAAAATTAAAAACTACATCTTACAAGACCTACAAAGTTGAAGGTGTGCTCTGTTCTCTGAGCCTCTTTCTGTTAACTATGCCACAGATGTAAAATTAAGACTTAGACTCATATGTAAGAAATACCCTTTTCTTCATGACCTCGGTATTAACTGACGCACAACTACAATAACTATAGAGGTCATCGGCCCTTCTTGTAATTGCACAATATCCTGGGGTGCATTGCTTGGGGGCCTGAAAACCGAGGCGTCCAACTGTCAGGTTGTTATTGGCATCACCATCTAAAACCCCTGAGATGATGTCTGTGACTTCCTTCCTATGGCTTCTGTGGAAGGTTGTCTGATTTCATCAAGTCTGAGGCTGAGTACTTCGGTCCAGTCCCTCTAGAGTCACTGCTAAAACTTCCCCTGGCGTCGCACTCCACCAAAGCGCTTCCTTCACCCCTGGGTCCACAGTTGTTTGATTTGCCCTTCCAAAATTCCTTTCAGACTCTGAGTTCAGGAGACTCGGCCATCCTGGATGTCCCCCAGTAGCCAAGTCTCAGAGCTATGCCCTCATTGCATGGCCCCAGCATCACTAGTCAGGAAGTTTATTAACAAAGCCGCTTCTTAAAGGGAGCCCATGGTCTCCTGGCCTCTTTCCTCCTGCCCACTCCTATCCTCTCTCTTACACAAGTACCACCTCTTCCCTATCCATTTCCCTTAAACTTCAACCCAAAGAGCAGAGAAGCTCCACCAGTGCAGCTGGGAAAGGGGATACTAAGTCTCCAGACTGGAGTGGAAGGGCACCCTCTTCTATCCTAGTATTTTCTAATCAATAGACCCATCCATAGAAGGTTCAACAGAACCAATGTCAGCTTGTCAGCTTAGGGCTTCTATGCACAGTCCATCTCAGACATTCTTGCCTAGAAACGAGACTGCAATGCTCCCTCAAGAAAATGTCGTTGTGTAGGCCCGAGGGCTTCTTCTCCTGCTCCTCACCAACTGCGTTTTTCCTTTCAGCATGTGGTATGAACGTCCACCACCGATGCCAGACGAAGGTCGCCAACCTCTGTGGTATAAACCAGAAGCTAATGGCTGAAGCACTAGCAATGATCGAAAGCACCCAACAGGTAAAGCAGACAGGGGGCTATTGAGATTCTCCCTGTGTCCACTCAACAAGGGCCATGCTCCCTCACCCCATCATCCCTACAAGATGTCCCAGGGTGTCCTTCTGAACACTATCTTTTCATCTTCCTGCCCATATTACCACCTTTGAGATGCTTACTGCATTCATGCATCTGTGGGACTATTTACAGTATCTTAAACTCTTCCTAGAATTCATTAAAATTCTTGAGGATTTACTGCCAGCCTTATATCAATATATTAGAGCTATCTACAAAGCTGGAAAAAAAGATCTGCTTCCTGGAATCATTTTCAGAATTCTCTCAGGACACTAAGTCTAGGTGACTTCTGCCTGGCCATTTACACCTTGTCAGAGATTAAATTCCCATCTCTTAGGACCAGTTCTCGTTAGGCTTGGAATTACCTTCTATAGAAACTTCTTTATCACTGACCTTCTTTCCTGCCCTTACTTGTTATGGAATGAGTTTACTTGTATGGAAGATTCCAGCTAGTCCCCTTGAAGGGTGAAAAGGGACTAAGTTCCTGCTGCTGATGCATTAAATGCTATAGATGCTTGCAAGACAAAGAATCCTAAGGGAAGAAAAGCTTTGGCTGTCCATCACATTTAAAAGTCTTTAATGTCCTTTGTCCTCAGGGACAAGCACAGCATACTTTCTGTGAGGGGGACATGGTGGCAACTATAGGTGGTTGGGCTGGCTGACCCTGTTTTTATGATGTAGGCTCGCTCCTTAAGAGATTCAGAACACATCTTCCGAGAAGGCCCAGTTGAAATCGGTCTCCCACGCTCCATCAAAAATGAAACCAAGCCACCATGCGTACCAACACCTGGGAAAAGAGGTAACTATCACCGTGGTTGACTGTCAGTCAGTGCCAGTCACTTGTTCTGATCAACCTGACCCTGTGTTCTCTGGATTTGAGTTTTTCATGATAAGCTTCATTTTTCTCTATTTAAAGATTACAGATCCAATTACAAACTTTGAGGACCCTACTTTTTTTCTCAGCTGAAAATGCGATCATTTCTCATACAATTCATCCTGATTGCAGTTTCTCCTCCTTCTACTCCGCTTTTTAAGAGTAAAACCAAAATGCTCCTAACTCGGAGTACTTTGTGAGGGGGTTGCTGGTGGGTGTGGGTGTGTCTAGAATGTCACTTTCTACCCATGTTAAATGGTTTTACAGTTGTTAATCTTCTGTGAAGTAAGATGAGGAGGGGGCATCAGTGTTGTTCTACACTTTTGAGACTCTTGTATGAGGTTTCAAGACAGGAAGGAAAAGAGTCTGGACCTCAGCCTTAACCTTTGCCATGTGCCTACTGCTTGAAAGAACTGCAAGGGAAAATACAGCTACGTGATTCTGGGAACTGAGTCACATCAGCAAACATTATAAAATATGTTCTTTGGACTTAGAGAATATTAAATAATATCAAGGGATAGGGTGATGGCTTAGTTGGTCAGTACTTGTATTGCAAGCACAAGGACCTGAGTTCAATACCCCAAACTGACATAAAAAAAAGAAGCTGTACATGGTGGTATTCATTTGTAATTCCAGTGGCATGAGGGGGGATGGAGACAAGTGGATCCTGGATCCCACTGCCAGGCAGCCTGCCCAATTGGCATGTTCCATGCCTTTGAAGACCCTGTCTCAGAAAACAAGGTAGATGGTACCTGAGGACTGATAGTTGAAGCTAACCTCTGGCTTCCCTATGTGCACACACACACACACAAACACACATACACACACACATGTGCACCCCCTCACACATACATACCCCCACACACAAAGAAATAGTATTAATGATATTAGTTATAAGGGGAGGGTTCCTAAAAATATTTTTCTATACTTCTTCTGGCATCACACAAAGACTAAATTGACATCAAATTTTTAAAGAGAGGGGTCTGGAGAGATGGCTCAGTGGTTAAGAGCATTGCCTGCTCTTCCAAAAGTCCTGAGTTCAATTCCCGGCAACCACATGGTGGCTCACAACCATCTGTAATGAAGTCTGGTGACCTCTTCTGGCCTGCAGGCATACACACAGACAGAATGTTGTATACATAATAAATAAATAAATATTTTTTAAAAAAATTTTAAAGAGAGAATGAAAGTCCATCTTGGAAGGATTTCCAAGCAGTCTCAGTGATATTCAGTGCAGAGAGCATCTTGCCTTGAAGACCACAATGCATAATGTGGTTCAGATCTTTAACAACCTCTGCTAGATTCCATGTTCTCAGAGCTCACATTGTGCTTAGTGGACAGTGATGTCACTGTCAGGAAGCCACATAAACAGTGGAAACCCCTTTTCCTCAGACTCGTGAAAATTCCTATTTCCCCAAGACCTGAAATTATTAAAAGTTCTCTCTGTCTCTGTCTCTCTCTTTTCATACATAGCCTTTGATTGAGTCTAGCCTTTCTCAAGTTAGACCATTTCTCAGACCATTGACTAGAAACAGAGACATAGTCCATACCCAAAATGGCAAATTTACAGACAGCTGGAGAAGAGTTAGACTGAATTAGACAGAATCTCAGAATGAGACATGAGAATAAAAAAATGTGTGGGTATCCTAAGTGACTACAGTAAACGTAGCCATTCTTGTTTAACAACTGATTTGCTGTTTGCAGAACCCCAGGGAATTTCCTGGGAGTCCCCTTTGGATGGGATGGATAAAACGGACCACCCTCCGGACCGTCCACCTGAACCTGAAGTGAACGTGCCAAGAGCCTCTCTGCAGCTGAAACTGAAGATTGATGACTTTGTCCTGCACAAAATGTTGGGGAAAGGGAGTTTTGGCAAGGTATGCTCTCAAGGACTTCACACTAAAGCCCCTAGTAGGTGATGCTAAATCCCTAGGACTGGACGGTGTGGATGCATGCCAAGAGAGCACCCCCAACGTGTTGGGAACGAACAGAGAGCATCCAGCATTAACTGGGAAGCTAAGTGACTCTGTGGTAATAGCAGCCTCTGTTTCCTGAATATGTGGCCTCAAAGCCATTTGCTTTAAGTCTACATACATTGCATGCTCTTGAGTTTGACATCTTTGAGCACCAAAGAATCTAGGAAGTGGCCATTTCCTGTTCACGCTGGTTCTGTTGTTGTTGTTGCTGTTTTAATTGCTTTTCCCCATGCCAAGAGTATTGCCCAGTAACTTCAGATGACCTTAATACCCATTTAAAGGCCTATCTCCCAAACATTTTCACACTCAGAAGAGCTAGGGCCAAGATTTCACCTTGCCTCATAAAGAGGAGAAGGGAGAAGACACAGCTCAGTCACTAATACTGTAGTTCAAGGCAGTCTTAGAAAATGTACCTTGGGGAAAGTCCCCGTTCCCTACCCTTCTTGCCACTCACAGGGCAGGGATAGGGGAAATAGCTTGCCTCTGTCAGTCGTAGAGAGCAAGTACAGACTGAGGAAAGGAAAAATGAGAGAAAGAAGATGAAGAGAAAGCATCTATCCTTAGGCCTGAGAGATAGTTGGTGAAGCACTTGAGTTGCAAGCTGAGGGGCCTGCCTTTCAGTTTCCAGAACCCACATACAAACATCAGGTCTGGTGGCAGGTGTTTGTCATCCAAGCACTGGAAGCAGAAAGACCAGAAGATCCCTTGGGCTCGCTGGCCAGCCAGCCTAGCCAATTTAGTCTGCCCCAAGGAGATGATAGACCCTGTCACAACAAAGCAAAAAGAGACAGACAGCTCCTGAGGTACAGCATGTGACTCCCCTGTCACGCTCCACAGTGTGTACAAACTCGCAGACACTTAAATTTCAGCCATCGGTGACAACAGAAAATTTCCAAGTTAATGATTATAAAGGGGGACATGAGAGAATATAGGCTTTTGGGTATCTTCCACATTACAGATATGTAATTTATTACTATGGTTCCTAGCTATTTTTAAAGTGTTAGATAGAACTCCTAAGAAATTTTTAACCAAGGCCACTTTCCCACGACTGCGGGAATCCAAAGCCAGCTAAGCACCTGTTGACCAGATTTTGGCAGCAGTGTCTCCCCAGTTTATTTAACAATAAACAGGTTCAAGTGTACCGGAGTCTCCACCATGGCTGAGTCATGACGTGTTCCAACATGTTTGCATTTGAATACTGATGCATTTTTTGTTTGTTTGTTTTTTGTTGTTGTTTTGTTTTTTTTTTTCACAAAACCTACTCTGCCCTGCAAGCAGTAGCTGGGATCCATGAACTCTTTTCAGCTCCACAATAATGCAGACCACAACAGTTCTTTCAGTGTTAATCTGAGTGCAATAGGCAATTTTACAGCGAGTCTTTATTATAACTTAGCAGCAATTAATGTGCAATTATAACCTGATACAAAAATTGAAAGGACATTATGTAGATGGCAATTGCCTTCTTGGCTCTTAGTTTATGGCTGGTTTTAGGATAGTTTACTGAAATAAACAATTACCAACAGAAATGTTTATCTTTTTTTTTTTTGTTCCCATGTGGATTTCTACATTTGAACAAGGTTAATAAACTAAACATACATGTCTTGGCAAGTATCCCTGGGGACATCCTGGGCTCTAGGTACTTCCTTACTCTGTGCGGAATGCATGGTGCTGCTTTGCCCTGAGATGCCAGGCCCTGCACACTGAGAAGGCAGAACCCCAGCTGACCCGTTTCTCTTAGAATACTAAGAGTTCTCAAGAGCTCACATTTCATCATTTTTCTGGCTCTTTGTGGAAAACATGGCTTCTAACCAAAACGGTAGTCCGGTATGGTTTTCAATCTGCTTTTAAGCCAGTGCTAACAAATTACATGTTTTCTGGCGATATCAACACCATTTATGAGTCTGAGTTCTCATCCAAGCTCCAATCACTCTACCAAGTGATCAGAATCAACTGTGTATCTCTTTTAAAGCAAAACAAGCAAACAAAAGACCCCCAAGGTTTCAGGTGGTCCGGGCTGATCTCAAACTTACTGCACAGTAGGAAGAATGACCTTGAACTCCTAATCTTTCTGCTTCTACCTCCAAGATACTGAGATTACAAGATTGCAGGCCACACCTGGTTTTTACAGTGCTGAGGGTTGAACCCAGAGCTTTCTGCATGCTAAGTAAGCAATCATGTTACTAATTGGTCTACATTCCCAGCACTGCACCCATAGTATCATTTTAAAAGCAGACCCTCGCATTTTCAGCTTGGCACCACTGCATTTTCAGTTTGGCACCATTGCATTTTCAGTTTGGCTCCATTGCATTTTCAGTTTGGCACCATTGATTTTGACATTTTCTAAAAGTCAGTAAAAGAAAGAAAATGTTAAGAGTTTTTGTAGCTCCCAGCGCTTGGGAGATGGCTCAGTGCTTGTTTGTACAAAGGACTTGTATTCAGTTCTTGGCACCTACATCTGGCACTCACTACTGCCTGTAACTCCAGCCCCAGAGTATCTGGAGGCCTCTTCTGGCCTCCTTGGCCACTTGCAACATGCCCATACACATCCACACCACACATTAACAAACAAAAGGTACAACAATAAAAAGGCTTTTATGACTTTCATTTGGAAAGCATTTTATAGCTTCTGAATCGCTCTACTTCATCATGGCTCACTTGGTGGTCGCCATAGTCATGTGAATCAGTAAATAAGGAAGCCCTCTCCCGACCCCTACACACATTTAAAGCTGGGAAACCAAAGCCCAAAGAGGTCACTGGCTTTGCTCATATGCTCATAGCTATATAAATGGCATGTCCTTTCAACTGCCAAGATTCCTCTCCCGTCTGCTTCACAAGTCTAAAGTTGTTTAAACTCTCCGTTATATGGCATCTGGTGTCTGGTTACGTCTGAGACAGGAAATCAAGTGGGAAAATAAACTCTGGGGTTAGATAGTCCCCAAAGTAATTCCATGAATTTGAACAAGCTATACTTTGAACCCAGGGATATCATTACCTTTAGTGTCAATATCATTAATAGGTATCCTGCAGTGTTCAGAACTAGGAGTTGTTCCTGAGTCCTATTGTGTAGCTCAGGATAGTCTCAAACTCACCATGTAGCCAAAGATGACCTTTAACTTCCGATTTCCCCACCCTTCCTTCACCCCCCCCCAATGCTAAGATTAAAGACGCACACCGTATTTGGTCTCTGAAGTGTTTCATGCATGCTAGGCAAGCTAGCCACACCCTAGCTTCACGATTCTCATGCGTTAAAAATAACCTTCCAAGATGAGCTGTGGTGGCACATGCTTTTAATCCCAGCACTTGGAAGGCAGAGACAGGTGGATCTCTGTGTTCGAGGCCAGACTGCTTTACAGAGCTAGTTCCAGGACAGTCAAGGCTACACAAAGAGAAACCCCGTCTCAAAAAAAAAACCAAAATAATAGTAGTAATAATAATAATAATAATCACCTCCAAATGCATATCAGTTTTGTGAAACCTTTGGAAAGGTAGGATGATCTGAAACTCTTAAGTGACATCCTAAACAGTTAGACACTATCCAGGACAGGAACCGAGTTTGCATTAATAAGAACCTTCCAAATGCATCAACAGTTTGTGAAATCTTTGCAAAGGTAAGATGATCTGAAACTCTGAAGCGCTATCCTAAACAGCTAGACACTATCCAGGACAGAGACCAGAGGCCTTTCTTTTCCCATCTGGCACAGATCTCTCCTAAACCCTGCTTTGTCTTCTTTAATGTGTGGAAATCCATATTCTAAAACAAAGTTGCTGCCTCACTTCCTTTTAGGTCTTCCTAGCGGAGTTCAAGAGAACCAATCAATTTTTTGCAATTAAAGCCCTAAAGAAAGATGTGGTGTTGATGGATGATGACGTCGAGTGTACCATGGTGGAGAAGAGGGTTCTGTCCTTGGCTTGGGAGCATCCGTTTCTCACACACATGTTCTGCACATTCCAGACCAAGGTATGCTTTTCTTACACTCTAAGGGGTCTGATTGGGTTCTTTTTCTCTGCCAATTAAAGAATTAAACTGTGTGGAAAGTCCAGAGATCAAGAGGTAGCAGCAGAGAAGTCTCAAACCCAGCAGGCAGAATCAGCAGTTGAACAAGGGCTTTAACTGAGGTTGAGCAAACACAGACAAGCCACAGACACAGAGAAAAAGACCCTCCGCAAAGCAGAAGGGGACTGGGAAGTCAAAACTCCTGACTCTTCGCAAGGCCTGGAGTTTTTTAAGTCTCCAAAGGGTCTTCCTCCCCTGATTTAGGGTTAGTCCGTTTATTGTATAAACTGTTGTGTAAACACATCCTGATGGAGCCTTGAACTTGGTGAGTCAGTCCATCAGCACAGCACCGGCAAGCAGGAGAAAAAGCCCACAAGACCTTTGCTTTAAGTTTCCAGGCTTTTGTCTCAGGTCAGGAAGTCGAGGAAGAGGCCAGCCATCTTGGAAGGTCACCACCTTTAGTACCTAGCCATGGCTCCTCTCTCCCTGTCTGTCTGCCTACCAGGGCATCTGTGTGTTGTTTGGGTTTCTGTCCTGCCCGGTTCCCGCAGTCGTTATGTCCCAAAGAAAAATCACACAGAGGTCTACATTAGTTATGAACTGATTGGCCCATTAGCTCAGGCTTCTTATTAACTCTTATAACTTATATTAGCCCATTATTCTAGTATTTGTTAGCTACATGGCTCGGTACCTTTTTCAGTGGGGCATGTCACATCTTTCTTCTTCTGTGTCTGAGCAGGACTCAAGAGGAATGGGCTTCCTCCTTCCTAGAATTTTCCTGTTCTCATTGACCCGCCTCTATTTTCTGTCTGGTTGTCTTGCCTGCCTGCCTACTGGCCAATCAGTGTTTATTTAAAACATAATTGACTGAATATAGACAATTGTCCCACACCATCTGTGTAACTCCACTTTCTGCTCAGACTTACTTTCTCTCCCTTCGTTTGACAAGTGCTGACCCTTGGGTGGCTCCCACATGCAGAGAAATGGGATAGTGTCTTCACGTTGTTCTTACCTCTCAATCTGCCCTCCTTATGTCCATCTCAAAAAGTTTCATTGCTTCTAAGCACCATGGAAGCATGACTTAGAATTATAAATGTTGTATGTGGGGAGAGACACTTGCTTCCAGGTCTGTCTCTATGCATATCATTTATTTTGATTTAATTTGTTCTAAGAACCAGGCTTCTATATAGTGTTCCACTCTTTAGACTACTGTACATATATTTAAAGAGGCAAAAAAAGAAGGGTGTAACATGAGGAATGAGCTTGCTTGTTGGGGTTTCTGTCCCATCCGGTACCCCACAGCTGGCAAGCCCCAAAGATAAATCACACAGAGAGTCTGCATTAGGTTATAAACTGATTGGCCCATTAGCTCAGGCTTTTTATTAGCTCTTGTAACTTATGTTAACCCATTATCCTTATCTATGTTAGCCACATGGCTTGGTACCTTTCTCATCAGGGCAGATCACATCCTGCTTCTTCAGTGGTCTGTGCAGGAATGCCAAGGGAGCTTCCTGCTTCCCAGAATTCTTCTGTCTTCACCTCTACTTCTTGTCTGGTTGTCCTACCTATACTTCCTGCCTGCCTACTGGCCAATCAGCATTTATTTAAAACATGATTGACAGAATACAGACAATTACCCCGCACCAGAAGGGAAAACAGATAAAAATGTATGATTGCTATTGAATGAAATGAAGGTGATTCACACCCTGGCAATGCTGAAGCATGCATGATCAGCCCTTATATGGTGGTTCTGTTGAACTTGTCCATATTGGGTTTCATGGTCTATGTTGATGAGGATGACCGACCAGGTCTCTTCTTCAAGAGGGCACCAGATCTCACAGAGACCATCAGAAAAGGTGGGTATAAATATGAGTTTGTGGGTGAGAGAGGTGAAATAAGATGCACCTATGTCAGCATCAACACTGAACACTGGCCCCTCCCTTCGCTGACTTTCTCAGAAGTTGCTCCCAATCCTGGGAAACTCTGCCCCATCACCTTTTCTCTTATGGACAAAATCTCTATTGTGTTTTTCTGGCATTCTAGAGAATTTGGAAGACTCTCAAAGATTTATAATCCTACCCTGGATAGACTCACCATTAACACTCTGAAGTCTATCATTCTAGACTTTCCTTCCCCACCCCCATGAGCTCCTTCAGATAAGTGACAATCCACTGTAAATACCCACCAGTCTATTACCTCCATTTTCAACATCTTGTATTCATTTCCTCGCATATGTGAATATTCCTTAACATATCCAGACTAAAGTGAAGACTTACTGAACAGACCTCTGTCTGAAGCACTGTGGGGCCTACTGGTCCCAAAGCATTCCTTACTTTATAAGACAATGCTGATACTGTTATCAGGGAAATTGGGCCTTCCTTTTGGAGTTCTTAGTCTCATTAATAAAAGAATTTTAAAAGGACTCAGAAAACAGCCCAAGGACCTGTTTAATCATCTTTGGAAGAAGAACAACAAGGCAGGCAAGCTGTAACTTTTAGCAGTTGCCTGTAGAAGGGAGATGTAGAGCAAGAGAGGAAGTTGTGTGGGCATAAGATATAGTTTATTCTAGAACCAAATTTGAGTGATTGTGGCCCAGGAAACAAGGACCCAGGTTGATGTTCCCAACAAAGAAGCAAATTCATGGAGCTTTATAGTGGCAGGACAAAAGAAAATCATACATCAAGACATTTTTTAAAAATACAGTGATCGAAACAACAGAGAGGTAATTACAGCAAAATGTAAGGTGTGGAATTTCTCCTATAGGCCTCAAATGCTATCAAACAGCATCCTCTGCCCTCCCGTTGGTGGGGAACAGGGTTTTGTGAAGTTAATACATTTGTAAAAGTGTATATCTGTTTGTAGGATGTTATATCGGATACACAGGTGGGTAAGCAAGGGGTCTTAGGGGGCTAGAGACAATCCCAAAGACGTTTTAATTAGGCTGTCGGATCAGCAACATGCCAAACTCTTCATAGCCACTGAAGTTTTTGTTGTTTTGTTTATTAGTAATGTAGCTATGAAGGTCAGCAAGTAGACACATGGTAGGAGAGATCAGGCCTCAGGGAATGATTGAGAAATGCCCAGGGAAAGCATTAGGTCAGTGCCTGAAAGAATAAGAGAAGGAAGGAGAAGAATGATGAACAATGCTTTTCTGAATTAAGACTAAGAAAAGGGATCAGGCTCCACAGTGACAGGGGCCAGAAGACCTGCAGGCTGCTGCAGAAGGGCCTTCTGAAAGGAAAAGGCGGTAATCAGCCCTGCCCACTCCCCAGATTGTCTTCTTGATGAATCAGACTTCTGGGGGTGTAGGGCTCCCTCCTGGTCAGGTGACCGACAACAGAACCAGTTGGTTTAACTCTCAAAAAGAAAACAATATTATATGATGTTTTGGGTAGTCAGAAGGTCAGTTCTCCACCCAGGCCCTGAGGTAGGACCTAGGTTCCATCCCTCAGAAGAAGAAACAAAGAGTTTTCTCTTCCTGAACCCCAACAAAGCCCCTGCAGGCCTCCACCTTTTCTTATGTTGTTCTAAATCCAAGGAGGTGCCTTACTTTCTAGCACCAGGGAGACAGGAGGTGGGGTCCAAAGTCAAGCATGCACCAGGCGGTCAATGCCTCAGAGTCAGATAATGCAACCTAGCTACCTGACCACAGCTCTAAGCTTGCAATACTGAATCAGAATGCAGATCTGAAGTGGCAGATCTGGAAGAAACCAGATATTAGAACTTGAAAGACAGAAAGGACAGGAAGTTGGGCCTGGCAGGTGTATAGGTGCAGAAAGTTTGAAGGGGAAATGATAAGGCTTTAAAGCCGTGGTTCCCAACCTTCCTAATGCGGTGTGACCTCTAACACAGTTCCTCATGTTGTGGTGACCTCGAACCTTAAAATTATTTTCGCTGCTACTTCATAACTGTAATTTTGCTCCTTTTATGAAATATAATGTAAATACCTGATATGCAGGATATCCAATATGTGGCCCCTGTGAAAGGGTCGTTTGACCTCCCCCCCCAAAGAGGATAACGACTTCTGGTCTAAGAGAAAGTAAAGGAGGGTGAGATTCCTGATAGTGAGTGTTAGAAATTTCCTAACAGCATCTTCCTGTTTGTCTGGGTGATGTAGATATGTTACCCAAAATCAGAGCCACAGACTCTATCCCTCTCTCCCAGGGGGAGCCACAAACTATTGCTGTCTACCCTGAGAGGGTTGTCATTGCACTTTTTCTCTTGCGTTTGTTCTGAAAAGTGTGGAGGAGGGGTGTGGCATATGCATATGTGTACGCTTACGTACATATGTGTGTTCATGTGTGCAGATGCCAATGCTTCTGTGTACATGTGGAGGACAGAGCAGGCTATTTGGTGTTCTGTTCCTTCACTCTCTGCCTTATTTCCTTAGAACAGGGTCTCTCACCGAATCTGGAGCTAGTTTGTCCCTGCAATCCTCCGGTCTCTGCCCCACTACCAGTCCTCTAGCACAGGCTTGACTTTTTACATAGGTGCTGGGATTTGAACTCAGGTCCTCATACTTGTGCATCAAGCCTTCTTATCCACTGAGCTCTTTCCTCAGCCCCTTGATTTCATTTTTATCTCTGAGTGTATCTGTAGTAAATGAGTGGAATAAAAATTGAGGCCCCCCTTTTTTAAAGGATGGGGGTATGCAATTTGTGCCACATACTTCCTGTGGAAAACTGCCAGTTACCCTCCAAACAGCCTCCCAGGGATGCTTGAGCTTCAAGATTAATTTAGCATCTTTTATATGCATATATATCATATGCATCAAGTCCCCTGTGGGAATGCATGTGTATCCCCATGTGTGAATGTTGGGCCTTTTCACGAGGACACTACTCAGTTTGTCTATCAGAGCCACAAGTCAATATTTTTCAGATTCCATGCAGTTTTGATACTTTAATGTAGCATGATTAATAAAAACACAGAGACAGATATTGGGGTTCAACCTGAAGACCAGAAAAGCAAAGAAGCCAGCCACTGGCTCTTAACACTACCTCCTCCAAAAGCGGTGATCCTGCTGCCTCCAGGAACCCTCAGAATGAGACTGAGCCTGAAACCTGTCACAGTGCTGGAATCAAAGGCATGCACCACTACTTCCTGGTTTCTATGGCAAATCAGTGTGGCTACTGGGATAAAGGTGTGTGTCACCACTGCCTGGTCTGTATGGATGATCAGTGCGGCTGTTTTACTCTCTGATCTTCAGACAAACTTTGTTTATTAAAATACAAATGAAATATCCCTACACTTTAACAAGACCAGAGAAAAGTGATTGTACCAGCATCTCCCTTGCCACAAAAAAAAAAAAAAGATGGAAACGGTGGCCAAGAATTTACACATCAAATGTAAATGTGCCTGGTTCACTTGGATTTTAAGGACTTGAGTCCTTTTAGAAAAAGATGAATGAAAGAAAGAAAGAAAAAAGAAAAACTGTCATGACACTGAAAGCCGCAGGACCCTGAGCGTTTGAGATGCTCTGATTTATTTTCCAGACCTTGCCCTGTCAAACAAAGTAACTGACTAAGTGCCCCGCATCAAGGGGAAGCAGAAGTCACCCTTCAGCCCCAGGCCTCAGGTTTGTGCCGCAAGACTCATCTCTCCTGGCCCAGCTCCCCAGCCCAGGGTCCTTGGGTTTAACACACCATTCATGCAGGCTCGGCAGTGCACCCCTATAATCTCAGCACTCAGGAGGCTGAAGCAGGAGGATCACCAAGCTTAAAGCCAACCTGGGCTATAGCATGAGTTCAAGATCAACCTGGGCAGATCGTAGCTTGGTGACAGAGGTTTGCCTGGCAGGTACTAGATCCAGATGTACCTAAGCGTCACCATAGAAAAGTTGCATGATGAATGGAGATAGAGCCAGAGACCCACAGTCACATCAGAACAAGGGATCGAGCTACCAAGGTCCAGTGGAAGAGCAGAAGGAGGGAGAAAATAAGAAAGGAATTCAGGACCATGAGGAACTGGCCCACCAACAGAGACAGTGTGCTCGATCTATTGGGAGCTCATCAAATTCAGCTGGACCGAGACTGAATGAGCAAATGACCTAACTGGACTCTATGAATGTGACTGCCAGAGGGGACTGACTGAGAGACCAACAATGATGGCACTGGGACCTAGCTCTTCTGCATGTATTGGCTATTTGGGAACCTATCCTATATGAACGCACATCTTCTTAGACTGAGATGGAGGGGGGAGGGCCTTGGGCTCCCCATAGGACAGGGTAACCTGCACCATCTTAAGGAAGCAGGGGGAGGGCAGGGGGGTAGTGGGGGAGCGGGAGGGCCGGGAACAAGGGGAGTAAATGTAAACTTTGCTTTTAACAAAAATAAATGAATAAATTAAAAAAAAAAAAAAATAAAATAAAAAAAAAAAAAAAAAAAAAAAAGAACAAGTTGCAAAACAGGACATAATATGAATTCACTGCTACTTTTCTAAGGAATTGGGATTTTTCCTCCGAAAGTTATTTGGTTGCCTCCTACTGTTAATCCCACTAATGGAGAATAAGACCCCTATCCCCAATTTCAAGTCAGATTTGAAGCAAGTTTTAATTAAATACTAGCCAGCTGGATGGGCTGTGGCCAGGCTCCTGGGAAATAACCCAGAATCAAGTATGGCAAGGGCTTAAGAAGGAAAACCCATAATTCCCCGCATTTCCTATCAGGTCAGTCAGGGGTAAGCATACATCCTGACATACCTCCAGCCTGTGAGCCTCCTGCTCACATGTGATCAAGCCCATCAGATGGGTCATACAAACTTGTTTACGGGAATGAAAACATGTGGCTTACTGTCTCCCATAAACAACAGCCTTCGACATTTCGGGAACTGTCTGTCCTCGGGCAAGCGGCTTGCAGATCAGACACATTTTTGTTTCATGGACCTCTAAGGTGCAGTAACTAAAACTTAACGTGTAACTTTGGCACTCTCACTACTTCCAAGGAGTGCTCCTGTTGGACGTCAGAGCAGTTGACAGGCATTGAAGGTGTCCAGCTAGTATTTTCCAGGCACATGTGGATCAGATCATTAAAGATTTTTAGTGTCAGGCGAGGGAGATGGCTCAGTACATTGCGTACTTAGCACACAGGCATGACAAAAGGCAGGTGTGGAATGTGCACTTATCATCTCAGTACTGGGAGCTGGAGACAAGGAGGTCCCTGGTGCATCCCGGTCAGTCAGTTTAACCAACTGAAACAGACCAGTAAGAGCTGTCTCAATAGAACAAGAAGGGCAGTGTCCTGAGGAACCACACCCAAGGTTGACCTCTGACCTCCACACCCATGCCACCTGTGCTTGGTCTCTCTCTCTCTCTCTCTCTCTCTCTCTCTCTCTCTCTCTCTCTCTCTCTCTCTCTCTCTCTCTCTCCCTCCCTCCCTCCCTCCTTCTCCCTCCCTTTTTCTCTCCCACACACTCACCCCACTGGGTCTCCGACCCCAGCACAGGAACAGGAACTCCTGGTGGTCCGCTGAGCAGATCCTGCAGAGGAAAGGGCGAACTTGGGGGTGGGGGGCAGGGATGTGTGGAATCGAGGGGCTCCCGCAGCCCGGGGCTGGTGTCCCGGTTGCCCTCCATCAGAGCTCCCACTCACTCACCCCTCTGGGTCTCCTATTTTTACTTTATTTTAATTAGTAAGAAAGGAAAAAAAAAGATCTACCTAATTTGGAAGAAAAATATTCTGCTTCCTTGACTTTCATTTTTAAATTGAAGTCTTGTTTAAATTTTATTTCATTTTCTTTTCTGGGGGCACATTCGTGCCAGGGTGAGCATGGCAGGGTCAGAGGACAGCTGTCAGAGTCAGTCCCTGCCTTTTCCTTGCTGAGGAAGGGTCTCTCCTCCATTTCTGCTGTACTCCACACTGCTGTGACCTCCCATGAACTCTCCTGTCTCTGCCTCCCAGCTCATTCCAGGGCACCACCTCTAGCATTTTGTAGGTTCTAGACTTGAACTCAGACATAAGGCTTAGGCCTTGGAATGCTTTCTCTGCTGAGCCACCCCTAAGACCCAAGTTCCCTGAATTTAAGATATTATTCATGCAGACATAGTACCACATCCCCTTTAATCTCAGCACTCAGGAAGCTGAAGCAGGAGCATCACCAAGTTGAAAGCCAACCTGGTTTATAGCATGAGTTCAAGGCCAGTCCGGGCAACCTTGTGAGACCCTGCCTCAAAATAAAAATAAGAAAAGGGCTGACAGAGTGGCTTAGTGGTAGAGTGCCTGGCACACAAGAAGCCCAAGGTTCCAAACCTATTGCAATAATAATAATAACAACAACAACAACAATGAGCTGAGCATCCAAAGTTTCCCAGCTCTATCTCCCATAAAACCATGTCAAACAGGTTGGTGTGGCTCTAAAACTAGTTTGAAAAGATGCACCTAATACAATGAGGTCTTTGTTTGCTTTTGTTTTTCATTAAACATTAAAGTGACTTATGATCTGCTTTCATTTGAGGAACATTAATTAATAAAAGGCCCCAACAATATTCAAATCTGCAATTGTACTTTAAGACGTGTTAACAGGACTGGAGAGTATCAGTTACTTTTCCAGTGGACACAGGTTCAAATCCCAACACCTACGTGGAGGCTGTTTGTAACTCCAGTTCCAGTCGATCTGGGCCCTCTTCTGACCTCCACAGGTACTGCACTCCTGGGGTACATGTAGCTGCAGGCAACTCGCCCATACAAATTAAAGAAAAAAAAGGGAGGTTAACAGCCATAGACCTCGAAGAGGCTTTCAATCCTATAAGCACAGCTCTGGGTTCTTGCTAGGAGTGTATTTGAATGGACAGCTAGTGTGAGTATTAGAGGTCTCCATGAAGATACTTCATCCCCACTACCACATGATAAATGTTGGTGCTCAAAACTGTACACTCACTCCGGGTCTGAGTGACTGAAACACTGTCAGCACAATTCCTTTGAGATTTCTCTTCCATAAGAAATAATAATAATAATAAAATTAGAGTAAAATGGGAGAAAGGTTGCATTTCGATTTCTTCTTTAGAACACACAGCTGAGCTTCTGGTTGCAGCTTCGACGCGGAAGACACCGTCTTTTGAAAAAGCTTCTAGCATGGATTGGTAGCCTTGGCTTTCCTCCTTGCCTCCAAAGGCACAACATAAAAAAGACAACATTGTAGAGATGTTTGAATCTTCTGTGGGAAAAAATACCATATGATCTGCAAGATTATTATGTGAAGTAAGAGGAAAACTTTTTTTTTTCCAAAATGTGTCATCCTGGCATGTCCATGAGTTAAAAGTAAGTTAGAACAGTGATGGGTGTTAAATCCCCAGCTTCTTATTCAGGAACTGCCCCATCTGAAGCTGTCTAGCTTCAATCTAGACACCCTCTGGTTGAGTTGGGAGCCCTGGTGGTGGTCACAGTCTTATTGCAAAGACGAGAATAATAGAAGATCATATATAAACCACATCCTGGAAGTGACTTGTCCCGGAATGAAGGCTGGTCACTCCTGTGAAACAATGGTCTGTAACCTGTCACTTGTATTTTAAATAAATGCTGATTGGCCAGTCCAGTAGCCAGGCAGGAAGTAGAGGTGAGACAATGAGAATTCTGGGAAGAGGGAAGTTCCAGTCTGCAGTCATTATCCAGACACAGAGGAAACCAGGCACAGAGCAAACAAGATGTGACTGCTTTGCTGAAAAAGGTACCAAGCCATGTGTCTAACACGGACAAGAATTATGGACTAATACAAGTTATAAGAGTTAATAAGAAGCCTGAGATACTAGGCCAATCAGTTTATAATTAATGTAGACGTCTGTGTGTTTCTTTGAGACTAAATGGCTGCAGGACCGGGCAGGACAGAAACTCCCAGCAACAGAATGGTGCCCCAATGTGGGCATAAGACACAATTGCTCCTGGCAGCCCCAATCTATTCTGAGAGAATGTTGACCACCAAAGACACTCCACTTGGAGTTTGTCTTCTTGGTAAAACTGGCCTTTGGGCAAGAAACTACCCATGCCTCGACCACTGTCAAAGTGCACAATATCCAGACTGGACAAGCAGGATATAAGAAAAAATACTGTCAAATCTTGCCAAGACAGGGTAAAACAGTTTTGAAAAATTTCCTGCCTCTGAAAATGGTCTGTCAGTTACTCTAGGCCTTAGCCAAAGTTGATTGATTCTACATTGCTAATGAGACTTTGGGTGATTGCTCAGGCCAGCCAGTTGTCTCTGTCAACAGGCCACTGCCTGGTTGAACCTGACCAATCCACTTTTCCTTAAGTGTTTGGGTGGATTATTTCAGAAATGGTGACTCACTTGGATGTTCATCAAACAACCCTCCACTGCCCCTGTGCCCGATATCACAAAACAGTGATTTTGGATATAGATTTGTAGTCAAATTTATCAAATTTTGTACTTTTTTTTTAAGTTTTTTGAGACAGGTTTTCTTTGTGAAGCTTTGAAGCCTGTTTTGGAACTAGCTCTTGTAGGCCAAACTGACCTCAAATTCACAGAGATCCACCTGCCTCTGCCTCTCGAGTGCTGGGGTTAAAGGGTGTGCACTACCACCACCTGGCAATCAAATTTGGTAGCTTTAAAGTTAATTGGAAATTTTGCTTAAAGTGTTTTGTCCAATGACACAGGAGATAATGGGTGAATTAATGAACAGACATGCAGGAATTCTTTGGCATGTAAAAAACAAAAAGCAGTGTAGTAGAAATGTACTAAGCTCCCTGCACCTCTAACCCCGCAGGTGTCTCCTTACTTCCATGTGACTGTTGTACTTCTTCAGAGCTCAGTTCATATAGCAATATTAAAAATGCATATGCATGTTCTACAGGCCAGGTTGAAGAATTTTCTGTGGATTCTTTCTTTGTTACTTGTATAGTTTGGTTTGGTTTTATTTTGCTTTATTTTTTAGATAGATTCTTAGTAGCCCAGACTCTGGTCTCAATCATGAACTTGACATTGGCAAAGGAACCTCTGGTCCTCCTGCCTCCACCTTCCTGATGTTTAGATTCCTGTTTTGTTTAGGGTTGGGTGGGTATAGTAACTTCCCTGTTTCCTGAGTGGAATTCCCAACTCTATCCACTGGCTATCTCCCAATGTATACATGCCCTCTGTTCTCCCATATCCATCTTTTTTTCTATAATCTTGAAATTAGAACATTGTCACACATATTTATCTCATGATACTCTGAAAAGAATTAGGTCTACTTATATCTTATTTTAGGAAGTACTTTGGTCCTGGTTTCTTTTCTTCTTCAGATACTGAAAAACTTATACATAAATTTGTTACATTATTCTTTGAAAATCTCATGCATCTCAGTTGCATTCACCTCTCATTTCCACCTCCAGCTCTCAGTAGGACACCCCATCACACCTCCACCAGTTTTGTGCCCTCCTTCTATAACTTTGAATTATAAAAGAGTAAATAAAGTTTTATTAAAAAGATAAGTCTCCCCCCCCAAAAAAAAAAACCTGTTATGTTAGTTTCCTAGTCTTTGAAGAAAAATGATACCTAGGATGAAATAACTATAATTATTCTTTGCTTTTGTTCTCACCTTGCTTATCTGGTTAAAAAAAAAAAAGTTGGTGTTCTGATGTCATTTGTGTGACATTTGTCAAGCTCCCGCTCATTTTCAAAGTTAAGTGTTCCTGCTTTGATAAAATAACTAGATAATTTCTTTGATGCTGCGAAATTCTCATTTACCCCAATCGTTTGACAACTGTTCCTCTGGCTGTGTTTTCCATTCTCTTTTTACTCGGAAAATGTGAGCATTGCAGCAAGAACAAGCCAGCGAGCATCAAATAGCCTCTGTGTCTACTTTTACAGTCTCACTTTGGCTAATGCTAGAAAGCTCACAGAATGCCCTCTGCCTCCTCTAAGAATGAATTTGTGTTTTAAATACTGATATATCCCCCCCACAGTTCTAGACCCCATACCTTCTCTAAATAATGTGTATGAAAGCAGCATGGTCCTATGATATTTATGCAATTGATTTTGTTAGGTTAATCACCTCGGTTGCTCTTTAATCATATCACCTTTATACGGTAAATTCGATTTGCATTTCAATGGTGTTTATAATTTTTGAATTTTTGTGTCATATTCTTTTTGGAAAAACTATTTGTCTTACTTTGATTCAACTAAATTTTAAGCCTTTTTAGACCCCAAGTTCTAAGTGTGTGACAGTCGTCTATAGCCCGGGCTGGTCTCAAACACTCTGGGCAACTTACAGTGACTTTAAATTTCTGGTTCTCCTGCCTATATCTCCAAAGTGCTGTGATTATGTGTTTGTCAGCACACATCTGGGTTATTCTTTGCTTGTCTTGAACTCAGGGCTTCGTGCACAAGAGGCAAACACTCAACCTCATCCCCAGTCCTCTAAATATCTTACAAATATGGTTTTTTACATCCAGCAGATACCTCTACTACTTTGTATCTGGCCACATTGTCTTTTGTGCATCTTCAATGTAATAAGATCATTGACTTAGATGAGTTTTGGGACTAGGATCTCAATGGCTTCAAACATCAGGACTGTTTCCCTGTCAAGAACTGGCAATAGTTACAAGAATTTATCAATGAATCAACTTCAGCTAAACCTTCTTTATTGACCTTGACGCTGACTGGTGTGTAAGGCCTTGAAGTCACTGTAGTTCTCCTTCCTTAGGCTTCTGAGTGCTGAGGGTAAGGTGTGTGCCACTCCCAATGTTTTTGTAATTTCGTAGCAGTGATAGCTTAATGACTTTAAATAATCAACAAAAAAGGGCCATTTTCACATCAAACCTCTGTTTAAGACAACTCACCCTTTATGTTAAAACCCAGCCTATTCCTGGGACATTTGTTCTCATTGTGTGAGATTATAGTTAATAACTACAGTTATAAATATGAAAAGACCTGACATTTATAGAGCATTACTATGTGTCACTCCATATTCTGGACATTACATATTTGAGCTCCTTTACTCTTCACAGCAGTCTATGAAGTAGACATTATTAACATCCATGTTTTATAGACAGGGAATGGAGGAGTCCAGAGGGATAAGGAGCCCAGTGAAAGTCAGACCGCTGTGAAGGAGGGAGCACCGCCCCCTCCTCAGAGACTAAACACACCAAGGAAAACGCTTTAAAATTCATGAAAGGGAGTTTTAGCTGCACTTTGATTGCAAAGGAAAATAATTGGTTAGTTAACGCAAGAAGACCCCATGGAACAATTAAGCCAGTAAATACAACTGAGCCCAAGTCCCTGTTGCAAAGTTCCGATGCCTTGAAATTCAGGCCAGATATTTTTGACTCACACTAATGCATCTAAAAAGGTAGTGAATTTTACTAATTAAAATTTACAGTAGAAATATAAACAGTCCAGAATAAATGAGCTTGCTAGTTTGTAGAGAGACATTTATCTCTTTCCTATCTCTGCCTTCCTTAAATATGCACATTCATGCATGCACACACACACACACACACACAAACTGCACCTTTATATATCTAATTGTACAAAGGACTTTTTGTTGGATTCTTTGTGGTATATATTTATGAAAAGGAAATAAGCCTTGTTTCTTAGAACATCTCACTTTGTAGTTGAGTAGATTAAAATGAAAGGAAGAGCCTGGTGAGGTGACACAGCCCTGTAATTCCAGCACTCAGAAGGGAAGCTGTGACAGGAAGATTGTGGGTGAGGAGCCAGCCTGGACCACATAGCAAGACCTGTTTCAAAGAGAGGATAAATACATTCAAAATTGCTCCAATCTCCTACAATACCACAACATCTAAATGCTGATTTGTCAATACCAATACAGGGTTTAGAAGCACAGCAGAAAGTTTGGAGTTAACCTCTGAAGACAGCATGAAGTACATTGAAGAGGGACCAAAGTCTCACCCTGCCACCTCTTCCCACTCAGCATCAGGTCCCCTCCAGCGTGTGTTTGAGCAGCCCTTGGTCTATAGTGAAATACACAGGAAGCTCCTCTCTTTTCCCACCATGGAGGTGCGGATGTGGAAAAGGCAGTTCCTCATCCTACACCTTTCTCTGCAAGGTGATAGAGTTCCCCTTAGTAAGTAGGCCTAACTGAGCCTGGCTGTGGTGGTCCACAGCGGAATGGAATCTTTAGCTCTTCTAACAACAACGGAGCCTTACTGTACTGACAATGTAATTTTAAAAATAAAAAAGAGATAAAGCAAAATAATAAAAAGAGTGGAAGTTGCCGGGCGGTAGTGGCGCACACCTTTAATCCCAGCACTCGGGAGGCAGAGGCAGGCAGATCTCTGTGAGTTTGAGACCAGTCTGGTCTACAAGAGCTAGTTCCAGCACAGGCTCCAAAGCCACAGAGAAACCCTGTCTCGATAAAAACCAAAAAAAAAAAAAAAAAAAAAAGAGTGGAAGTCACAAAAAAAAAGACTGAAGATAATGAGTTAAAATCAGCTCAGAAAGGAGAGGTTTACATTCCTTGAGGACCTGAATTCAACCCCGAGAACTCACTTTTAAAAAAAAAAACCAGCATTGTAGCATATATTTGTAATCCCCATTCTGAGGAGACAGAGAACAAAGGAAAGCTACTGAAATTATTAAAACTTTTTTATAAAAATTACTTTTTCAGTTCTTTTATTTATAAGATATTTTTAAAATCTGTATTCTTATATACATTTTTAGCCCCTTTTCTTCATCATTACCTAAAAAAGAGTTTCCACAGGTAAAATTTTATATGCATGTAACAAAGAAAATGAACACAAAGAAATTTAGATTATCCTGTGATAACATATGTTTTCTCCAGCAAAGGATGAAAGACACCTGTAGAAGCTGTGGGTAACATGATCCTTCACACACAGACCCCTACAGGTCTTGGCAATGCCACTAGGCTACTTTTAAATTTTTTCAGAGTACTCAAACTGTATACTCAAGTAATTTTGTAAGAGTATAGTGAACTCTTACAACATATAGAGTATATGTGTTGGCATGTGTGCAGAATGGAAGTCAAGAGATAATCTCGAATATTGGCCCCCATTGTCATGGCTCCCTACTCAGGCTAGCTGGCCTGTGAGCCTCGAGGAATTCTCCATCTCCACTGAGATTAAAAATGTGCTGCTTCTCATTTTATATGCATTCTGGGGATCCATGCTCAGGCTCTTATGCTTTTGCATCTGTCTTCCCAGCCCATAAACACAGTATTTAGGAAAGAAAAAGAATTTTCCTAATCCATCAAATCTTTATAATATTATCTTTTTCAAAATAAACTTATTTATTTATTTTACATCCCAGAAGTAGTTTTCCCTCCCTCCTCTCCTTCCACTTTCTCCCCACCCCACCCCACCCCACCCTAATCCACTCTCCCTCCATGGCATATCAAGTTGCAGTAAGACTGAGCATCCCATGTATTAAGGCTGGGCAAGGTGACAGTATGAGGAGTAGGGTCCCAAAAGCTAGTAAAAGACTCAGAGATAGCCCCTGTTCCCACTGTTAAGAATCCCACAAGAAGACCAAGCTACACAACTGTAACATATATGCAGAGGGCCTAGGTCAGCCCCATGCAGGCTTCCTGGTTGTCTGTTCAGTCTGTGAGCCCCAATGAGTCAAAGTGAGTTGATTCTGTGAGTTTTCTTCTGTCCTCTGCCACCTCTTTCCCCTTCTTCTGTAAGATTCCCTGAACTCCACCCGATGTTTGGTTGTGGATCTGCCTCTGTCTCCTTCATTTGCTGGATGAAGCCTCTCTCATGACAATTTGGCCACAAGAGATGACCAGTTCAGGCCATGTATCCAATATTGCTAGGTGTCTTATCCGGGGCATCTTTGTAGATTCTTAGGAGATTCTCTTGTACCAAGTTTTTTACCTGACCTGGAAATGCCCCCCCCACCTTCTAGTAGTCTCTTTCAGTACTTCCCCCCAACCGCCCTCTCCCCAACCTGATTGCTAATGTCCACCCCCACCTTACCTCAATCCACTCACAAAAATCTCTTCTGTTTCCCCTTTCCAGGGAGATCTGAGCATCCTCCCATGAATCCTCCTTGTTACCTAGTCTCTCTGGGTCAGTGGATTGTAGCATAATTATCATTTATCTTACAGTTAATATCTTCTTAGGAGTGAGTACACACCATGTTTATCTTTCTCAGTCTGGGTTACCTCACTCAGGATGCTTCTTTCTAGTCCTATACATTTGTCTTCATATATCCTGGTGTCCTTGTTTTGAACGTCTGAGTAATACTCCATTGTGTAGATGTACCACATTTTCTTTACCCATTCTTCAGTTGGGGGACTTCTAAGTTGTTTCTAGGTTCTAGCTATTACTAACGAAGTTGCTATAAACATAGTTGAGCAAGTGTCCTTGTGGTAGGATGGAGGGTCTTTTGGGAATATATCCAAGAGTGGTATAGCTGGGTCTTATGGTAAATTGACTCCCAGTTATCTGAGAAACTTCCACACTAACATCTAAAGCAGCTCTACAAGTTTGCACTCCCACCAACAGTGGAGGAGTGTTGTCCTGCTCCACATCCTTTCCAGCATGAGCTGTCACTTGGGATTTTGATCTTAGACATTCTTATGGTGTAAGATGGAATCTCAGAGTCATTTTCATTAGCTTGATGGCTAAAGATGGTGAAGATCTCTTTAAGTGTTTCTCAGCCATTTGAGATTCTTCTGTTCAGAATTTCCTGTTTAGATCTATATCCCATTTTTAATTTGGATTTTTTTGGGTTTTTGATATCTAGTTTCTTGAGTTCTTTATATATTTGGGAGATCAGCCAATCCTCTGTCGAATGTGGGGTTGGTAAAGATCTTTCCCCATTCTGTAGGTTGTTGTTTTGCCCTATTGATGGTGTCCTTGCCTTATAGAAACTTTTCAATTTCAGGTCCCATTTATTAATTGTCAATCTTAATGCCTATGCTATTGGTATTCTGTTCAGGAAATTGTCTCCTGGGCCAATGTACTCAAGATTATCTCCCACTTTCTCTTCCATCAGGTTCAGTGTATCTGGATTTATGTTGAGATCTTTGATCTACTTGGACTTGAGTTTTGTACAGGGTGATAGATATCTATTTGCATTCTTCTACATGCCAACATCCAGTTGGACCAGCACCATTTGTTGAAGATTGCTTTCTTTTTTCCATTGTATAATTTTAAGTTCTTTGTCAAAAATCAGGTATTCATAGGTGTATGTATTTACGTCTGGATCTTCAATTCGATTCCATTGATCCACCTATCTTTTTTATGCCAATACCAGGTGGTTTTTATTACTATAGCTTTGTAGTAGTGCTTGAAATCGGGATAGTGATACCTCCACATTTTGTACTTTGTAAAGAATTGTTTTAGCTATCCTGAGTTTTTGTTTTTCCATATAAAGTCAAATATTATTGTGTTGGAATTTTAATGGGTATTGTATTGATTCTGTAGATTGCTTTTGGTAAGATGGCCATTTTTACTATGTTAATTCTATCGATCCATAAACATGGGAGATCTTTATATCTTCTTCAATTTCTTTCTTCAAAGATTCGAAGTTCTTATCATATAGGTCTTTCACTTGCTTGGTTAGAGTTATACCAAGATACTTTATATTATTTGCGGCTGTTGTAAAGAGTATTGATTCTCTATGTATAGAAGAGCTACTGATATTTTGGAGTTAACCTTGTATACAGCCAAATTATTGAAGGTGTTTATCAGCTGTAGGAGTTCCCTGATAGTATATTTGTGGTCAATTATGTATATTATCATATCACCTGTGAATAATGATAATACTTTTACTTTCTATTTGTATCCCCTTGATTTCCTTTAGTTGTCATATTGCTCTAGCAAGAAGTTCATGTACTATATTAAATACGTATGGAGAGAGTGGACAACCTTGTCTTGTTCCTGATTTCAGTGGAACTGCTTTGAGTTTCTCTCCATTTAATTTGATGTCGACAATCAACTTGCTGTATATTGTTTTTATTTTGTTTATGTATGCCCCTTGTATCCCTGGTTTCTCCAAGACTTTTATCCTGAAGGGGTGTTGGATTTTATCAAAGTCTTTTTCAGCATCTAATGAGATGATTGTGCTTTTTTTTTCCTTTCAGTTTGTTTATATGGTGGATTACATTGACAGATTTTCATATGTTGAACCATCCCTGAATCTCTGGGATGAAGCCTACTTGATCATGGTGGATGTTCTTTTTTGGTGGATGTGTTCTTGGATTTGGTTTGCCAGTATTTTATTGAGTACTTTTGAATTGAAGTTACCTGAAAGCTCTAGAACAAAAGGAAACAGGCATACCTAAGAGGAGTAGATGGCAGGAAATAATCAAGCTAAGGGCTGAAATCAGTAAAATAGAAACACAGAGAACAATAAAAAGACCCAATAAAACAAAAAGTTGGCTCTTTAAGAAAAATCAGGGAAATAAATAAACCCTTATCCAAACTAACTAAAAGGCAGAGAGAAAACATCTAAATCAACAAAAGCAGAAATGGAAATGGGGATATAACAACAGACTCAGAGAAAATCCATACAATATTAGGTCATATTTCAAAAACCTACATTCCATAAAATTGGAAAATCCAAAAGTAAATGAACAAATTTCTTGATAGATATACCTTACCAAAGTTAAATCAAGATCAAATTAATCCCTAAAGAAATAGAAACAGTCATTCAAAGTATCCCAACCAAAATACTCCCCAGGGCTAGACGGTTTTAATGCAGAATTCTTACCAGACTTTAAAAGAAGAACTAATACCAATACTCTTCAAATTGCTTCACAAAACAGAAGGGACATTGCCATTTTCTTTCTGCGAGGCCACCCTGATACCCAAACCACACAAAGATTAAACAAAGAAAGAGAATTTCATACCATAAACACAGTTTAAAGCACCAAGAAAACAATGAGACACAAAGCCACAGGGGCTAGAGAAGTGATGGAGGCCCAGAGGTGATGCATATCTTTAATCCTAGCACTTAAGAGGCAGAGGCAGGTGGATCTCTGTGAGTCTGAAGCCACCCTGATCTACGTAGCAAGTTTCAGGACAGGCAGAGTTACATAATAGAAATACTTTGTCTTGAGCCAACAAACCGATCAGCCGAAGCACATACTGCCCTTACAGAGTACCCATATTAGGTGGCTCACAATCACCTGTAACTCTAGTTCCACGGGAAACCAACGCTTCTGGCCTTAGAGGGTACCTGAACTGTTATGCCCATACTCACACATAGATACATACAGACACACACACATAATTAAAATAATAATAATACAGCTAGAGAGGTTTTAGCAACCATCTAGTAACAGAATGTCAGTATTGATGCTTGTCTTCAGTCACTTATCAGGAAATCACAGTAAAGCAAGAAGCACTGTGATCTGCTCATTTTTTAGGCCTTAGCATTAAGGGCTTTGTGCATATCATGGCTGCAACCTAGAAGTTGGACAGTCATTAGACGTCATTGGATGTCACATCAAACCCTCTCATGTTAGCCAGGACCTCTTAGCATTAGTCAATAAATTCCTGCTTCTGAGACACCTTCACCCTCAAATGGGTTGACTATTACTAAGCACAAGATGAGAACAACACGGTATTGTCCTGTTCTGTTAATAAAGTCAGCGGACAGTGGAAGGACATTCAGGGGTTGCATTCTGAAGAGCGTGGCATTAGTAGAAAGCCCTGGAGGAGTGCTCATTTTGCAAGTCAGTGTTTAAATCTGATACTAACAGTGATACTGAGGCCTGTAGTGTCTTTCCTCCTGTGGGAAGCAAATTGAGCAAAGAGATTTTTCTACATGTGTGGGGTGTGCGTGCGTGCGTGCGTGCGTGCGTGTGTGTGTACACACGTCAGGGTGTGGAGGTTCCTGGACAGCTCATCAGAGTCAGTACGGAATCTGGGCTCCAGTTCAGGTCTTCACTCTTGGCAGCAAATGCCTTTGACTGGCTGAACCCATCAGCTCAAAGATATATAGATATAGATATAGATATAGATATAGATATAGATATAGATATAGATATATAGATATATATAAAATATATATATTTTATATATATAAAAGGACACACACACACACACACACACACATATATATATATATATATATATAAGGTCACTTCTTTCTAAGTGCTATGCTTTGTTACTTAAAGAGATCCTGAATGCTTAATTGAGGCCAGAGTTCCATGGATCACAATTGACTCCCTTGCTTCAGTCCTGAGCAAGCTTCTCATATTGTTTTCTCAAAGAGCTGCACATTTTAAAAACCATGTAAAATGGCCTGTCAAAATGGCCTTGTCCTACCTAACCTTCATTATTTATTCTAAACATCACAAGACACATTCTCTTTAGGCCTATTTTGCCTCTCCATCCTTTGCCCATGGAAGAATTAACTTAAATAATTTAAATAATTCATCCAGGACCCTGGATATCCTAAATATCTGTAATAGATAAAGTCACCTGCATTCCTCTAAGAGCCAAGCTCTGTAAACATACCCAAGAGTGGCCTAAGCAGAGGAAGGCTCACCTTTTGCTCTTTTTTTCATGGGAGAACATGGTAGTCTTTAAGGAAGCTAGTTGTGTGTTCCACCTCACTTGAGGGACGTCCAAAAAAGAAAACTATTCTCTTTTTCTTAATTATACATCAAATATGCATTATGTCTGTGCAGCCATATCTCCTGGGAGTTTATAAGCTTGGCATCCTCTAACAGTTATTACCCAGAAGTGTTACATAGATCTTAGTACAATGTGCTGAAAGGGCATTGTCTATTATTTCATCTTTTCCCCAAGAAAAGGGGAAAATATAGAAATATGCGGTGTTTAGTGAAGGTTCTGGCAAATAGTTCTTACCGAAGCTCGGGGTTGGCAGGTCTCCGTCACTCGGCTGGTTGGCAGCAGGCTGGGCTGCGCTCAGATGCTACAATTTCCCCTTGATGAGTGCTGCGCCTGGAGCTCATGAGTTTAGTGTTCCATTCCCCATCCCATTAATGCTTCAGCTCCTGCACACATGGGAAGATCCTTTGTACCAGGTAGGGTCTCCACAGACATAAAGTCAGCCCAACCCAGGTCCCTCTCACTGAGCTCCTTTGTCTTTCTCTCAGCTGGGGAGCAGAACCACAAGACCAGCCTAGGAGAGGAACATCCAATTCTGTTTTCTTCTTTCTTTCAGGAGCCGTGGGGCTGTCCAGTCTTTCTCTAAAAAGCATCTATTTATGTTTTCTTGTTAGTATTAACTAATTTCATTCATTTTCTTGTTTTGCTTTGTTTCTTTGTTTTTTTCTTTTGTTTTGGTTTGGTTTTTGGTTTTTGGTTTTTTCTTTTTGTTTTATTTTGTTTTGTTTGTCTTTTTTTGATACAAGGCTTTCCTATGTAGCCCTGGCTGTCCTGGAGCTCACTCTGTAGACCAGGCTGACCTCAAACTCAGTTTTGCCTGCCTCTGCCTCCAGAGTGACGGGATTAAAGCCATATGCCACCTCCACCTTGCCTTTGTTTTCTTATGACTGCAGCTACCAATTACTCAATGCATACAAGATGCTAACTCCAAGTTCACTTTCTACATGGATCCTCTCATCTCATACTCAGAACAATCCTATGAGGTCCAAACGTTAACTTCCTGATTTCAGAAATGAAATGAAGCCCAGGAGAGGTTAACGAACTTAGCCTGCAAATAAAGGTGACTTGAAATCAGCTCTAAGAAGATGCAAAGGCCATGCTTTATTGGTTACCTTGTATCTCCCACTCTCGGTTAACTCTAACTTGCTGAGTCTGGACTTTTCCAGTTGGCAGAGCTTCTGATAGCAACTCTGAAGGGGTCTGCTTCAGACAAAAGTCATTTTCTGAGTCTTCCTTCCCTGGCCGCTGATGAAAGTTTTTTGTACCAATGTTTCAACAATGGATTCAAGTTTTAAAGGGGCTATCAATGCTCAAAAATGGAATCCCCAAATTTCAAATCCCACATACTACTAGTTAGCTCACTGGCTTTGAACTCACTCTGTAACCTAGGTTGTTTCTATAGTGATCCCTTGCCTCAGCCTCCTGATTGCTGGAATTACAAGACTGTGCCACCACACTGGGACTCAAAGTTCTGTCTTCAGAGTATTGATGGGAGCTCTAGGATCTCACTGGAGAAAGACTAAAGCAGGTTCTTGACAAAACTAGTTTGGGTGATCCTTCCTGAGATCTGGGGGTGCTGGGGAAAGTCGTGATTATTTGTAGCAGGCTGTCAAGGCCGTCCTCAACCACATGGCAAAACTAAAAAAGGAAGGACTCAGGGACACACCAGAGTAATAAAACACAACTTTGCTCAGGACCAGTCAGGTCTAGCTGACCTGGACCCATCTGAATTGCTATGAAAAGCCCTGCCAAGTGAAAAGATTCTTCCTGAGCTAAGAAGAACAAACCAAGAGGACAATGACCAGGCCCTCCTTTAAGCCCCCAACTTTCATAAAGCCCTTGTCACGGGAAGAATGTGTGAAATATGTGGGGTAGAGTTACACTTTCTTTCCCACCGGTCTCCTTTATCCACCTTTTCCAAATCTAAACTGACAGTGTATAAACTGTGAAATCCAAACAAACATTGCAAGGCCCCATTCACATCCTGCCACTAAAAAGGAACGATTGACCTCCTTTGCCTTTTCAGATGATCTTACCAACTGGTTTTATGTGTGGGTGAGTGTGTAAGGGTGAATGTGTATGCAAGTGTGTGTGGGTATAGAAGTGTGCACAACCTGTGGGGGCTAGAAGTAAACCTGATGTGTCACTCCTCAGGATCTGCCCATCTTGGTTTTTGAGACAAGGTCTCTCTCTAGGACCTGGGGCTTACCAGAGAAGTTAGACTGACTGGCCAGGGAAGCCCAGCAATCCACATGTCTCCACTTCCGTGGCACTGGTATCGCAAATGTATCCCATCAAGTCTGGCTTTTTTACATGGGTGCTGGTGTTTGAATTGAGGTCTGTGTGCTTGCATGCAATGTAAGGACTTTACCCACTGAGCCATCTCCTCAGCAAGCTCCTGAGCATGTGAGTTTAATCATACATATGAGAGAAAGATGCCAGTGCCATGGCTTATTCAAGACCAGTAGAGTTCTGGGTGAAAATGGTAAAGGCTGGAAGTGGTTTAAATATTAATCACCGTGGGGGATGGTGTGCCAAGGAAATGCAGGTTTCTCCAGGTGAGGGAGATGGCCATTCTTGAGTCATGTTTGAAATGTCAGGGCTAAATGACAGTGATTGAATTGGCAATTCTGGCTTGTGCGCAGCAGACCAAAAAAGTGTGTGTGTGTGTGTGTGTGTGTGTGTGTGTGAGAGAGAGAGAGAGAGAGAGAGAGAGAGGGAGAGGGAGAGGGAGAGGGAGAGGGAGAGGGAGAGAGAGAGAGAGAGAGGGAGAGGGAGGGAGAGGGAGAGGGAGAGGGAGAGGGAGAGGGCGAGAGAGCGAGAGAGAGTTGCAGTTCAAGTACTGGAATCTAGAAATTTTATCTTAGTCAACTTTGGAAGAAGCTGATAGATACATTACTTAAATTATCAAGATTATTGCCATGATATTTAGCTTTTCTCGTTCTGGGGAAATGTGGCTTCAGTGAATGTCACTATGAGGCCAGAACACTTTGAACCGTTACCTTGTCTTCCTTAACACCCAATTAGTCTCAGTTCGAGACATAAAGTTAACTCTGGTCTTTTTTTTTTTTTTTAAAGTCACTCAGTTGAGGTTAAGTGCAAATTCATGAACAAACACACTCTCTCCACACTTCATTCGTTAGTGACTCTGTGGCTCTTAAAAACTCTTAAGCATCCAGGTGTTCAAAGAGCTGTGATTGTTTTTCTGGAAGACATGGCGTCTCACGGTATTGGCCAAACATGATCTGGTTGGTATCTGGGGCCTCCGATATCTGGTACTGTCACCTGAGGATTACCCAGGCTTTCTGTTGATCACTGCCTGTGAGCACTGGATTTCTAATGCCAGGCAGGGCATCCTATGCTAGGAGCTACATGCTCAACAACTATGGCTACCTCTGCCACGAGTGACATGTGGACGTGAGCGTAATACATGAACTTGATGAAGGACTCTTTGATGGAAGACCTGGACTATCACACACAGGGCATGCTCACTATGTGTTGGCTGAGCATCATATAACATGGAGGTCCTCACCCTGTTCCTGGCATCAGAGACCCAGACACCATCCTCCACATTGTTTCTTGTAGCAAGTGTGTGATCCCTACTAAGTGCTCCACGCTCCCCATAGTTCAGCAGACAGATCCCATCGGGTTCTAAGTACTGCTTCCTATCGGATGGGTCACAGCGCACAGTCACTTAGTGTGTTACCCATCCTCCCAGGGGGATTCCACACATGCCCTGGGGTTCAACAATACAGTTCAGCTGAGAGAAATTTCATGATAGAACTGATTTCTCTAAAATTGTCTAATCTCTTTGAAAAATCAACTTTCTTTTCTTTCTCTCAGTGCTAAAACATGATGTTTGGTTGTTTTTTTCCCTAGGAAAACCTCTTTTTTGTGATGGAGTACCTCAATGGGGGAGATTTAATGTACCACATCCAAAGTTGCCACAAATTTGATCTTTCCAGAGCCACGTAAGAGCCCTGCTTGGTATTTGGTGATTTATGTGCACCCAGCACCCACCCACAGATTGCTTTTCTCGTGCGGTCTTTTATATTTAGTTTTTGTGATTGTTTGTGTGCTTGGATTTGTGTCTGTGCACATGTGCATGCAGTGCCCTTGGAGTCCAAAGGGAGGTGTCAGATGCCCTGGAACTGCAGTTCCAGGCAGTTGTGAGTCTCCTGCTGTGGGTGCTGGGATTTGAACATGGGTCCTCTGAAAGAGTAGCAAGTACTGTTAATTACTGAGCCATCTCTCCAACCCCCTCATAGATTATTTTTCTTACTTTCTTGCTTGGCATGTCTAAGTCCCAGAACAAGGTAAATACTTGGGAATCGTGTCAAACAAGCCAACAATTTCCCATTTTTATAAAACTGAAATCCATTCCTGTCTTATTTCACATTCAACATGAATCAAACAATTCATTCATAGGAACCCTCTCCAGTCCATCAAGTTCTTAACTCACTGGACACAGATGCAAATATGTATTCTTTGGAAAGAGCAGTGAAATGGAACCCAGATGTCTCAGATGACCCTGGGGGTGGCACTGAGCTGCAGCCTGTCATCATGAAGCTCAGTGGGACATTACAAAGCATTCAGTCATTCCTGTGTTTGAAAATAACCCTCCCTTTCTCTGGCATCAACAGCTGGAGATGATAGTGGAGCCAGCTGTTTCCCTGGTAGGACTGCGGGTCCTACCAGCTGGGTCCCGCAGCTCACCTGCAGGTGTTGTTTTTCCCTTAGCCTTGGTCCTGCTTCCCTCCTAATAAACCCACAGTGACATACAAGCAAACATAAGCAATGGAATTAGCATCATATACAAGCGATAGCTAGGGCTGGCAAGATGGCTCAGTAGGTAAGGGTGCCTCATGTCCTGGTCCCATCCCAGACTTATGTAGGTTGTCCTCTAATCTGTACACATGCACCATGATACACAATACATACATACATACATACATACATACACACACACAATGAATAACTACATACTAGCTTTTTTCCCTCGATGCTCGGCAATCTATCATACACCCCTTCGTGACCACTTAAAGTGGTTTAGGCAGAACTGGACTAAAAGATGGACTTGGTCCACCAACTTCTGCAAAAACCAGGACCGTGGCTGTTTTTTATCAACTCTAGAAGGGAGCACTGGCCACTCCCAAAGTCTTTAGGCACCTTCAGCAGAGTACCTGTGATTATTTTATCAGGTTTCTGCAGCATTGAGCAGAAGTCACTGGGCATGGGAGAGAAAGAAAGAGAGGGAGAGAGAGAGAGAGAGAAAGAGAGAGAGGAATCATTCTCTCCCCTAGGATTCTATAATGTTTGAATGAAGCTGACTTGAACACCTGCTGCCCCTATTGTCCCCTAAATGCGTTCTTCCTAGGACCCAGCAAATTTCCCTTCCAAGAAGCTCTCCCTTACGTCTGACTTAATCCCACTAGAGAGACATAACCTCATTTCCTTTAAGCCTGTCACCACTGATGATGAGGAGCAGCTTATCACCGTCTGTCTTCTCATATCCTTTTACCCCCTCTCAGTCTATAGCTCTGGCCCAAGCTTAACAACATCAATACGGAAATATTCTAGCCAGATACGTTGGAAACCGCCTGGCACAGGGCTCTTTGGGCTCTAGGCAGAATTTAAAACAAAGGAGGAAGCTATTTTCCTACTACACTGTACCTATGTACTACATTTCACGTTTGCATAGGTTTTAAGATAGTATGGGCACTGCAGTTTAGAAGTTAAGAGCAAACAGCAGATTCACCAGCTCTTAAATTACGCTTTCTGGGCAGACACCAGGTGAGCTGAAACCTTTGTGTTAAGTGCACAGTGGATGACATCTTCCTTCCTGGAATTCAGCAAAAGCGCATGTGTGCCATTTGGTTGAATATACATAAACTATCACAAGGCTTGGAGCTTTTGCCCTGCTCCTCCTATACTCATGCTGTGTCTTGACTGTCTTTCTGACAGGTTTTACGCTGCTGAAATCATCCTTGGTCTACAGTTTCTTCATTCCAAAGGAATTGTCTACAGGTAAGCCATTCTCCGGGTTGATTCCACAGCCTGGTTCATTTCAGCACTGCAGTTGAATGATGTAAAGGTGTCCTGGGAGGACAGCCCCCACCCAGAATCCTTCCCTCTGGGATTCTAATCCTGGAAGCCAGAGGTTCTGTCTTATTTCATCCTTTCTTCTGGCCCTTGCGTGGGCTTTGCCTCTTCTTTTCCTGCCATTGTTTTATTTTGGCTTTCTCCATCCTTGGTGCCTTTTGTACCTCTTCCTTCTGTTTTTGGTCACCTGGAAATGTTTATGCAATGTTTCCTTTTGTGTGGGAGAAGGAAGCTCTTTCAACATCTATGAAAACTCACGACTGCACCCTACAGAAGCACACAGACCACCTCCACCGCCCTCTTCAGTGAATTCAAAACTTCTCTTTTGCATGGTGTTCATTCATGCTCTGCTGCCGGAGCTCTTAGATGAATACTATACTACACGCAAAACACAGTTGACCCATATTTAACATCAAATCTTCAATGTTAGTTTTCAGATGTCCGGTTTCCAGACTCACGTAGAGGAAGGGAGAGAGGGTGTGAGGAAAAAGAACTGGAAGGAGTTGGCTGAACTGCCAGTAACCAACACAGGGGACTGACTGATCTGGGATAGCCATGGCCTGGAGTCACCATTAAAAGTTCCATTGTCTTACACTTGGCTTTTTGCAGACAGCAGGCTGAATAGAGCCTTGGTCAACACTGAGGCTTTGGTATTTGCAGAATATGGTCCTGCTATCAGAAAAAAATCATATAATAAGAACACTCCATTTCCAGATATGTCCTGGTGAGGATACTCTCTGCAGCATCGCAAAGCTGAAGTTTCTGAGATGCACATTTGGAGTATAAACTTACGCTTCTTTTAAGTTTTGTGTGTGTATATGATGTGTGTTGTGTATGTATTGGCGTGTGGGTGTGTAGTGTGTGGGTGTGGGTGGTATGTGTATAAGATGTGTGTGTGTGCATTGTGGTGTGTGCATGGGTGTGGTGTATGTATGTGTGTATAAGGTGTATGTGTGTGCCTGTGTGGTGTGTGTATGCATATATGATGTGTGTGTGCGGTGTGTGCATGGGATTGGTATGTATATGTGTGTGGTGTGAGTGTGGTGTGTGTATGTGTATTGTGTGTGAGAATGTCTGTGGTGTGTGCATGGGTGTGTTGTATATATATGTGTGTGGTATATGTGTTGTGTGGGGGTGTAGTATGTGTGTGGCATGTGTATGTGTGTGCATGATGTGTGTATTGTGTGCGTGGTGTGTATATATGGTGTGTGTATGTGGTGTGTGCTTCCATAGTGTATGTGTGATGTGTGTGTGTGCAGGGGTGTGTGTTATTGTGTGGTGTGTATATGTATGTGTGTGGTGTGTGGGTGTAGGTGTGTAGTGTGTGGTATGTGTACAGTATGTATGTATGTGTGTGGTGTGTGTTTGTATAATGTGTGTTTAGGTGTGGTGTGTATGTGTGTGTGCTATATATATGCAGAAACTACAAAGGCCAGAATAAAACGTCAGATTCTTTGGAGCTGGAGTTGCAAGTGATTGAATGATGTTCAGCATGGATGCCAGGAATTGAGTTTAGGTCCTCTGGATAAACAGCAAGCACTATTAGCCACTGAGTTATCTCTTCAGAATTTTTTTTTCTAGCAGCTGGAATGGCTACAGGCATTTCTTGGCTCATAGCTACATCACTCTCATCTCTGTCTCCACCGGGACCTTCTCTCCCTGTGTGAGATGAAAGTAAGGCATGATAAATTTAGTTTGCCTTCACCACACATGCAATTCAGGGTGAGTTCATCTTGACACCTTTAACTTGACTATATCAGTAAATACTCCTTTTCTTAAATGGGTTACATTCACAACATCCTAGGGAGTATGACATGGATTATGTTCTTTTTATTATTTTAAAAATGCACATGCAAAGTCAGGCATGGCGGTACATGCCTGTGCTTCTGGCAGTCAAGAGGCTGGAGGCAAGAGGATTACAACTCAAAGATAGTTTGGGCTACAAAAGAGTTCCTGCATGCATGCATGCATGTGCACACTTGGGTATGTGTGTGTGTGTGTGTGTGCTTACGTGTGTGTGTATGAAATATATGTATGAGGTAGGCACCATTCACTACTCTATATCATGAACTGATAAACATCCACTAATTCATTGTCCATGGTTAAAGACCATGATGGGCAGAAAATATATAGAATTCCAAACTGTAAGATAACAAAATAAAGACACTCTCTAGATTTTTTTGGAGGGTAGAATTACATTAAAAAATAGAGGCAGTGCATACTAAAAAGTTCAAATAAATAGGATTCCAGTTTTAAAGAGAGAGAGAAGAAAAGACCTTGTGAGACTGCTAGCACTCCAAAAGCAAAAACTTCTTATCTTGGTAATGTTTTGTTTTGTTTTATATTTAAGGGGAAATAGAGAAAATGACCACAGAGAAGCCACCCTTCCCCACCCCCAGCCCACACACAAGGAGGAAGTCAAGCAGAAAGGGACAGGCTAGATAGGCTGCTTACTGCCTCTTGTAGAACAAAACTAAATTCACGGGTTCAGAGCCTGTGGTTGGACAACCCAGAACTGAAGAGATGAGATGGGGGTAGTTGTTCGTCTTTCAACACCATCCAGTCGAGCCTTCTCATGGGAACAGCGGCATCTTAAGAGATGCTAATTTGGATGTCATATAAAACCAAGGACTCAGAAAATACACAGATGTGGCAAGAAAATTGAGAGCCTCAATTCTGAGAATATCAGAGATGAGGAGTGACGGTACTTCTGAATGAGGAACTAGACGTCACTTCCATATCTGAGGCCATTTCCAAATGTTTTTATGTCACCTTTTTCAGTAGATGCCACAAGAGATAAGCAAGAGGCATCATGGGCCTTGTTTATTGCTTAGTAACAAGAGGCTCAGCAAGGTCCACCGTGAAACAACTGTAACTTGGCTTCTGAATAAAAGATCTTCTCGAGAACTGACCACACGCCAAAGGGCTCCACTGAATTTTCCATTATGCTTGACACACAAGTGCCACAGTGACAGAAAGTGGCTTTGGACTCTCAAGTGCTTCTCTTGAGTCTTGTCCTAGAGTGAAGAGTAAGTTAAATGACTGCCTCGGAATGTTCTGGATGTTTGGGTTCTACAGTATCTCTAGTTGACTCCAAAGAACCTGGCTAGTCTTCTGCCTCCAGACCGTTCTTCCATGGAGGTCTAGCTTTGAGATAAGAAGTCTTTTAGGGACTTTCCATTCCTTAGGTCTCTCAGACCTTCTTTCCCACCATCCCAAAGACATCTGCACTGCTTTAAAAAATGGACTGGAAATTTGACATGAAGCTTATTTTTTCCTAGCCAGAGGCACAGAGAACATTTATTTTTAGAATCAGTTAAAATACATCCGTGTATAGTTTCATAAGACCAGTTTGGTGAGAAATACCAGGTGGTCTTGGTATAAAAGAATGTAAGAGAGATAGCCAAGGTTTGCATCCCAGGCCACTGACTAGCTATGTGGTCTGGATAAATAACATCATGCATGAGAAACTTTTATCTTACCTGGGGGGAGGGGGAGGAAACTACATCAGTAGTAATTTGATGAGATTGATGAGATGACTCCGTGGGAGCAGTTACTATTCAAACTTAGAGACCTGAGTTCAAATTCCAACAGCCCCACAAAAACAAAAAAATCCAAGTATGGCTGCATGCATTTGTAATCCCAGTGATGGAGGGAGAGGAGACGGGAGGCTCTCTGGAGCTTGCTGGTTACCAGCCTAGCTACAGGTCCAGTAAGAAACACTGTCTCGAGGGGAAAGGATGGAGAATGACAGAACAGGATACCCACCATCTTCCCCTCTCCTCCACATACACATTCAAGTGTGAGCATCCACCCACACATGCACCTGTATACCACACTACATATGTCACATACACTCATACCGTAGCACTAGTAATAATAACTTGATATCAAAGGACCACTGTGAGACTCAAATAATGAAATAAGGTATGTGTACAAGCAAAAGAACCCAGCAAATTATTTGATGCTGTGGCCATTGTTCCTGTCATTTCTAAAGCATCAGCTGGATCTAGCTCTCTGGAGATGACAGCATCAACTTAGCCAAATTTTAGAACTATATAAATGTATCTATAAATGACAAACTTAAAATGACACCAATATGGCATAGCATATGGATTAGCTAATAAGCCTGAATTGTTAGTATGTGAATTTAGATCAGCCTGTGATTGGACTGAATGGATAAAGCTGGTAAGACATGTATTTAGCTCCAGTGACACATCAGGAGACAGAAGACCAGCACTCTCCAATGAGAAGGCTCAGACACAGCAGGCATCTTCTGTCTTGACCGTGAAAGTGTGGCAGAGACAGAGAGAAGCAGGTGCCGTCATGAATCTGAGACATATCTAGGGATTCCCAGTCACACAGAAACTATTGGTGTCATGTGGGTAGTAGAGATGACTAAACTGGACCAAATAGAAGACATAACTCCGGGGACATCTGCTAAGTCTCAGCTCCAGCAGCACAGCTGGGTTTCACTCTGTTTCTCTCGCCAGCTTGTCCTCACAGGAAGTGGAGGTAGCAGTTAAAACAGTTACTCAGGTGCGCTTCACAGCTAATAATTATTGGTTGACTGTGGAGTGAGTCCATAAATACCAGTGAGTGCTTCGTGTGTTGTCAGAACTGCCACTGGAGCAATGACTCAGGACGCTAATATATCCACTCTCCGGCTGAGACAGCCACATGGGACATTGATGTTCCCACTCTCCTGCTGACTTATCCACATAGGAAATACGGATCTAGCCCCTGAGGTGCAACACGTATTCAGAAGGCGTGGAAGATATGGAGATCTGTTGCAGTATCTGTCCCAAACCAGATGGCCAGAGCAGCAAGGGCCTCAGGAGAAGCCCTGAACATGAGCCACTGGATATGGGGAGGCGGGACATTTGACAGCAGGCAACGAGCTATGTCTGGTCCAGAGGACTTGGTGGCAGCAGAGCCTCCCCTCAAGTTCTCCCCCGAGCACCATACCCCCACGAGAATTTCGTTTTAACAAAACTGTGATTATTCAAGTGAGATTTCACTTCGCTTTTGTTTTCCAGGGACCTGAAGCTAGATAATATCCTGCTAGACAGAGATGGACATATCAAAATAGCAGATTTTGGGATGTGCAAGGAGAACATGCTAGGAGATGCGAAGACAAATACTTTCTGTGGGACTCCTGACTACATCGCTCCGGAGGTAGGGACCCACTGCCTGGGTGGTCCCTTCCCAGCCAATGTGCTGAGGCCAAGCGATTCCTCCCCTAAGGTTCAGTATGGTTTGGTCTGTGGAGTGTTTTCCAGATGTAGATATACACATGGGTCTTTTGAGTTTTATAGAAAACGCTACCCCTACTAATGACATCCCTCCGTGGCCAGAGATCTAGACTCCCTTTGCGTTATGGGTCTGAATCACGCCAGCCTTAAAAACTATCTCTTCAGACCCACCTGAAGGAACACCTGGCAGAGAGACAGGACGAATCAACGTTCCACCTAAATCAAGTTTAAAGGATAACACCTGGATAGAAGGGGCAGGCGGAAGGGCTGTCACCGCCTCTCACCCCCATTTCTAAATGAATGTGGGTGCTTCTCTACAGCAAGGATAACTCTGACTCGTAGTGTTACTGAAGCTGGTAAAGGATCTACATGTCTGACAATTTCATAATGAAATCTATTACTCTATATGATTATTCGTTGCTTTAAAAAGCTTTAAAGGATAGTGGAGCTTCTAAAAACTATGCCTCATTCTAACCCCACAAAATAGTACAAGCTCCTGGTGATCTTCTGACCAGCGTTTTCTCAGGAGGCATCTGCCCCTTCAGTTAAACTCACTTTCCCACTTTGGGGTATTCTCCAGCAGCTGCCACCCCAGGGAGACTAGAGACCGCCATACTGTGCGGTCCTTGTCAGAGCATGGAACATCTGGCGCCGTTGCATTTATTTTATTTTTATCTTTCAGTCCTCTGCGTAGCCGCTTGTTTGCTCTACAGTCTGGTACTCTTGCTCACTTTTAAGAAGCTTTTTAAATTTTGAAATAATAATATGTTTGTAAGAAGTTCCAAAAGTAGTACAGAGACACCCGCACCTTCCACCCAGCTTCCTCCATGGTTATAGCTCAAATTGTTCAAGATCTGGAGAGAAGGCACAATGGGCAAGAATCTTCCTGTGTGAGCATCTGGACCTGAGTCCAAATCTCCTAGCACCCACCTAAAAAGCTAGGCATGGCCATGTGCACCTGTAACCCCAGAGCTTTGGAAGGTAGGGACGGGACAGTCACTAGGATTTGCTGACTGCGTGCCTAGCTCCAAATCCAGTGAGAGCCCCTGTCTCAAGGAATAAGGTAGAAAGTTAAACAGCAGGCTATATTCAATGTCTTACATATACCATCATGGCTGTACACACTCACACACCTGCATTTGCATCTGCACATAAGTCACACACACAAAATATATTAGTTCCCTTGCTACTGCTCCCATAAAACACCATGACTAAGGCAACTTGTAGAAGGAAGGGTTTATTTGGGCTTGCAGTTCCCAAGGGAGAAGAGTCCATCACCGTCACAGAAAGGAAGTAAGGCGGCAGAGCGGCAGCCGAGAGCCCACATTTTAAACAAGCAGGAAGCCCTGAGAGTGGTGAAAACCTTTGAAACCTCAAAGCCCGCCCTCAGGGACACACTTCCTCAGCAAAGCTACACCTAATCTCACCAAACAGTGCCCCCAAAGCATTCAAATGCTTGAGACTCTGAGGGACATCTCGCCAGCTCCCCTCATGGATAGACTTGGGAGGTCTTCCCTTTTACTCAGTGAGGAGACCGACACAGTAAGTTGAGACAAATTAGCTTTTTAAAGTTTAAAGAATGAACTTAAGAGTGGAGGACGGTTGTCTAATAAGGACAAATCTCTGATTTCCCTGGTAACGCAATGTCAGCAGCAGATCCCATAATCCCACAATCAACCATGGCAGCTGGGGCTAAGAATCAAGCTGTTTCCGCTGCACTACCATGGTTTTCATTTTGATTTAACCTCATTGAAAGGTTCGGATGGCCGCTGCTCCTCAGGAAATTGTGGCTATTTCAACTGTCCAGTTCATGGCCGTGATCCCTTTCTGATATAGAGCCTGCGTGTGAGCACAGAGACTGACTGGCTGCAATAAAGCCGTTTTAGTTTGAGGGGGAGCCGAAGCTAATTACAGCACAAGTGCGGGAGACCTCGAAATGGAGACTGCTCAGCACTGAGCCCCTCCGGTGATTATCCCAACTGTGTGGACGCAGCTCAGATACGTCGTGTTAGTCTCAGCAAAGGTGGTGATTATCCCAACTGTGTGGACGCAGCTCAGATACGTCGTGTTAGTCTCAGCAAAGGTCTCCTGTGTCTTCCTCTTGCCCCGCACCGGCCTCCTCCATACCCATGCCCACCCCTGACTCCATCCAACCCCCACCCTCACCACGTGAGACACCTCCAATTTGTTTACCTCCATCTTAGGATGTCTAAATATCTTTGTGTCTGTTCTTGTCCATCCCTGACTGCAAATTCTTAGGTTTTGTTCTTTCCTGAGCAGTTAAACAAGCACCCTGAAGATACGTGTATGTGTCTATGTTACATATGAATTTTATTCATTGCTACCAGCTAACATGGTCTAAGTGTTAAAAAAATGTCTAAAATGTGTAAGAGCAAATTGAACTAAGAATGAGACAAAAATGGGTGCTAAGTAGCTTAATTCTTCTGTCTTAATAGTAAAAAGTAAGTATATGTTATGAAAATTAGGAGACCAATACCTTATTAAAATTATTTCTTTTCTTTTTGAGATTTAAAATACATCTTCCCCTTCCCTTTTTCCTCCAACCTTCCCTATATTCCTCCTTGCTTTCTTCTTCCATTAATTGTTGTAAATGCCGCTGCTGGTGGTGGTGTGCATACATGCGTGTGTGTGTGTGTGTGTGTGTGTGTGTATTCCTAAACACACAAGTACAACCTGTTCAGTCCTTATAGTATCTCTTGTGCTTATGTTTTCAGGGCTAACCATTTGGTATCAGATAATCAGTTGGTGGCTCTTCCCTGGGTCAGACGATTTCTCCTGCTCTCAGCATTCCTTAGTTGCCCATAGTTCTATGCCTATGAGGCCTCATGAGATTCTCCCTGTCCACTTTAGCGTGGCTATTGGTTTGGCTGTTGTCCAGCTTGTGTTTAGACAGTCGTGTTAGCAAAACTTCATGGGTGTAGCTTCTGACACTCAGGAGAGACAGTGTGGCAGCACACTCCCTGCTCTTCTGGCTCCTCCAGTCCTTCTTCTCCTTGGCCCTGACCCCTGAGCCTTAGGTATGGGAGTCGAGTTATAGAAGCTTCAGCTGGGACTGGGTTCCACACTCCAGGTTTGATTGTTTTTCTGTAATTGTCTCTCCATGTGCCACAAAGAGAAATCTCCTTGTTGATGGTGAAGACTATACTTAGGAGATAAATTTAAAAGACAGTCTTGGTTTAAGGATCCATGAGAAGACTCAGCAGGTAAAGGTACTCGCTACCAAGGCTGACAACCTGAGAGCCATCCCTAGGACCCATGTGATGGAAGGAACAGACTCCTAGAAAGTTGCCATGGCAAGCACATGCCCCCACGCACTAAATAACTGTAATTTTTAAAAATTGTTGTTTTTAAAAGTCGTGGTTTAATACTCTGGGTCTCTGGGCATTAAAAAGTCTAATATATCTCTTCAAATTCTTGGTTCTCATAGTATTGTGGTGACTGGTAAAGATTCCTAGCAAGTACAATATGAAACAATATCTAATCAGCAGTTAGCAAGGGCGATCGCTGATGATTGCAGATGCAAGTCTATTGTCCAAAGCACTGTTTTTAAGATTTTTTTTGAAAGCGAGCTTCTTTTTGGTCCAAAGAACAGTTAAGGAAGGCCCTGGCTTAGCTTCACACATGGCTGATAAACAAGCTGTCTGAAAGGGACGGTGCTACCACCATCTCCTACCGTCTACATATATATAGTCTTGTCATTTACTTCAGCTCTGCCTCTAGCCCAAACGGCCTGTGTGCTATTAGATCCTTGTGTTCACTAACGGGCTACATGTCATCAGGAGCTATTCATCATCATCTCAGGAGTGTACACTCCTTAACACACTTGTTCCTAGGAGCTGTTACTGTCACCCATTATAAGGGACAAAGAGAGTCTGTGTCAGACAGTGACAAAGCCACTATTATTATTATTATTATTATTATCATTATCATTATTATTATCATTATTACTTGACAAGTTTCTCCACTTTGAAATTGTTGAGTCTCAGTTCTTGGAGTAAGGCAGAACTAGGAAAGGGGACAGACCCTCTACCTGGCACAGCTCCACTGCCCTGTCCGTCACAGAACAGTCTACAAAGGACCGTGCGGGAAGAGAGAAATATCAGAAGACAATATTAACTGTGATTGAAATGCTCAGAGACTGGACTTCAGAGCCAGCTCTCAACTCATTATGAGACCTTAAATAAAGACCACAGCCTCCTAAGTCCAGTCGTCACCCTCCAGGGATAACAGCAGAGGTCCTGGGTATTCTTAGAAACGAAGACATAATGTACAAAAAAAAACACCTGGTGGATGTTAGCGTTCCTTCTCGAACAGCCTGTTCCCTTTGTGAATTTGCATCCTAACGTAAGACTGTGTTTACTTTAACTAACATCAACTAGCCTCAAAGCTCTAATTTCTGAGACAGCTGTCTCCTGGCCTCCAAATTCCTTTTCGTTTGTTCCTCCACAATGAAGTTGTTTACGGAAGATGTTTATTGTTCGGGAACCGTTCTGGTTGCTTTGGCACCACCTTGTGGCTTGTCTTGGGGATTGCGTGTGAGCCTAGTACCTAATATCCTTTGTGTCTATGTAGGTCTTAACCAACTGTACAAATCAATGGTGCATCTTTTCTTCCTCGTCACTCTCTCTGGGTCATTAAGACAAATGTAGTTGACTTTTTGTTTGTGAAGTTTAATGTGAGCTTTTATATTTCCATATTGAATTACAGCTATCAAGTAGCAATTTATAAATGGTGGCAGATTGCAAAATTCTGTTTGCTAAATGATCTTTGCTTTCATACATGGGGATAAAGTTTATCCAAGCAGCTGTTCAGCATTGCACTTACAGCAATTTCCAGGCCCTACTTTTCGTAGGACCCTTGGAATCACCCTGTTATTATAGCCTTTTCAGGTAGCCAAGCGTGAACATCCTTTCAAACAAGGGAGGTCCTGGAGGGGTAAGGAAGGCTTCCTCAAGCTGTGCAGTGAGGGATCCAGCCCATGCAGAGTATGTGGGACTTTGCATGGTTGGATAGCATCCTGCTGTGTCTAAGTGTCATCATCTCATGGATGGGATCTTTGGCTGGTGCTCTCTCTCTTAGTCACCATAAGCCACGCTATATTAAACACAGTGCCCGTGTCTCTTAAACTCACTGGCTTCATTGATTTTGTTAATGCATCCACTGCTGCATCCTCTTCAGTCATTCATGCAGTCATGGATCCCACTGAGCACTGTTTTTGCAGTGCCTGTGGGCATCAGGATGCTGTGCGGTGACACAGTGACTTGCACAGCCTCGACAGCTTGCACAGCCTTGGCATTCCAGCAACAGAAGGAGATGCTGGAAGTCAAGGGACACATCTTTATTGCCACAAAATACAAACTGATAAAAGGGTAGATTTAGTGTTTTAAGTTAGGTAGAATTTCTGCCTTTACATCCTCCTCCCTGGAAGACAGACCAAATCTGTTCTCAGAACCTATCCTAAGCTGTAGGTCTGAGGAGTCTCTGATCTACTTCTGGGTTGGAAGAGTCTTGCTGTCCTCTCTCACGATAGTCACATGACTGACTTGATTCTGCATTCCAGTGGCCAGTCACGTGAGTCTTGACATGAACAGTTGTGACTGGCTAAGTTTTAAAGATGTCGCCAGATGGGATGGATTTTGTGTACTCCATTACCTTGTTGGTTTTATGCAGAGTTATGTTCTGAGGAACAGAAGCCAGTAAAACACATAGGTTTCATTTAGCTGCCCGCATCAAAGGTAATGGAGAATTTAGGCTCAAGCCAGCTCTGTAGGATACAGTCCCTGCCCCCCAATAACCTCACAGCCCCGATGGAAAAATGAAAGCTACAGACTTGGTTCAGTCATTACACTCAAAGCCAGAGGAGAAAAATACAAAATAAAAATGAGTGTAAGTGAGTCTTTACTTCAACTCAGAAGCTTGGGCACAACTTAGCCATCTCTTACCAGTCATCAGCAGTCAGAAGATAGTTCTTTTTTTTTTTTTTTTTTGGTTTTTCGAGACAGGGTTTCTCTGTGGGTTTGGAGCCTGCGCTGGAACTAGCTCTTGTAGACCAGGCTGGTCTCGAACTCACAAAGATCCGCCTGTCTCTGACTCCCGAGTGCTGGGATTAAAGGCGTGTGCCACCACCGCCCGGCGAAGATACAGTTCTTAATCTAGACTACAGGCTGTCGCAGCCAGTCGTCTATCTCTAGACTTGGAAGCGTTATCAGTCATCAGACTCGAATATTAATGATGTTTCTGCCTGTTGGTCGTGCAGATCTTGCTGGGTCAGAAATACAACCATTCTGTTGACTGGTGGTCCTTTGGGGTCCTCCTTTATGAGATGCTGATCGGCCAGTCGCCTTTCCACGGCCAGGACGAAGAGGAGCTTTTCCACTCCATCCGCATGGACAATCCCTTTTACCCACGATGGCTGGAAAAGGAGGCCAAGGATCTATTAGTGAAGGTAAGAAATTCAAGTCAAAGCCTGGGGGGTAGGACCCTGAGAGGGTGCTTGCCTCAAGTGGGCAATACCCTGAGTTTGACTCCTAGCTTTGAAAAGGCACAAAAAGAAAAGAAACAAGAAAACGGTGCTAAGAGAGGATTCGTAAAATCGGTGCTAGATTCTGCTCAGTAGTCCCATTTGCTCCCAGGTCCTGACTCAGACATGACCAAACACCACAGCGTGTAGTGAAGAATTTAATGGGTTGTTGCTGTCTGTATTTCAGTTGAAACACTGATGCTACGGGCTCTGGTATCAAAGTCAGAGGAACAAGGCAGGGGTAAGGAGGAAGGGGAAAAGACCCATGTCTCATGTTGTTTCTCATAGGCAGAATCTAGATCGTGTGTGTGTGTGTGTGTGTGTGTGTGTGTGTAAAAATAAAAGGAAAACTATTGGAAGGGAGGAAAGAAACTAACCAGAAAGGGAAGAGTGAAAAAATAAGGATATTAAGGGCACAAATATGAACTAAGCATGATGTTACATATGTCTTAAAATGTCACAATAATTCCATTATTTTCTATACTAATTAACATAAAAAGAAAATTTAGCTTTGAAAATTAAAACAGCCGTGATCAAAAAACAAAACAAACTAACAAAAAACTAATATTTGTAGGCAAGCATGGTGGCTTACAAGGTAGGCAGATCAGGAGTTCATGGGGGCCAGACCAGGCTATATGACTACATGAGACCCTGTTTCAAAAAAAGAGGTGGAGGGCGGCTGAGGGGAAAGAAGAGGATGTAGGAGGAAGTAAAATAAATCCTCTTTTCACCATTTATAAAAAAAAATTCCAAAAAGCTTTGGTGTCTCTGGGTGGAGGAAGCCTTGGTGGGTCTGGGTGGAGGAAGCCTTGGTGGCTCTGGGTGGAGGAAACCTTGCTGGGTCTGGGTGGAGGTGTAGTTGGTTCTTTAGGCAGTCACAGTATGTGACTTACAGCAGTCTTTGTCTCTTGTATATAATGCCCTTCGGTCCAGCAATCCACCCATCCCTAGCAGGGTGCAGACTTCTCCACTCATGCTGCTGAAAGGCAAACCTCTTAAGTCCCAAACACCATCTCTGCCATCTCCATTGAGAAACGAAAGCAGGCAACCCTAGCCCCAGTCAGCATGTCAGTCTTAACGTTAATGCAAGACTATTGCCCACCTCTGCTCAGAGGTCATGGTGAGCTTCTGGCCTGCGGAGATAGGACAGCAGCCATGCTGAGGTTGCCTGCATTCTTGTTCTCTTCCTTTCCAACCCTTGAGTCTTCTTGGGCCTATAGTGATAGATATAGATACAGATAATATAGATATAGGTAGGTAGAGATAATATGCTATGGTAGTATATGTAAATATTATTAACTCTATTATAATCATTTAGATATGGTAGTTATATAATAATTAAATAATAAAGAGATTTATCTAAATTTTTTGTGGCAAGGTTTCCAACTGAGCCTGAATTCACACTCTTCCTCTGTCCCTGAGCCCAAATTCATGACCTCTTTTCTTTAATTATTATTGTTATACATACACCTTTGTTGTACAGCCTGATGGATCCATTATGCATTACTAATCAAAAGCTATTTCTCCAACCCCTATTCATGAGTTTTAACCCAAAAGTTTGGAAGCATTTCCATGGACAAGGTACAGCTCAGTGATGGGGTTTTTCTAAGCTTAGAGAAGTTCTAGGTTTCCTTCCCAATACCAAAAAGAAAGAAAGAGAGAGAAAGGAAGGAGAGAAGGATGGTAGGAAAAGAGGGAGGAAGGAGGACAGGGAGGAAGGACGAAAAAAAGAGAGAGAAGGCAGGGAGGGAGAGAGAGAGAGAGAGAGACAGAGAATAGGGGATTTCCAGGCTCATCTTTGACTAGTCAGCATTTTTTTCTCTTAAAAACTATTTAGGATTAAATCTAAAGGGCTTTACACTTCCATGTCCCTAAGGCAAGTGACAGCTTGTCTGAGGTATTAGAAATTTTGAGACGACTCCAGAGCTCTCTCTGGGAATTGGGATCTTGAATCTGAGAGGTGTTGACAAAGCTCATAGGAAACTCGGCCCGAGGTTAATGGAAGTAGGTATTTAAAACCAGAGCCTGTTCCGTGCAGCTTGCACCTCTGACTCTGAGCCAAACAAGCGCCAAGCTTAGAAAACTCCCTGAATGGCCAATTAAATTCACTTTTAATGAGCAAACAAAACACATGGATAAAGAAAACTAATTTAAAAATTAGCTAGGTTTAAAAAAATTTAAAAAAAAAAAAAAGGACAGCAGTAAAAAGAAGCTAGCGGGATCCCAATGCAAAGTCCCACTTACAAAAGGCAAGTTCGGATTTCATGGCAACCAGGACATTTATTTTACATTTGGCTGTATGAAGAGCTCAATGTGAATTGAGCATGTCAGCCCCGGCTGCCGTAACATGATGTACCCAGACTCATCGGGCGACATTTCCCTCTCATTGTTTCTTAACTGCTTGACATAGTGTCAGAGCAGTATTTAAATGCACACAGATCAGTCTTTACCCTCCCCCACCCTGGCAAGCCCTACTTAATGCACACTGAAATATGGTTGCGTCTCACACAGCAGACATTCATTTCTTACCACGTTAGACATCCAAGATCAAGGGTCATCAGGGTCAGTCTTGGTGCTGGCTTTCTTCATAGGAAGCATATAGGCACCTTTCTGTATCTGAGAGAAGAAGTGGGTCAAAAAAATACTCTGTATCTCCTATTTTTAAGGACAATAATCCTATGAGATTTGAGCTCCATCCCTGTGACCTCATTTAACCTTCATCACTTCCATAAAGTTCCTCTCCACAGTCACACTGGAGTCGGGACTTCACTATGTGAGCTTTGAGGGGTCTGGCACTTAATCTTCAACACGACAGCTATGCTGAAGCATCAGAACCAACAGAACTTTCTGGAAAAAGGAGAAACGAGGAAGAGCCTTGTTGTTCCCGTCATCAGAGATTCAGTCACCTTCAAATCGAGCCTACTAGTCAGATGAGTCCACAGAATTAGTTGCAATCCCCCAACACGTGTATGTGCTCCACAGCCAGCCTTCCCATTGTACCTACCAAATGCCGAGTTTCCACTCAGCATCGGGCCATCTTTAGGCCACTAGGATAGATGTAGTAGGGCCAGGCCAGCAAAACCAGAAGTAACCTTGAGAGGACAGTGGGGAGGGCTAGTTGCCAAGGTAAGAAAGACTCGGTAAGAGGAAAACATTACTTTAGTTGGGAAAGGAACTGTATATCAGATAGCCACATCTCATTGAGAAGAGCAAACTATTGATACCTCTTGCAAGCTGCGTGGATCCCAAAGGCAGAAAGTCTTTAAAAGTGATGGAACCATGTTGGTCAGTCAGGGGAAGGAGCAGGTATCAGGGCAGTTATATGGCTGTGACTATATAAGATAGCAAGAGGGACAGAACTTGCCATCATTTCAAACAATAAAATACTTAAAAACAGCCAGGTAACATGGTACACACTTGGAATCCCAGAGTTGGGACAGTGAAAACAGGCTATTCCCTGGGGTTTCCTGACCAGCCAGCCTGGCTGGACCGATGAGCACTAGGTCAAGTCTCAAAAACCAAGGTAACCAGGTTGGAGAGACACTCAGGGGTTAAGAGGACCTGGGGTTAATGTTACAGTACCCACATGGCAACCCACAAGTGTCTTTAGCTCCAGTTCCAGGGACCTGACCCTTTCTTCTGACCTCCACAGGCACCAGGCACACATGTGGCATACAGACAGACATACAGACCAAACCCCAAAATATATCAAATGAAAATTAATGATAAAAAGGTCTTCTAAAAGAAATAAAGCCAGGAGGAGACACCTGAAGAACACCCAAGGCTAGCCACTGGTCTCCACGTAGGTGCACACACCTACCTGCACACCCACACTCAGAAAAATAAAAGCAAAAGCAGGGTTGAGGTGGCTCAGCAGGTAGAGGCACACACCCCATAGCCTGATGACCTGAGACTGATCACCAGGAAATCACATGGTGGAAGGAGAGAATCAACTCACTCACACAAATAAATAGATAAATGTAATAAATTTCAAAAAAAAAAGTAAAAGACTAAATGTCATGTAAATACCAAAAAAAATAACATACATTTCTGCAGATTATGTGGCAGAAGAAAAATGTGTTATGAAAACAGTCAAAAAAAACGTGTTGAACAGATCAAAACTTAAGACAATTAAGGATAGAAACAGAAAGACTACAGGCAAAAGAGACTTTAAAGCCACTTGGAAGCCTTTGTGATCCTGACATGGATTTTTAAAAAAATGCCTGCCCTTCCTCTTGCACACACTGCAGCAATTCGGCTGATAAAAATTAATTTCCATTACACAATTTGCTGCCAATGTGGCTGATTTACAGTTTATCTTCCCTTCTGGGTCACTTTAAAGCCTAATCCAGCAGCCTTCACAACCTTGGGTTCCCCCTGCTGCAAAAATCCAAAGAAAACACTACTTCTCAGAAATTCCCTGCAGGAACTTTCCCATGAGATAAAACCAAGAAGTCCGGGGTTCTTCAGGAAGGCTGAACAAGGCAGTGCTGTGTGGCACCCCTGAGAGCAGTGGGAACAGACTGTCCCCTTGAGCTCCCATCGAACCGGAGCACATGCAGCCCACCGAACATCTCCACATCGGGAGAGACTGTGCTCCACCAAGAGTTACAGCTGGGATGCTGCTGTGCAGTTGCCTAGTGACAAAATAAAAAGCAAGCACCCTTTGTCCCCCATTCATTTATCCAGGATGTCTGGTCACTGTGTTTGAAAATGATGGAAAAGCAATGATCTTAAACAGAAATCCATGTCCCTTTTCCCGGTACCATTTTCCCGTGGAGGGACCTAGGAGGGAGGGTGGGATCCAGGTACAACTCAGCCCAGCTGCTGGTGGCTATGCACTGCTTCCTACCCAGGCTGTCAAATAAATTTAAACAAACTCCAACTATATCCCAGCCTTTTATGCAAGAGTGGGCTGTTTCCTGTAAATACAGAAAGCTTTCACTGGCAAAAGCAGTAGTGTCCTCACGCCCTTAGTGTGTTCCTGCTGCGAAGCCCTTGACCTTGGTATCCTTAGGACCTGTCTCACCCTGGGGACATTGAGTCTGTTTGCTCCTGGGAGAAAAGATAAGGACAGAAAGAATATTGAACTTGGGGGCTAGAGACCAGATTATCTTCTCATTTTCCATTTTGCTTTTTTAAAAGCATTATTTTATTTCACAGGTGCCTAAGCCAAGCTCAGATGGCTCTTTGTCAGGATTTTCTTGGTTCAAAATGTCACAGGTTTGCAAAGAAAATCTAATGGAAAATGGAGTGTGGTTCACAGTTGGCCCAAGGCAATGAATTCTAATTTAGTTCTCTAAAACATTTCATTATACCAGCGTCAGCTAGATTTGGGTCCATTCTCAAGATACTTAAGATTTCCATCTCATCTTGCTTCATAATATTCTACCTCTCAAAATATTCTTGAGAGGTAGAGGTCAATCATTTATTATGATCATCTGGGGAGGGGAGAAAAGGTGGGCAGGCTGTTATTTCCTCTGTTTCAAAATAATAATGATAATAATAATTTAATCAGGGCTGGAGAGTTGGCCCAGCATTTAAGAGCACTTGCTTCGAGAAAACCAGAGTTCAGTTCCCAGCACCCATGTTAGACAGCTCACAAGCTTCAGTAACTCCAGCTTCAGACAGTCTGATGCCCTCTACTGGCCTCCACAAGTACCCACACTCACATGTATCCCCACAGACTGACAGACAGACACGAACACATGCGCGTGCGCACGCGCGCGCGCACGCACACACACATAAATAAAATAAAACTTTAAAAAAAAAAACCAATGTCTTTTTCCCATCTGTCTACTCTCTAGTCGTTGAGTCCACAGAGAAAATAATCTTACTGGAAAATTGGTGCCTTTTCTACAGGACAGAGGGTGTGTGGTCGCAGATAACCTGGGAAGACAGCATCTTCGGTTATCTGGCATCGGCTTAGCAACTTCTTAGAACTGGGGATGGTGCTAGACTCTGTGGGTTGTGGGAATATAAGTGGTGCCTGTCCTCAGAGCTTACAGTCCACAGAACAGGACAGACAGGCTTGAGAAACATACAGCAGGTGAAACGGCTGGGAAGTGATCTGTGGAGCACAGCAGAGAATGGGAGGGAGGCACTGACCATGACACCCTGCTGCTGGCTAGATTCATGACCCTGAGGAAGTGACAGAGCTACTCTGAGCCTCAGTTTCCTCAATCAACAAGTAAGGCAGAAATATAGTTTCTATTTTTCTTTGAATTTTTAGTTTGTTTATGACTATTGTGTGTGTGTCCACATTGCGTATACCTGAGTGCATGTGTGTGTGCTAACACACAGGTATGGAGCTTTGAGGACAACTTTGGGAACCATTTATCTTCATCTACTGTTGTTTCCAGGGATCGAACTCAAGTCTTCAGGCTCTCATGGGGAGTTTTTTTACTTGCTGAGCCATCTCACTAGTCCAAGTTCTGGTCTTTAAAAGTATTTTGAAAATTAGGATGAAGTTACATCATATCACTTAACTGCAAGGTTTGAGTTCTGAAGATCTGTCGTCCAGCACGTAGGCTGCAGTTAACATGCTGTCCAGCATGTTGGCCGCAGTCAACATGCCATTCACTGTGGCCTACAATCAAGATGCGGTCTAATGTATGGGCCAAAGTCAACGCACCATACATCATGTGGCCTGCAATCAGCATGCTTTCCAGCATGTGGGCTGAAGTCAACACACCGTACAGCGTGTGGCCTGCAATCTGCATGCTATCCAGCATATGGCTTGCAGTCAACCTGCTGTCCAGCATGTTAGTCTCAGATTGAAAGGTGCAGAGCAGATTTTAAATGTCCTCATTCTCCTCTTAAAAAAGTGAGTGATGGATGCTCATTACCTTCATTCACTGTTCCACATAAATCAACATCTCCTGCTGTACCCCATAAATATATACAATTGGAATAATCCAAACAAATAATGTAGACCTGTCTGAGACAGCCAGCGCTGAGCGTGATTCTCAGAGAGCACCGGTCAGGATGAACAGGGTAGCCAATCAGATGACCTCGAAAAGGAGGGTGAACTCTGTTATAGGGGTTTAATCAAGGAAGAGAGGACTGGAGCAGAATTTAAAGACTCTGGACTGGGAGAGTGGTTGAAGATGAATTATAATTATGAAGCTGAGAGGGACAAGTAGTCTATTCAATGAGCAGATTTGTCCCAGAAGAAGGGACAGGAGTGCTGGCACCAGAGTAGAGTCTTGAATGATAGTAGGAGTACAGGGACATCAGGACTCTCTGGGTCCTGGAGGTCACCTGAACTAACCTTCCATTCTACAGACAGAACTGCTATAGTTTAGGTCTGGAATACCCCACAAAGGCCCATGTGATAGAGACTCAAGAGGTAATGGAACCGTGAAGCGGTGGATCATAGGACAGGGAAGTTAGTTTGGGGAGACCGTTAGATCCTGGCCCTTCTCTCCTTGTTGCCCACATCCTGCCTGAATGTTCAGATTCATCTGAGGCCCAAAAAGCCTGAAGCCAACTGACTATAGGGTGAAACTTCTGAAACCATGTGCCAACATAAAACTTTCCTATTTTTAAAATTGATTATCTCGGGTATTTTGTTACAGTAATGGAAAGATGGTGAAATAGGAAGTAGAGATTCAGAAAGCTAACCCAAGGCTACAAGAGCCCTAAGTCAGACAAACAGATTAGTCACTCATTCCATGATGCGAATGTGGGTGATTCCATACATGATAGCCTCAGGTTACTTCCCCTGGGTAGTACTTTTATAAAGCACTTTGGACCCTCAGGATCTCAGTAAGAGTCCTCCATGGCTGATGAGAGCAGCATCGGGACCATGCTGAGGACTCATCAGTGGGTGTGCAATGGTTCATAAGCCTTATACTGGCACTTGCTTTTAAGACAGGATCTCAAGTATCTCAATCTGGCCTCCAACTCACTCTATAGCCAAGGCTAGCCCTTTCCTCCTGATCCTCCTGCCTCTACCTCACAGGTATTGGGATTGCAGGTGTGTGCCACCATGCCTGACTGCACTTGGAACTTTAAGTAAGACTCTCTTACTTAATTAGTTAATTATGATTAATAAGAAAAAAACTCCAGTTTTCTTTTGCAGTTTTTTTCAGCATACCTTTGTGATTTGGGGAAGAGCTGAGGCTCTGTAGGTTTTCAAATTACAAGATAACACCATTTAGAAACATTTTCAGAAGCCATAGTCTTGCTGTTCTTAGATATAGTGAAAGCAAGAAACGGGGCTGAAGCCCTTGCGGGAGACACTTGGAAAACTCCCTACATTTTGCCACATTTTCTGCCTTAAAGGGCCATAATCTCCTTAAAACACCCGAGCTGTGACGTTATCTGCAAACATCGGGCTGGTGCAGAAATAAGAAGTAACTGCTTGAGACAGCTGGGGAACCTATCACTTTCTGAGTTAACGTCTAGACTCTCCTGCTCCATAGTCCCGGACAGGCTAAAGTTTAAAAAGTTTCCGGTTGCTCTGCTGTCTTTCCAGTACCCATTGTGATGGTTAGGTGAAGTGACAGGAGAGAGCGCGGTGGAAAGGGAGGGTCACAACACAGGCTGTAAGGCTGGAGGGACGAGCATGGTTTGAAGAATAGCATTCGCCAGCAGGTCTGCAGAGGGGATGATGACTTTCTGTACCCTGAGGCCTTGCAGAGACCTCAGCTGACTGTCAAGGACTAGCTGACATTACCCGCAAGCCCCACAACACTGGACTCCTAAGATAGGGCATCTTCATAAGAAAAGTCACACTTGGAGGAGCAGCTACTACAAACAAATAAGTTAGTCATTCATTCTGTCTTGCTGAAGGTTCTTTTTTTCCCCTTTGGGTTTTTTTTTTTTTCAAACAGCACCTCACTGTAAAGCCTAGGCTGACATCATCCAGACTGGACCAGACTGGCCTCAAACTCGTTATCCTCCTTCCCTGGCCTCCTGAGTGATGGGTTTCCAGACACACACCATTGTGTCTGGCTTATGCTTCTGGGAATACAGAGCAGACTTTACAAAGAACAAGTATGGTGGAGGGGGTTTGCAGTCAATATGTGTATATTTGCTTATGCATAATACATATATGCTTAGCCATATACATAGACATGCATGTGTGTATGATTGTATGCATGTTTACATGCCTCTCTATGTAAAGGTATATATGTATATATACATGTGCAAGCTGGTAGATGTGTGTATGTGTAGATTACTGTTTAGTTTAATCCTAGGGACATCCCTGTGAGACAGACACTTGATGTATGCTCTAGTTTATTTTCTGTTGTTCTGATAAACACTATGACTGAAAGCAATTTGGGGAGGAAAAAGTTTATTTCAGTTTAAAGGTTACAGTCCATTATTGAGGGAAACTGGAGCAGGAACTCACACAAGATGAAGCAGAAGCCATGGAGGGATGCTGCTTACTGGCTTTCTCCCTGACTCATGCTTAACTCCCTTTCTTACACACCCCAGGACCATTTGCCCAAGGACAGTACCACCCACATCAGTCATCGGTCCCTCACAGACACAGGCATAGGCCAGGGTCTCCACTTAAGAGACCCCTTCCCAGGTGAGCAGCACAGCATATGTCATCACAGGTTAGGAAACTGACGTAGAGTCAGAGACCACGTAAGTAACAAAGCAAAGCTGATTTCATGCCAGGCCTATAGAAGTCACAGTACAGCCTGCCTGGGCAAAGAGTAAGGAGGTCAGAGACCAGACTGTGGAGGATTCACTCAGAGAGGGGGTCAAGTTAGTGTGACCATACTCCATCTCCACAGAGGTCAGTGAGGAAAGCCAGCTGCTCATACCCCAGTGAGTGAACACCCTCCTGATCCAATGCCTCATCGCAGAAGTGAACTACCCCCTCTCTGCTCCCTTGCAGCTTTTTGTGAGAGAACCCGAAAAGAGGCTGGGCGTGCAAGGAGACATCCGCCAGCATCCTTTGTTCCGAGAGATCAACTGGGAAGAACTTGAAAGGAAGGAGATTGACCCGCCCTTCAGGCCAAAAGTGGTAAGGACTCTCCCACTGGACAGTGTGGCTTCAGCCCTTCTCCTTTTGTCACAGGCTGTCACCCTAAGCAAGTAACAGCATTTCCTGAGACCTGCCCCAACCCCACCCTCGGGAGGGCATGCTTCTTCAAGCCACACCATTTGACTAGATCAGAGGTTGGCAGTGGGGGTGGGGGGTCCTGTTGCCTGCCATTTTTAAACTGTGTCATCAGAATTCACTTAGGGGAAGAATAAACTGCAGAACGTTCCCAAGTTGAACATCTGTTGCTGAGAGGGACGGTCAGGAGATGGGGCTTTGCATGCAGACTTATATTCTTAATGATCCTGGTGACTGAAACCTGTCCAATGTAATTCTTTCATGTGAATTTAATTATTCTAATAAAAGAACGGGATCTGGGCTAGTAAATGACTCAGGATTTGGGCCCACTGGGTTGTGTACACACACAGTCTACATAAGCAAAGTTAAGATAATGAACTTGACTAATTTTCTTCCCCCTTTTTTATTCTCTCCTCTTTAAACTGCAACCAAGAAATCGCCATACGACTGTAGCAATTTCGACAAGGAATTCCTAAGTGAGAAACCCCGGCTGTCATTTGCCGACAGAGCGCTCATCAACAGCATGGACCAGAACATGTTCAGAAACTTTTCCTTCATTAACCCGGGGATGGAGACTTTCGTTTGTTCCTGAACCTCACCCCTCCCCAGACCAGAAGGGATTTGCCTTCTCTCTGGGAACTGGTTTGAATAACACTTCTGGGGGTCTCTTTTTCAAGTTGGAAAAGAAAAGAAACACTCAACAGGAAAGGCGGGGAGACCTTCGATCTCCTCACATGACTAGTTACCTGTAGCAGAAACCAAGTCTACTTCACTAATGACATCACCCGTTATAGCTCCTGGCATCTTTCCCAGCAGCCCTTGAAGTTAGATCGCTATTAACTCTAGTCGTTTACTGGAAAGATGGTTCCTGATAATGTGAAAGATTCGAAACCTAATTTTGCCTTGCCCTAGACAGCAAATGCTGGTTGGTGATAAACCAAGGTGCAAATGGAACCCGTTTCTCAAGACTGGAACAGCAGATCGCCTCTTATAGAAGTGGACCCCACTCAGCCACAGAGAAGGAGCCACTAACCCACGTTGTTCTGTGCATGCCTGTGCAAACGTAAATGGCAGAAGGGCAGGAAAGGGGAGGCCCTGAGCGGGTTGTGAGGGGATTCTCTCCAATAAACATAGCTTGGAACTTGAGATTTACAAATCTGTTCATTCTGGCTAACCCTGACGTTCACAAAGCAGAGGAAAGTCAGTGACAATGAGCAGAGCTCATGTCACCAGCTTCGGGGAAGGGTATGTTGCCTGTGTGGAGCCTCCTGTTCACACAAACGGAAATGCAAACGACAAAGATGGGAATCCTTTGCTGCCGCCCATCCAACATTGCCTTCCCCTCTGTTCTCAGCTGATCTCTTTATCAGCACAGTCATTCATTCCCATCTCCCCATCAGACAGGAAATAAATGCATGGTTCTTCTGAGATAAAGAAAACCAATCCCTTGTCGTGCTGTTCCTGGTGATTTGACAAAAAAATAAGTCCCTCTCTAGGTGTCCTGTGAGATAAGCGACCCGCGCATGCTATTAGCAGTGGTCAGTCCTGCTGGATTAGAGTACTAACTATACACTGAAAGTATTTGTGCTCTTTGTATATTTTGATGAGATGTTGTGACAATAACAAAGAAGTGGTTGTGTAAAATGGAATAAAAGAAGAACGAAAGATGCCTCTTAATGGTTTGATTCTCTACGATTTCCCTCGAAGGCATTCTTCCACCATGGTGACCATCAGAATGGAGCCAGTGTTGGATTTGCTTTAAAACTGAGGAACTGAGAAAAAGAGATGCTCAGAGGGGTAAAACATTCAGGAAAATAAATCATCATTGCTAACACACTCCTCTTTCCTCTCCCCTGAAAGATTTCTGATGGCGGGATCTACACAGGCTGCCTTCGGACCCTGCCGGGCCTCACTTCCTCCAGCTTCTTCCATCCCTGGTGGGATGCTCTCCTTCCTCATTCACCTTTGTGCTAAATCCCTCAGAACACCCCTCCCCACCCTTGCCTTGATCGCCCCTTGTAATCATTCTCCTCTCCCTCCTGCCCTGTAAGGACCACTGCATGCAGACAGTCACAAATTTAACCTCCAGCTATAGCCCTCTGCTAGCAGACTGCATTAGCTCAACATGCCCAGGACGCATTCATTCCATGATTAGGAAATAGTTCTGCCTTGTATTTCCTATTTCTACTCCTGCTTCCCCCACCATAGCGTCTATTAGCTGGTCCCAGAATCAGAATTATCATTAGCAATCCCTTCTTGCCTTCTAACTTCCTTGATTTTTACTTCAGACCAAAACCTATGTTCACAATCCTTTTTATAGTGTGATGGTTAGCGTTGTCAACTTGATGGGTTTAGCATCACCATGGAAACAAACCTCCAGGCACCTCTGAGAGTTTCTACAGCTCAGGTTTTCTTGGTCTGGTGAATTGAGGTGGGAACACACAGCATTTACTAGGTTGGGATCTTGGACTCTGAAAAGGAGAAAAATCAGAAACATCTGGTTTCTTTTCCCAAATGAAAATTAACATCACATGGCAAGCACACATGTTGAAAATCTATATAACGCCCCCTGACTGAGCCCCCACGGACAAAGTTCCTGGACTTCCTCTTTACCTTAAGCCCCATTGCAGCATCCAAGTTTCTCAGCATGGTGCAGACACACGAATGAGTTCTCACCGCTCTGCCTCCCCGGCCCCACTCCCACTTATCCAAGTCCCCCTTGTCTCTCCGATTGAGATCAAATGGTTGGCCCACCACGTCACATCCTCTGCCTTAGCTCTCTAAGCTCTCCCATCAGCTGCTGCTTCCTTTTTACATTCATCATTTTTCTGGTGAGCTGTAAACCCCCAGTGGGAAAGATCTCTGTCCAGTTTATCTTGCATGTTCCATAGCTCCTTTTTCATTAGTGCTTAAAGAGCTATCAGGTGAAGAGATGAATAAGCAAATAGGTTTTATGGCTCTGGTGTATATGTGTACCACGTTTCCCCTTACCCACTCATCCCTAGATGATAGGCATCGAGGCTTACTCCAGACTTGCCTACTGTTAACATTGCCACGATAAACATGCGTGTTCAAATATTTCTTCTGTATATTAACTCATTTGGCTATATTATAACCTCTCACTTCCTACAAGACTAAAGCTCCAACTCCAAAGGAAGCAGTGACCTTCACATTCAGGACCCGGCTTCCCTCTCTGGCTTCATTTTCCACCCCTTGTCCTCTCGTGTCCTGATTTTCAGACACTGGAATTCTCACAGTGGGCTGGGCCCTCCCACATCAGTCACTAATTAAGACACCTGCACCGTGGTGATGTCGGGCCCTAGCTGCCACTGAGGGCCATGTCTGGGTCTATGGTCCCGCTGCAGCTGTGATCTGTGATGATGTCCATGGTCTGTGTTAACACAAGGGTCATTAAAACCATGCTGTGTTGAGCCAGCCTCATGCTTCTCTGGCCCTGCCTCTTGAGAATACTATGCAAGAGAATTGGAGCCACCCCTCAGGGAAGAGCTGGCACCTGGGAAAAATACCCATCTCTCACCACAGGCATGCACCCCACCTGGGCAACACACTAGGACCGACCCTGTTGTCAGGAACACAGGTGAGCTGGCCCTGAAGTCCTGAGAGCAGCAGGGCTAACCCTCCACTTCTGTCACAGGTGGGGGAAGATGCTCTTCCCCACCCCACCCCCGCCCCCTGCTACCTGTGGCAGGTGAGAGAGCTGGCCCTGGGGTTATAAGAGTGAGAGAACTAGCCCTGCCCCTTATCAGCTGCAGCACACTCTGCCTGGGCAACACACTAGAGCTGACCCTGTTGTTGGGGGCACAGAGGAGCCAGCCCTAAGGGCATGATAACAGGAGAGCTGACCCCACCTCCCCCTCATATGTACCCTGCAGCAATCAAGAAAGAGAGCCCTGCACCTTGCCTGCACAAGACAGTGGAGCTGGCCCTGGTGGTTTAAGTGTGGGTGGGCCGGGTATTAGGACCTGAGCGCAGGAGAATTAGCCCTGCTCCTTGCTGCAGACTGTATTGGGTGAGCTAACCTAGGCACTGCTGAGCTTGACCAGGTAGTGGCAATGAGGGAAAGCTGGAAGTCTGACCGATTCAGCTACCACCCAGGCCCAGAACCAGGGCTAGGAGTTAGCCCACCCAACATCCACCTCATTTATGAACTGTTGGAGCACGAGAAGGGGAGAAGATCTGTAAATCCAAAACAGCAGGCTCATCATGACATAGGACAACAGGATATTGAAGAGAAGACACAATCAGAGCCCATTATCAGTGCTGTAGCAGAAGTCAGAAGACTTGACCCAGACCAATGATGCCAACGACTCACAGCAATAAACATTTGCAAGTGAAGATGAATGGACTAAACGGTGAACTGTATGACTCAACAGACCATGCGACAGCTTTCACGACAAAAATTCTTCTTCTTTTTGGTTTGTTTGTTTGATCTTTGGTTTTTCTTTTAAAGTTTGTTTTGTTTTGGGGGCGTTTGCAAGGGAGGATTTGAGGGGACTGGGAGATGAGTGGGATTGGAATGCATGATGCAAAATTCCATCAATAAAAGTTACAAGAATTTTAAAAAGAAAGAAAGGAAGGAGAGAGGGAGGGAGGAAGGAGGGAGGGAGGAGAGA
>JAQHUG010000112.1:5041792-5077876 GCA_028555095.1 Dicrostonyx torquatus
CTCTCTCTTCCTCCTGCTGGTGGATCAGAAGTAAGCTCTCATCTATTGCTCCAAGGCCATGCCTGCTTCCTGTTACCACGTTCCCCATCATAATGACCAGGGACTTAACCTCTGAAACTGTAAGCAAGTCCCCAATTAAATGTTCTCTTTTATCGTTTGCCGTGGTCATGGCGTCTCTTCACAGAAATAGGCTAGTAATTAAGGCGTTCAGAAGTCAGGCAAATAAACCTTTCTTTCCTTATATTGCTCTTTTAAAGCTTGTGTCACAGCAACAACAACAAAACTAATGAATACAAAAAAAAAAAACTGGTGTTGAGAAGGGGGCTGCTGGGATGACCTGACTCTGTAGCTTGTGACTTTGGAACTGGTTTTGAAGAGGAATGTGAAGGGAGTGGCCCTCTCACCAGAGAAAGCCGAGAATTTCATGATCATTTCAATGGGAATTGGAAAACCAGAATCCTAGCACGAGCACAGGCAAGCAGGACTAGGCTACAGGTAATCCTCTAGTGAAACACTCACAGAGCATCCCAAGGTGTGTCTCCTAAGGGATTCTAAATCTTCAAGGTCAAACGAAGAAGTAGAGGCTGGAGAAATGATTCAGTGATTAAGAATATTTGCTGTTCTTTCAAAGGACTGGAGTTGGGCTCCCAGCACCCACATTGGGCAGTTAACAACCACTTGTACCTCCAACTCCAGAGGACCCAATGCCTTCTTCTGACCCTGTAAGTGTACACACACTTACAGAAAGAAAGGAGGGCGAAAAGGAGGGAGTAAGGAAGAAGGAAGGAAGGGAGGGAGGGAGGGAGGGAGGGAGGAAGGAAGGAAGGAAGGAAGGAAGGAAGGAAGGAAGGAAGGAAGGAAGGAAGGAAGACATAGAAAGTAGCCAGGACTACAAAGAGAGAACTTGTCTGGAAAAAAAAAATCTTGTCTTAAAGAGGAAACCAGGAAGGAAAATTTGGAGAATGGAAAGTAAGACATCTAGCAGAAGCATTATCCGAGATGTTTGAGATGGATAGTTTGTGCCTTGGTTCACATCTTCTGCAAATGGGAAAATTTCTTCATTAAAAATATTTTTAAATGAACACACCTTGTAAGAAATCACAAAAGGTCTTATACAGAAACCATATAAATTGGGAAACAGAAAGTTTTAAAGACAAATAATGAAAAATACTGAGAAAATATGCAGCAGTGTTCACCAATAAACCCAAGCTTTGACTCTTCAGTAAAAAACGACTCCTTATCTACTTATCATAAAATAATCCAGAAACTATTGTCTTAATTACAGAACCAAAGAGAAAGTACTACATTATGAAGAATAAATACCTACGATTTCATGTCAATGTATTTTAAAACTGAGGTAAAATGGAAAGTTTCCTAGGGGAAAAAAAGGAAAATATGAGTTTCTAAGACTTGATTTATCACATGGTTTTGTGTTTGTGTGTGCATATTCATGTATGTGTGCACAAGTGTACAAGTGTGTGCACACACACATGAGCATGCATATGGAGGCGAGCAGCTGATATGAGTTGTTCTCCATCTTTATTTTATTTTATTTTAGATAGGGTCTTGTTCGGAGCCTGAAGTTCACAGATTTAGTTAGGCTGCCTATCCAGCAAACCCCAGGTTAGAGAGAGACCCTCTTTCAAAAGTATAAGCTGGACACTCCTGGAGAAAGAATACCCAAGGCTTACCTCTGCTCACTATACGCATCTATCCATCCCATTCTCACCCCCAAAATGCATCCAAAGCCTTAGTAGTATTTGTATAACTAAAAATGAACAATTTGAAAAATTTAAAAATTTCTTCCATTTACAGTAATATGGCAATGCAGAGATGGCCAGGACTGGCTATATGTATGTTTTTAAGATAAATTTCAAAGAAACACTCCTTTGTCAACATTTTAAAAAAATATTTATTGTGATTATATTATCTATTAAAACAAGGACTTTGCAGGCAAGCCCATGCTCATTTGCATGGTCTCTGCCTGGGTGCAGATGTTGGCTACCCCTCCAACTACTGTGATTAATCCAGACACACCACGGTCCCATTAACCATGCAGTGAGAAATGAGCTTAGCTATTCTCTGGGGTTACAAGGAAAAAGGCATCCATTTCTGAACCACTCAATTTTCTTTCATCCCAAGTCCAACCTGAGTCCAGGGGCTGATTTATTTCATAGCTCTAATACTTTCTGCCGGGTTTCAACTCCTTTCACTGTGTCAGCTAACCCCTTTCAAAGTTCTCAGTTAAAAGGGACTTATGGGGCGGGGTAGGGGGAGGACCGACTTATTGACATTTATTCCACATGTTTGACAAGAGAGTCGCCAGGGGACTTTTTCCCCTGCACTACTTGGAATCAAAACAAGTGGTCCCAGGTGACCAGACAGATCAGGGGACTGTGGGAGCCTGGACTCTTACAGGAAAAGACAATGTGTTTCTTCATTGGCAGGTGTGGTCCTGGCCCCATGGATGCCTTCGTCTGTGTCCAGAGGTGAGGTTCATCTCCTGACTTCCCTTCACTGATGTCAGGAAGGGAAGTGCAAGGAAGCCATGTTGTCCACAGCTGCCACACACACACACACACACACACACACACACACACACACACACACACACTGCAAGGTAACCAACCAACTGTTCTCCTGTGACATTGACAGGAAACTTGGCTAATGCCCTTGTTATTTTCTGCACCATTTTGCTGCAAATGTTTAACAGGCTGTGGGTGGCCCTGTCTTGTGTTAAGGCACCAAGAGTATCAATGAGGTAATGAGCTGTAGGAGTAAAACCCTCCAGGGGCAGGACTCATCAATATTCCTTTTACCATGTCCTCTAAGGCTAGGTTAGCTGTGTTTATTTACAGCTATGGTATTTTCATTCCCACAGATGGCTTTGGGCACCCCCTGGGTCTACCCAGCCCATCTTCATTGACCTCTTTCTTGCCTGTTTTTGGGTCAAGCATGTCTGTGACAGTGGGAAGCTCACCATGTGGGTCTGAATTTCAGTGGGTACACACAGTATGTCTGTCTACATTGTTTATGAACCGGTGACAATTCTGTTGGCTTAGTGACTGTGAGAGTATGTTGGGAACATAAATATCAATCCTGAATGCAGGTAAATAATGTAGAGTAATAATATCCACTAAACAAAAGAGTTTCCTTTCTTCTAACATTAATACCCATAATCGAGCAAACCGTTTAAGGACAGTTTCACGGTATATAGTAAGAGCTTTGGTCCTCTTTTGGATGATTCAGATAAGAACAGGTTACCTGCCTTTCTCCCTCTAGAATGATCGGTAATGACACTCATCAGAGAGCAACTTGCCCTTGAGTTTCCAGCAATACTCATTCTGGAACACTGTTCAAAAACAAAATAGAACAGTAGCTCTTCAAGGAAGAAACTGTGTGTCTCACATCTGCTCTATCATTCTCTTCCAACACCAGTGCCCTGTGCAACTCAAAGAGCCCCCCCCTCAATCCAGACACCCTTCTCACATAAGACACCCACATCCGAAAGATTGTACACTTGTGATGCTTGGAACAAGAGTATCCTCCGTAGGCTCATGTATTTGAAGGCTTAGTCATCAGAGAATGGCACTACTTGAGAAGGATTAGGAGGTGTAGCCTTGTTGAAGTAAGTTTGACCTTGTTGGCATAGGTGTGGCCTTGTTGGAGCAGCTATGGTCTTGTTGGAAGAAGTTTGTCACTGGAAGTGGGCTTCGAGGTTTCAAATGTCCAATCCAGGCCCGGTGTCTCTCTCTCTTTCTGCTTCCTGCAGATCCAGGCAGTCTGTGTGCTGCCATGCTTTCCTTTATAAGAGTTGTCGTGGTCCTGGTGTCTCTTCACAGCAATAGAACAGTGACTAAGACAACACTGAACCAAGAACCTGCTAGAGCATTCAACAATGTGAGAGGAAGTGTATGTCCTTCCTTAGGCTGCAGTAAGAGTGGTTCACATTAGTCCATCACATATCTTTGAATACTAGTTTTGAATGTAACTTTTTTTTAAATTCATACTGCTAAATGACTGATTAAAAGTATAGAGCTGAAGAATGGAGATATAGCTCAAGGGGTAAAGAGTTTACTGTGTAAGCCAGGACCTGAGTTTGAATCCTCAGGATCCATGTAAAAACTGGACACTGTGGACAATATGGTGGAAAGCAATAGGACAGCTGACATCTACCTCTGACCTCCACAAGCACACACACACACACACACACACACTGCATACACAAACAGATACACATACATACAAGCATATGCACTGGCACACTGACCCACATACACACACATACATGCACATGTACTCATGCGCACACACACATGTACACTCACACACCAACCTGCATAAACACAGACACACAGACACACACAGACACAGACACACACACACACACACACACACACATATATATATATATATATATATAGAGAGAGAGAGAGAGAGAGAGAGAGAGAGAACAGAAGAGGAACCTGTTTATTTCTTTCACTCTTACTCTGTGCTTGTCACCAGGTGCACATATCCCTCCCTATTTCTCACTATATTTCTATTCATTTCTGCCAACCAAGGCTCTATTCTCTATTCCTGCCATGCAAGTCAGTTCCCTACAAATGAGCCCACAGGCCCATCTGATCTCTACAGTTCCTCAGTTGAGGCTTCTCTCGAAGGACTTCGGGCTGTGTCAAGTTGACAGTCAAGGTTAACTAGGACACTAAATCTCTGGCTATGTTCGAAAACAAGCACTTGTACTTCCCTTGCTGCAGATGAAAATGTTCACAGATGCTGACCAAATCCACCCACACGGGAGAGAGAGAATCCATATCCTGGAGTGGGTAGCCTGTGGGGAGGAATGGCCTTTGTTCTTGAGTTTGCTGTGCAATCTTGAGCGAGTCATTTTGTCACCCCAGCTAAGAGGGTCAGCGCAGACACATCTGAGGTCCCTTCTGACTGGAATGTTTTCTCGTCCTCATGTGAATCAAAATCCTAAGAAGCTAAAATGTCAGTGAGCAATTCTTTCCACACACGGGTGCCCACTGAGACCACTCTCCAGATGTGGGGCCAACCCCAGTACTCTCAGTTCCTTTCAGCTCTCTTCTCCCTCACAATCCCTGCCCAGGCACCCAGCCTCCTCCTGCTGCCACACAGAAAACCCCCAGTCTCCCCAAGAGACAGACAAATGTATGAAGACTGTTGGCCCCTGGGAATAATAACCTAGACCCTTTTATTCCCTCTCTACTGAAAACAGTGCCTCATTTCCCTGTGTTTTGTAACAAATGTTTCCTGTAATGGTTTGTTGGACAATTAACAATGTTAATATTTGCTTCATATTTTAGACTGTAAAATGTTCTTACATGTGTCCTCTTATTCTCACAGACACCTCTGGAGTCATTTATTAATATATCTACTTGAAAAGCAAAATAACTGTGGTGGTGGGTGACAGCCACTAACCTCAGATCATACCAGAAAGTTGACACTGGAAACTTGAACTCAAACCTCTAGACATGAGGTTCCACGATGATACACAGGCTTCTGGCTGCATCTTTCCATCAGTGACCACTGGCTGTGGTTGACTGAGAGTTTTAAATGGGCTCTCCCAGCTTTAGGTCATAGCTGGTTCCACATCTAAGGAAACTGAGTCAGGGACGTAGTCTGACTCATGCTTGGTAGAGCTTTTAGCACACCTCCAAGTCCCTGTCCATCTTGTGCTTACACCCAGACTCTGTCTTCACAACAGAGAGGAGGACTGTTCCTTGGACCCCAGCCAAGGGTCTTGGAAATAGAAATATACTTATTCTTTTGAAGGGATAAAGATTTTTTTTCTTTGGCTTCCTTCATTCCCTTGGCCAAAAGTTTAGCACATTCTGCAGCCTTCTCGTTTTTCTTGGTGTGTTGTTTCTTCAGAGCAACGTGTGGGCATTTGTGTTGCAATCCAGGCAGAGTAACAAGGTGGGTGCGTTAGTCCTGGACTTCTCTCTATCTCTTTATTCAAGGACTTTCTGATAACGTGTTGACAGACAGCATCTTCTTTAGAGAGACTTGAAAAGTTTCCAGATTTTTCTAGCTCTTTGGGGCCCTAAAGAGTACAAAGTAGTACTTGTCAGTCTAGAAACATCCTTCTTTCTTTTTTCCTTTTCATTTGTTTGTTTGTTTGATTGATTGATTGATTTTTGTTTCTTTTTCAAGAGAGAATTACTTTGTATCGCTTTGGAGCCTGTCCTGGAACTAGTACTTGTAGACCAGGCTGGCCTCGAACTCACAGAGATCCACCTGCTTCTGCCTCCTGAGTGCTGGGATTAAAGACGTGCACCACCACCGCCCAGCCCTTTTTATTTCTTTAAATAATCAAATTAGAACACTCAGATTGACACCCACAATACATCCTGAACAAACTTGCACTTCCTCTCTCCAGTTCCCCTTAGTCTATAAAATAATACCTCTCATACTACAGCAGGCCCACTCTGCAGTGGGCCAAGACAGTTTGCTTCACATAGAGACGTGTTTGTTGTTCCCAGCACTGATTCGGACCACATAACTCTTTCGCTCTTCATCCAGAGCATCAGCGGCTACTTCTGTGGTCATGCGCTTCTGATAAAGTGCGAAGTTTGGGTTCACCCTTCACTTCACTGTGTTTCTGACAGCCGTGGCCGGTAAGAAGTTGTTCAGTTTCAACTTGACACAGCCAAAAAGGAACAAGTATGTGGCTGTCCTCACCGAGCCTGTGCTACATTTGCACATCCAGATGGGGTGGGAGGGATGGGTACTTCCTGTGGACAATTTGTGGACTATTGAGAAAGCACTGTCCATGATGTGTTCATCTTTCAGCTAGTAAGAGGAAGAACCCCTAACTGTCAGCCGTCGCGGAAGAGATGCTCTGTGCACAGCAAGAAGAATGCTAGGATACCTCTCATTCTCAGATGGACCCATCCAGGACACCATGGTGAGTAAGCGCCAGTTTGAATCACCTACCAGTTCCAGAAATGCCAGGATCCGTTCACAAGAGTTCAAATCCAGGAAAATGTCTCCCATCATTTCTTCCTTCTTTACTTTGCCTTCCCCATCTTGCAGATCGGGGTTGGGGAAGACATAGATGCCCAGAGGAGCAGAAGCTATGGTTGTCTGTTTATTAAAGGAGAAAGCTGAATCCAAGGGATGAAAAGGCTTCAGGAAGCTACTCCAAGCATCCAACATGAAGCCCACTTGAACAGGAGGAGGGGAGAATATTTCATTGAAATGACTCCAGAGTCCTTTACTAACACATTTATTTTGCTGAAACACGAGTTGAGGGAAGACACTCTGTGTGTGTGTGTGTGTGTGTGTGTGTGTGTGTGTGTGTGTGTGTGTGTAAGATACAGAGAGATCTACTAAATGATTACGAATACAGCACACAGCTATTCATGTAATGCTGGTTGACTAATTGCTCCCTACACACTCACATCTCAATATGTATATTCCTGTCCTAGAACCTTTACTCATTCTCTCCTACCTGCCTGGAGGGCCCCACGAGTCTTAAAGATAACCCATACCCAAGGCCCAGCTAAAGCCTTTAGTGACCACACCAAGTGATGGTGGCCAAGGATGGCTTTTTCTTCAAGTTGTCCTTTAAAATGACATTCAGGAGCAGTGCCAAACTCCTGGAGCCAGAAGGCTATGTGTGTTGTGTTTTAAAATGGAAATAGTTTTCTAGCTTCCAGTTACCTAAAAGAATAAAAAACATAATGTGTTTGTGTTGCTTTCATTGGTTGAATAAAAAGACTGCCTTGGCCTTTTGATAGGGCAGCCCTTAGGTGGGCGGAGTAGACAGAACAGAATTCTGGGAAGAAAGGAAGTGTGGGAGACGCCATGCTTCTCTGGCCAAAGATGGACAATGGTTAGAATCTTCCCAGTAAGCCACGACCACGTGGTGATATGCAGATTACTAGATATGGGTTAAACTAATATGTAAGAGTTAGCCAACAAGAGTCTAGAACTAATGGCCAGGCAGAGTTTAAATGAATATAGTTTGTGTGTAATTATTCTGGGTATAAGCTAGCCAGGGCCAAAAGCAGGCCCGCAGCCGGGAGCTGGGCGCTGGAAACACGGCCTGCTCCTCAGTGGGGACACAGATGCTCCTCTTGCAACAGTTTGGGGAGCAGCGGGACACAGCCCACTCGCACCACTTGCAACATGTTTGATACAAAATTAGAGACAACACTATTCATTCATTTCCTTCCAAACTTTGCCTAAAGTTTTGAATAGAAAGTTTCAACATTTAAAAGGATAAAGGAAAAAAAAGAGACAAGAGAGGAAAGATATTCACAGAGTTTAGGAAGATGGAAAAAAGTCTAGAAAGACTTGGCACAGTAAAGAGAGGAATACTAAGCTGTTGAGTCACAGAGTTCCAAAAGGAACAAACCTATGGCTTATGGAGAAGGTAATCATAATACATTAAGTAAACTCCTCTAAGTAATAATCATGTGTAAATAATTACATAAATGCAAGTTTAATCAGACAGAATCAGAAGTGAATATAGACAGTTTCTGTACGGAGAAGATGAGCTATCATCTTGCTTAACAGGAAGCCAGACAGAATCTCAAAATTCAGAACCTAAGAAAGAAGCTTGAAGGATACATCTCTGAAGAGCTTTCAAATTATGTGCATTCATGACTTCAAATATATATAGCATATAGATTCATACACATACTTATGTAAAGGTAAGACATGCAGGCAGAAAAACAAATAGTGATAAATAAAACAAATATAGAAAGATTCTTTTATAGATAAATGGGTAGAGTGGTGAATGGTTGATAAAGATATATGGGTGATGATAGATAGATAGATAGATAGATAGATAGATAGATAGATAGATAGATAGATAGATAGATGATTTCCAACTTGCTATTTTCTAACTTTATAAAAGGACAAAAGCAATAGACACTCACTAGAGATCATACTCAGCTTTGCATTTTGTTCTTTCCTTCAGCTGGCAGTGTGTGGTGTGGTACTTTCTCATGGCACTGGATAGCAGCAGCAAGCCATGTTCTCTGCCAGCCACATAGTCACAAGGGTGAATAACTGATGCTCTGTAGTGACAACTTGATAATCAAGGACATTTGATTTAAGTAAGGTGTTTATTATTTTTGTATGCATGTATGAGAAAGGGTGCATGCCACAGATGTACAGATGTCATGGAGGCCAGAAGAGGGCATCAGATCTCATGTAGCTGGAGTTACAGGTGGTTGTGAGTCACTTGATTTGGATGCTGGGAACTGAACTCAAATTCTTTTGGTAGAGCAGCAAGTGTTCTGAACCTCTGAGTCATCTCTCTAACCCAAGGGTAGGGATTCTAAATGCATTTTCTTTCCAGCCTACACTAGGTTTATTGAGGCATAATGCTAACTTGAGTCAAGGAATCTCTGTGGATGGAAGAAGACACACAGATACATGGAGAGGTAATAGATGACAGGTAGATAGGTAGGTAGGTAGGTACGTAGGTAGATAGGTTTAAGATAGATAGATTAAATAGATAGATGATAGATAGATAGATAGATAGATAGATAGATAGATAGATAGATAGAAAAAATATGTATGCATTTTTCATACATATATAACAGATGATAGAAAAGTGACATGTAAGTAACTCCTTGGGAAGCTAAAATTGTCTTGGATCTAAACAAACTCAAAAATATAACTCCTTTATCCGAGGTAGTTAGAGAGCTTTTCAAATATGATAATTAACTTATTTCATCTTCAATTGTCCCTCTAACCTCTGTGATTCTGTAAGAAGCCTTGAGAGTACAGCTGGAAAGTCCTGGGGCTTCCTGAACTGCACACCAGGAGCTGGGTGAGGGCAGACAGAGTTGTATAAATAGTGGCAGGCAGTGAGAGTTGCTGGCAAGGGATGGAGAGAAGAAAGGAGAGGATGGAGACAAAGAAGGAATCAGACTAGGCTCTGTCTCCCGCCTCCTGTGAGGAGCAAGAGACACCACAGGCTGTCCCGGGGCACGGAGGAGAATGGGTTTCACGGTGTCTTAAGTGTCCTATTTAGCTTGAACTGTAAGCTTCACACAGCCTTGGGTCATCTGAGAAGGCAGTGTCAACTGAGGGATTGTCCAGCTCAGACTGGCTTGTGGGTACGTCTTGATTGTTAGTTGAAACCAGGGCTTCCCTTGTGTTTTAAGTGTAAATAACACAAAATTAATTTAAAGAGAAAGAACCTTGTACCTTGGAAAATGACAGTCCTAAGCAGCTGCCTCATAGGCTTTCAGAACAAACACATAGGTGGCTCAGAGACACAAAAACAGCTATCTGGGAGAAGTGAAGGGCCTGAAACCCTTGTGAGGAAGCAGTCCACGTCAAGAAGCCAGGCACATAAGTGATACTAAAAAGAACCTCCAAGTTCCATGATGCTCAGGAGGCAAGGGTAGGGGCTGGAGGGTGGGGTAGGGTGAAAACAGGAAGGACTCCAAGTTACAGAAATCAATCACACTTCTCCCCCACCAAGAGTGCTGATTGCCCACCTGACCGTTCATCTGATCCCTTGATTGTCCAGCTGTGGTGACCAGGAAATTCAAGGTCTTAACCAACACCAGAGAAGAGAGTCCAGACCAGCATGGATGGATCAAGAGACTGAGCATACATTCGTGCCCTTAGCATCATGGTGGGGGCTGCGCGTGTGGGGTGCTGTTTCCCACGCATTTGCTAGTTTTTGTTTGACACGGGCTCTCTCATTGGCCTGGAACTTCACTAGACAGCCTAGGCTAGCTGGGCAAAGAGTTCCCGGATCTAATCTGCCCACCTCCTGCCTCACCATCACTGAGATGACAAATATCTGCCAGCATGTCTGGCCTTGAACATGGGATTCTGGTGATCACAATAGGTCCTAATGCTTTATCAATGGACCCACCTCCCCAGTCCCAGAATAATCTTAAATTGTATACAATCTAAATATGAGATCAGTCACTCCATTCCCTCAGGTTTAATCCTGGACTACCAAAATGAAATCCAGAGGGACAATAATTTCTCAGCAGTTTGTGTAACAACCACCACATATTCTGTCTTTGTTGAATTTTGTTTTGTTGTGTTTCCAGGGCTTCAGGCTGTAAGAAGGTTTGGATGCTCAACCAAAGATAAAAATCTGAAAACCAAGTGGAAACTCTAAGTCCCCGGGTATTTACTTAGATTTCAAGTCGATATTTCAAAACACCCGCAGGTGACAGCCACCCTCAGAAACCAGAAACGGCTCACCTTTCTCTTCAAACTGTAGTTTTTCTTCATAGCCCACTCCCTACCCACTCCTCAGAATAAGACACCATCATTGTTGTCTTAACATCACGGAAGATGATAAGGGTGTCCCCTGACAGGCCATGTGTTTTATGATGCAGTGGCGACCTCTAGTGTTCGCAAGTTGTATTTCCGCCAAGAAAGAATTGAATGCTGTTCAAAGTCTTAACAGAAAAATAAGACTTAAGGAGACTCAAGACTAAGGACAAGATTATTTAGTTTAGAATTCAAGACATTAACAAGGGGCTAGGTGGATATCTCAGCTGGTAAACCTTTTTCCTGTGCATACACAAGGATGGGTGTTTGAGCCCCAGGTTCCTGTGCATGCTCCCAAGGAAAGCGTGCTTAGAAGGATGGGGTGAGGTAGAGAGAAAGGGTTCATCTCAGAACCCTAGCTCCTCTTTCAAAGGACCACATGGCACCTCGCAGCTGTCTGCAATATTGGCATCAGAGCATCTTTTGTCCCCTAAGAGCACACAACACACACAACACATGCAGGTAAAACATCCACACAAGTTTTAAAAAAAATTCATCTGGGTGTGATAGTGTGTTTATGAAAACCAAGCCCTGAAGGGGCAGAGACAGATCAATCCCTGGGGCTCGCTGGCCAACCAGCCTAGCCTATTTGGTGAGGTCTAGATTGCTGAGAGACCCGGTCTAAGAATTAAAGAGAGATGGCACCTAAGGAACAATACCAAACTTTGTCCTGCTTGCACGCACACACACACACACACACACACACACACAAGAATGAACAACCAAAGAGTCAAGGAAAGCCAGGAGGCGCATGCGCATATGGTATCAGCAAAGTGAAAGACGGAGACTTCTTCACTGCTTAGAGAGCTGTTGGGCTAAACATTGAAGAGTGATGAGTCTCTCCGGTGACTCTGAGATTATTGGTGACTGACCACAGAAGTTTTTCTGAGGATGGAGATGGAAGCCAAACTGGACTCTGTCAGAGAGTGAACAAGGATTTGGGAAAATAAGATTTGAATAGACCAAAGCTTCGAAATGCTGGAAGTACCAGGCCAGCTTAGGTTCCATAGAAAGAAACTTTGACAGTAAGATTCTAGGAGGCAGAGATTGCTCAAGTGGTAAATGCCTGGCACACGAGCAAAAGGACCTCAGTCCAACCACTAGCATCCATGTTTAAAAAAAAAAAAAAGCCCAGAAAGAGAGGCACACATCTGTAGTCCTGGAACTGGGCGGGGGGCGGGGGCGCAGGAGGTGAAGCCAGGATAATTCCTGGGACTCAAGGCCAGACAGTCTAGTGGAATCTGTGAGCTCCAGGTTCACCAAGATACTCTGTCTCAAAATGAAAGATGGCCAGTAACTGAGGAAGACACTCATTCAGCACTGACCTCTGTCTACACGCGCACACGAACACATACACACACACACACACACACACACATACACAATGCTTAGAGCTCCCTTTGTTTGACAGTCATGAAATTGTTCTGCTCATGCATGATGCATTTCTCAGTTCCTCATGGAAATCTCTCCAAATCATCTGGTAAATTTCTTAATTTGTTTATTTTCATGGCTGGCTAGTCTACAGTAAATAATTACGGTTGTGCAGCCATTCTCTCACTAATGGGCATACAGGTTTTCTCCCATTCCTGCCTGCTGCTAACAATGTAATAATAAAAAACCTCATATATTTGCTTTGATTTGCAGGAGTCAGGCGTTCTGGGGAGAAAGTTCTGCAGCTGGCTGCACTGCCAACTGCTTGCCAGGAAAGCACTCTGCAACTCAAACAACGAAGATGAAGAGACTGTTCCGACAAGCTGGCAGTTGCTTTTCATCTTCGCCAGACTGATGGGGAGAACCTGGGTTGGCAGAGGCTTCTGTCCCACCCGGTCCATGATAAACAGCATCCGGTTTAGTTTTCCCTGCCTAGCTCTACTCTGCCCTACCACAGGCCAAGGCAGCTTCTTTATTCATTAACCAATAAAAGCAACACTTATTCAGAAGGCCTTCCCACACCAACCATGATAGTTCAGTGTTGCTGGTACAGTTTGCATTTCCCTTAACTGTTTGTAAGCTACGACAATTCCATGCTTTTCTTGCCCTTTGGATTTGGTCTTCTCTGATAGTTTTCCATTAATGTCATTTATCCCATTTTCTATTGGCTCGTATAATGTGTTCTGCTTTATTTTGTTTCCAAAGTTTGTAGTTTATATAATCTTTTTGCAAATAAAGTTCAATTTTATACTAAAATGTCATTATTATTATTATTTATTATTTGGAATTGTTGGTGTTGGGAGTCTGAGTTGAATGTATCTAGGGTCTTGGCATCTTGTTCAAGAACTAGACAGAAATGCAACTGAGCTTGAAAAGTAGTAAGAATACTTTATTCAAAGCAGAGTGATAATGCATATCAGAAATGTGCTGTTAGCCGGCCTGCTGGCTCCCACCTTTAAACCCAGCACTCAGCAGGCAGAGGTAAGCCAATCTCTGAGTTCAAAGCCTGGCTGATCTACATAGTGAGTACCAGAACAGCCAGGGTTGTATGGTGAGATTGTCTCAAAATGAATAAAGAAAGGAAGAAAGGAAAAAAGAGATATGCTGTCAAGGTTGACAGCAGGGTCCAGTCAGGGGGCTCAGTGGATAAGGGTGCTTGCCTCTGAGATCGATGGTCTGAACTGGATCCATGTTTCACCCACATGGTGAAAGGAGAAAAGCAGCTGCTGGGTGTGGGTCAGGGCATGACCTCCACGCACAGAGACATGCAATGAAAATAAATAAACAAATGAATAAATAAATGCAATTTAAAAATTGAAGTTGGACAGTGGGCCATAAGTGAGGATACTCAAAAGTTCAGGTGATTGTTTGGAGAGTCTCTTATGGGGTTTAGGAAAAGGAGGAGTTTGCTACTAGGGGTATCATCCAGATGCTCTCCATTTGGGTTGATAGTTTTCCAGCTATATAGCCATTTCTCTGTGGATGTCTCTTCCCACAATGCATTGGATTAATCATATGTATGCCCACATGCGTGGGAAGGCAAATAGGGGTTTCTCCTTAAAAATACATGTTGGAGACACGGTTGGCCTTAATTTTACATGTAACCTAAACCAGCTGAGAAAAGATTGTCCCTCCTACCCTTACAACCAGACATAAGGAAAGTATAATTTAAAAGAATCTTGTGTTTTGTTTTATCATTAAGGGAAGAAGAAACATATTTAACCGTTCAGAGAGGGATGTGCTTACAGCCTGGGGGTCCTATGTGGCTGACAAGTTGGGCAGGGCATTGTCTAGAAAGAGGGGTGTGGATAGTAAATCTACGCAAGGATCTCAGGCTGTCAAGGGCATTGTTAAAAAATAATGTGTGCTGAGCTGGAGAGGTGGCTCAGTGGTTAAGAGCTTTACCTGCTCTTCCAAAGGTTCTGAGTTCAATTCCCAGCAACCATATGTGCTCACAACCATCTGTAATGATATTTGGTGCCCTCTTCTGGCAGGGATACATGCAGGCAGAACACTGAATACATAATAAATAAATATTTTAAAAAGTAATAATAATGTGTGCATAGCCTAAGACAGGTGGAGTCCCAGGTACTAAGCTATTCCCTATGCTTTCCTGCCTCAGAAGCAGTAGGTATCCACTTGAATTTTTAAAAAATTACAAACATAATTTGTTTGCATACCTTTTTAGGAATGTATGTGTATGGGAAAAATATAAGATGATACATATTCAACTGTCCAAAAACTGGGAATTCCAACTCTGAGGAGGGTTCTGTTTTGATTTTGTTGATACTGTCTGATTAGATTTAACTGTCCACTTGAAACCTAGAGTCATCTGAGAGGATGCCTCCACTGAGGAATTGCCTAGATCAAGCTGACCTGGGTCACGTCTGTGAGGGATTGTCTTGATTGATGGTGAAAGGCCCAACCCACTGTGGGTAGCACCATCTCTAGGCAGCTGGCAACTATATAAGAAAATTAAGCACAAGCCAACCCGTGAGCCAGCCAGCAAGCAACATTCTCCAGAGCTCCTGCTGTCTTTCTTTGGCTATGATGTGGGTACCTTACTTCAAGTCAATAATGTGTAGAATAGCAAGCAGGCCTGCCTTCAAGTTCCAGCCTTGAGTCCTTACCTTGAATCCCTTAATGATGGACTCTGATCTGCGGGTATAAGGCAAAGAAAACCTTTCCTCACTTAAGACACTCGGTCAGAGGATTTTGTCCCAGCAACAGACTGAAACTAGAAACGACAGCCAAGGACATTTTTACAGCTCTAAACCAAGAAAAAGTAGGTGTATGTATGTGTGTGCATGTGTGTGTGTGTGTGTGTGTGTGCATGTGTGTGTGTGTGTTCACAAATGAAATTAAACATAATTGCCATCCCCCACCACCACCCAGTGATTGTTTTAGGCAGTCCCTTTACTTTTCAAGCAGGTTCTAACAAACTTGAGTAGAAGACAACTCTCAGTACATGTTATATTTTGGCCACGATCTTTGACCCCTTGTCAAATTGGTTATATACCAGTTTTCTCTACTCCAAATATTTCTTGATTATATTTATATAGATGTTTATCAACTAATAAATTTATACCTGTATGGGCTTTTTGGATTCTTATACTATTTAATGGATTGTAACCTGCTGTAGAAAATCCTATAGCCAATAGCCTCTAAGTTACCCACCCACTTGGGCGTGGCCTCTTATACTATAAATGCTGATGTAAAGTGTGCATTCTCTCTCTCCGGCTGTGGAATTCAGTTGCTGTTCCCTGTTCAAGCAGAGGACTGTGATCTGTGAGTCTACTTCTAAATAAATAACCCTTTATTATACTCAATCCTGAGCTAGCGTGGAATTTTGTTTTCGCTTCAGTAACCCTTACAACCATCAACTTCATCCGCAAGGAGTTCATTTCTGTCCTTCAGTGACTGCCTAGCCAGTTGTTCTGACCTCTGCAGACTGCTTTTCTTGTACACACAAATACGTGATATAATTTTATTTAAAAATTAGCAATGTGGGGCCTGGAGAGACAGCTCAATGGGTAAAAGTGCTTACTCTGCAAGCGTAAGGACACAAGTTTGAGTCCCCAGAAAACATGTTTAAAAAAAAATCAAAACCAAAAAACAACACCACCCCCCAGAAGGCAAGCTCAATGATGCATACCTGTAACCCCTACAGCAGAGATGGAGACAGGTGGATCCCAAGAACTTCCTGGACAGCCAGACTAATCTAAATGGTGAGCTCCTAATCCAGTGACGGACCTGTCTCGAGGCAGTAAGGCAGAGAAGATACAAAAAAAAAAATCCAGATCTGGCCTCCACACCCTTGTACACATGCAGACGTGCACACACACACAGGCGTGCACACACAATTAGGCACAGCAAGAGATTAAAAAGCTATAGATCTTAGCGAATTCCACATACTATCTTTTTTATTGCCTTATAAGAACTTCAACCTTTCTGCTTAAAGGAAACACCTTGCAGATTCTTTGGCATATCCTTTGGTTAGAGTTAGGGGTTAGGAGTTAGGGTTGCGGTTAGGGTTAGGATCAGGGGCTAGAGTTAGGGTTTAGGGTTAGCATTAGGGTTGGAGTGTATGGTTAGGATTAGGATTTGGGGTTAGCATGGGGTTAGTATGCAGGGTTAGGGTCAAGGTTTAGGGTTAGTGTGCAAACTCAGGGTAAGGGTTAGGTTTAGTGTGCAGGGTTAGGGTCAGGGTAAGTGTTAGTGTGCAGGGTTAGGGTCAAAGTAAGGGTTAGTGTGCAGGGTCAGGGTCAAGGTTAGTGTTAGTGTGCAGGGTCAGGGTTAGGGTTTGGGTTAGTGTGCAATGTTAGGGTCAGGGTAAGGGTTAGGATTAGGATTAGGGTTAGGGTTAGTGTTCAAGGTTAGAGTTAGTGTGCAGACTCAGGGTAAGGGTTAGGTTTAGTGTGCAGGGTTAGGGTCAGGGTAAGTGTTAGTGTGCAGGGTTAGGGTTAGACTAAGTATTAGTGTGCTAGTGTGCAGTCTTATTTTTTTTCTTTATTGTTAAAAGAAAAATTACACTTCCTCCCCTTGTCCCAGGCACTCCTGCTCCCCCACCACCCCTCTTCCCTCCCCCTGCTTCCTAAAGAGGGGGCAGGGTACCCTGCCCTGTGGGAAGCCCAAGACCCTCCCCCCTCCATCCTGGCCCAAGAAGGTGTGCATCCATATAGACTAGGTTTCCAAAAAGCCAATACATGCAGAAGAGATAGGTCCCCGTGCCATTATCATTGGCTTCTCAGTCAGCCCCCATTGGCAGCCACATTCAGAGATTCCTGGTCATATGCTCCTTCAGTCCTGGTCCAGGTATATTTTATTTTTAAGGTTAGGGTGTAGTGTTAAATTAAATTATCATCATCATTGTGTTTGAGCTTGAGGATCTTTACTGAGATAGGAGTTACTGGAACGTCAGCACTTGCAGAGTGTAACTTAACTGATAGCTGAACTGTCTGCTGAGTGACTAATGGGAAGGTAGTGGATACACTGGTAAAAACATACCTCATGTCCCAGGAAGGAAAAGAAAGGTTTCATCTTGCTTCTTTGAATGGGATTCAATGTAAAACCTAGATTATTTTATTTCTGGAATTTTCCTTTCAATATTTTCTTGTCATGTGGACCTCAATAGTTGAAATGCTGGCATGTGTAGGTGTGTGGGGTTACTACACTCACACTCTTACACACTCACCTATTCACATCCACACTCTGCCACTCCACAGCCCACCCTCCTCATACTTTCACCTTCCCTTTCATCCTAACACACACACACACACACACACACACACAATATCACATGCAATATCACACACACACGTGCACACACACTCTTGATCTGAAAAACACAACTCTGACTGCAATAAAATGCAAATTTCCTTCTTTTGGTGTGTGTGTGAGTATGTGTGTGTGTGCACGTGTGTGTTGAGAGTGCATGTTCATGTGGATGCTAGTGTGCACCTGTACTTATGAGACCGGAAATCCATCTCAGGTGTTATTCCCCAGAAGCTGTTCACCTTGTTTTTTTGAGACAGGATTATTTAATGGCCCAGAGCTCACTAATTGGCTGACTGACCAGCGCCAAAGAGATCTGGCCCTCTCTCCCTCTGAAGCACTACCATTGCCAGCTTCTTTGTATGTTAGATCCAGGGATCAAACTCGGGTCCTCATGTTTCACTGACTGAGCTATCAAAACACAGGTTTTCTATAAGACAAAAGGTGTTGTTTTTAAGAAATTTGCCCATCGTGCTACAAACAATCCCTGCTCATGCAAGCTGTATTAGTTAAAGTCAGTGGGTTGAAAAAACATAATAAACCAGGAAGAGGGTTCATTAGGATAAGGAGGGGATTCAACAGAAGGAAGGGGTAGGGAGGTGAGAGGGTAATGGAGGTGTAGCCAACATACAATTTATATGTGTGTGAACATGTTAAAGAATAAAAATAATTAAATAAGCTCTAAAAGGAGGAAAGAACAGCCAGCGTATAATGTCTGACTACTGAAAACTTATGCCTAGTGCGATGGTTATTTTTTACATTTATTTCTAAATATATGTTAGGGGGCAAGGGTCTGTATGTGAGTTGCCCTTGGAGGCCAGAAGAGGGTGTAGATCCCTGAAACTGGAGTTATATGTGACCGTGAGCTGTGCCTGGGTGATGGAAAGTAGGATCCTCTGCAGGATCAGGACCCAGTCGTAAGTGTTGATCCATGTCCAGGCCCTAACTAAGCTGGTTAATTTTGATTGACAACTTGATACAATGTTGAACCACGTGGTGTAGTAGTTTGAATGTAATTGACCCCCATAATTTCATAGAGAGTGACTCTATTAGGAGGTGTGACTTTGTCCGAGTGGGTATGGCCTTGTTTGAGGAAGTGTGTCACTGTGGGGGGGGCAGGGCTTTGAGGTTTCCTGTGCTCAGGACACCACCCAGTGTCTCAGTGGACTTCCTGTTGACTGCAACAGCTCCAGCACCACATCTGCCTGCAGGCCGCCATGCTCCCTTCATGGTGATAATAGAGTAAACCTCTGAAACTGTAAGCGAGCCACCCCAATTAAATGTCTTCCTTTGTAAGAGTTGCCATGGGCACAGTGTCTCTTCACAGCAATAGATCTCTAACTGAAACACCCGGAAAGGAAATTGCAATGAGGAGTTTCCTAGATGAGGTTGGGCTGGGGACGTTCCTATGAGGGATTTATTACCTGGATTAACTGAGGTGGGAAGTTCGGCCCTGAATACCTGAGTAAGGCAGAACCATTTCAAGAGCCAGGACATGGTGTGAGTGATTAGGAGAGAGGGAACTAAGCACCAGCACTGCTGAGACTCCCTTCTAGGTGACTGCGGAGTGTGGCAAGTCTGTAATAAAAAGTAACCACCAGTTTCTTTCTACACTGAAGTGAAGGCTTCGCTAGAAAGAGCAAGAAGTGCACCGAACCAGCTTGCAGCTTCCTGGGCTCTAGTGTGGCAATTGCCTTATTTCATTTAAAAATGTCACCGCCAGGTTTTCATTACAACCAGGGCAACTGCTTCCGGGGAATAAGTATGCAAGTTTAATTTTAGTGTCCCCCACCCAGAGTGGGCAACATTGTTTTTTTTATTTTATTTTATTTTTTTAATGTTTATTTATTATGTGTCCAATATTCTGGATATATTCTGTTTGTGTGTATGACTGCAGGCCAGAAGAGGGCACCAGACCTCATTACAGATGATTGTGAGCCACCATGCGGTTGCCGGGAATTGAACTCAGGACCTTTGGAAGAGCAGGCAATGCTCTTAACCACTGAGCCATCTCTCCAGCCCCGAGTGGGCAACTTTGACTGCCAAATTCTGTAACTACAAGTCAGAATATGGGTTCCCAATACTTGGGAGGCTCAGGTAGGAGAGAAGTCAGAAGTCAGGGCCACTGAGGGCTGCAGAGTAAGATTGTCTCAGAGAAAAACATACATGCTCACAATGTGCAAATTCATCCTTTCAAAGATAGGGGGGAAAAAGTTGTTTTTAGTGGCCTGGCTTTTTGCTAACAAACTACTTTAGAACGTATTTCTGAATTTAAAAAAGTTAATTTTAGTTAGGGTGGTTTGATACAGACATGGGAAGCCACTTCCAATTTGAACAAATTAATTCCAAGCCAAAGATTTTCTAAAATACTGTGCATTTTATGTTGGTTTTATTATTTAAAAGATGTTAATGTATATGAGCATTTTGCCGGTGTGTATGTCTATGCTCCATGTGTGTGCATGCCTGGTACCCTTGAGGTCAGGAAGAGGACTCAGAGCCACTGAGCCTGGAGGGACAGACAGTTGTGAACCTCCATGTGGGTGCTGGGATTCAAAGCCAGGACCTCTTCAAGAGCCGCCAGTGCTCTGAACCACTAAGCCATCGCTCTAGGCCCCACTGTCCATGTTAAACATGATGGTTTAGATGTTCATTTATGAACAAACCTCAGGAAGTTTCAGAGGAAGTTCTTTTTCAAAAATGTTGCTCTTTTTCTCCACTTCCAGAAATAAAAGCATAGTTAGCTGCTGGCAAGGTTAAGTATGGATGACCAAGCTGCCATCTGAATTGGCAGTGCAGCAGCTGGTGGCACTGTTTGAGAAGGTTGTGGACCCTTCAGAACGTGGCCTCTCTAAAGAAAGCGGGTCACCTCAGGGGGGCCTTGCAGTTACACAGCCTTGCCCTGCTTCCTAGCGTGACATGATGTAGCGAGTCACCTCATACTGTGCCTTCCACGCCCTTCCCACTGTGATGGGCTCTATCCCTTCTTAAAATGGGATCGAAAATAAATGATCCCTTAAGCTGCTTTTGACAAGAACTGTGTGCATATGCTCTTCTTTCCTGAATATTTCTCTTTTTAGACTTCTGCTTTTAAATGAGTGTAGCAATCAAAAGGGTTGAGGTCAGTATTTAATATATATAATTAATATATATTATACATATATAATGTATATTGCATAAATATGTACGATGTGTCTTATTTCTACCACAACTCCCTCCTTCCAACACCCCACACCCATAATGTGTTTCCCTTCTAGCTTCCTGTGACATTTAGAATTTTTTATTCCTATTTGCAAAATTAGATCTGAAAACTGTTTCTCAGTCATCAGAATCTATGGACACTTTTTTTTTAATCAATCAATCCCCTGCCCTTTTCGGTTTTCGCAGCCTGGTATCTTTTGCCTCTTCTTCAAATGTTCTCTTATGTCATAAACCTTGCCATGGAGATTTTATCAGACTGCAGAGGCCTCGCCTCAAATCCTCACACTGCACACACCTGCTGACCTAGCAACTCTACGTAGGAAAAAATAATTGTGTGTGAGAAGAAAGTATTGCTGAGGTCAATATTCGTGCTTGCATTGGGCAGGGGGTGGAGGGGATGGCTATATAGCCCTCACTTGAGCTCACTTTGAAACCTGAGCTGATCTGAAACCTTCAGTCTTCCTGCCTCAGCCTCCAGAGGGCTAGGGTTACAGGTCTATACTTCCATGCCCAACTCATTCCTTCTATTCTTTATTCGTTTATGAAATGAGAAATTACTGGTCCCCAATCATGTTCCAGATATTGGGAAAAGAAAAATCAAGTAGCAGCTGTAATGATTTCTGTCCTTTAAGAGACAAGCCACGCCCACTCCCTCCCCCGTCTGCTGAAGCAGGCTGATCTTCAGCTTCCGGCCTGAGAGCACTCTCTTTTCCGTCTTCCTCTAAGAGGCAGCTTCTGCCTCTCTCCCCACTTCTCCCCTTCTCCCACTTCTGTCTCTGTCTCCTCTCTCTCTCTCCTCTTCTCCCCTTGTTCTCCGCTCTTCTCCCCTTTTTCCTTCTCCTCAATAACCAACCTAATAAATGTTCAACTTTACTCTGCATGTTGTGCTTATCCATGTCTCTGGCTCCTGCCTGCCTGTCACGTGTCTCCCTGCCTGGGACCAGCCACTGCTCGGGGACTGACAGCCATCTCTGCCTGGGACTGGCTGCTCTCAGGGCCTGCTGCCTGCTGCCACATGGCCTGCTACCACTGCTTGGGGACCTACAGCGTTTCTGCTGCCTACTGCTGCTGGGGATCCTGCAGCATTTTTAATTTTTCCATTACAGCAGCCCTTAGCTATTTCCACTCTAGCAGGAGAAGCAAAGACTTTCACTCAGGTACAAGAATAAGGTGTGCCTAGATTAGAACTGTCTGCGACAGAGTGCCAGACACCCTAGGTCCTCCAGGCTACTATCACGGTACACAGAGATGATTCCGTGGTTATCAGTAATCTCCTGTGATAGCTAATAAGTCAGCAGCAACCTGGGAGACTCGGGGTCCAGAATAGCAGTGATAAAGCCCTGGACCCTGGGCTGTGCTCCACAGTTGTCTGAAGTTCAAAAGGAGCCACGTGGGCCTTGGTGTGAGAACAGGCAGAGCCCTCCCTCCCTCTGCCCTGGTTCCAAACTGTGGTCTACCTACACTGAGCCTGGCCTTGTCGGGACTAGGATGCTCTTTGTAAATCCCTTAGGGTCATGAGAAGTGTGACTCCCCCTCCACCCCACCTCTGAGTGTTTACTATCTGCAGACTGCTAGAAGTTGGACGCTGTGGCTCAGAGGGGAACACTGGAGAGACTGGGACACAAGGACAAACCACAGGACAGACTGGGAGCTGTCCAGTCTGTGCTTGGCATCCTTACCCAGCATACTGGGGGACAGAGGAATAAAATATAAAATGAAACATAACTGATAGAGGAATAGAAGGAGAGAGGGGGCGGGGTTAAAAGCGGTGGATTTCCTGGTTTGGTGGCTCAGAATCATGGAGTTTAACCTGGCACTAAAGAGACCGCTATAGCAAGAATAGCTGCTGCCATTCATCTGCAGTCCTTGCTGCTTCTTTTGATTCAGAAAAAAAGTCAAAACGTTCCAGATGAGGAAATGCAAGCTCAAATTCTTGTCTCCACGTCCTTGATATTGAATACAGTGTTTCCCACACATTAGGTGTAAGGGAAGGAGGGAAGGGAGGAAAAGAAGGAAGGAAGTGGGGGAGGGGAGTAGGGAGGGAGAGAGTCAATAAAGCTCAGCTTCTTTGCAGCTTCCGGGTTCTTTTCATAATTAACATCAACAGTACAGCACACATGCCTTATGTCATATAGACACATTATGAACATTTACTTACATGCATGTATATACAGATTGGATTAGTTACTTGTGCCACTGCTGAGAAGACACCTGAGAAAAGCCTCTTGGGGAAGGAAGGGTTGTTTGGGGTACACAATCCAAGGGATACATTCCACCATGGTGGAAAAACACAGCAACAAGCAAGTGAGGCAGCTGGTCCCATGGCATCTGCATTCTGGAAGCAGAGTGATGGATGCTGCTGCTCAGCTCATTTCTCCTCTGTTCAGTCTGGGATGCCAGCCCAGGCCATGGTACCATCTACATTTAGTGTGGGTCCTGTGTCAGTTAATATTTTCTAAGTAATTCTTCACAGATAATCCCAGGGATGTGTTTCCATTCTGATTCTAAATACTTTCAGGTTAACAATAAGATTAGCAATCAAATGTGCATGCACACTTACGAAAACACACACACACACACACACCATACACCCACTATACATACCACACTTACGCAAACACCATACTCAACACACACCTACACACACACACACGTACACACATCACACACACTATATACACCTCACATACACACACACACACACACACACACACACACACACACACACACACACCACAGGTAATCTGTGGCAAGATCACCACTAGAGGGAAGCAAAGGAACATGGCAAGAAATGATATTGCACCAGCCAAAATTGGAACAGGATGCGATTCTTGTCTTCTTTCCTTCACCGTGGGTATCCTTCAAGGAAAGTATGAGGGGGATCAGTAAGAATAATGAGGGAGAGGAATATGACCAAAGTATTGGTATGATGCAAGGAAAAAGAATGTTATTTTGTACAATTAGAGTATACTAATGGATTGAGTGTATTGTAGGAACTAATGAGAAAAACCTGCTTGTCATAAAGTAATGCAGAACTTTGAACTCAAGTCAGGAAGAACCTTAGGTCATGTGATCAAGGACTCTCAGTAGACAGGCATTCTTGCAGAGCTATCTGTCCTCCTGAGCCCAGTCTCTTCATCACTGAAAGGATTGTGTTGATTCTGTTCATTGGGTAAACACTTGGGTCACATAAACTGACCAGTGCACACCTCCCCCAAGCAAGCAGATGGCCCTACAGATGACAATGCAAGTACTGTGGTGACTGTGCATTTGGGTCACAAGCTTGTCTGCTTAGTTCTCTTCTTACAGTTCCCCAATAAGAGCCCACAAATGGTAGGCTCTAGACGGTCATTGCCTTTAGCATCAAAGATGTTTGGCAACCAGGAAATAACTGTTGCTGAGTTTCTTAAATGAATGAAACACTCACATATGGAGACCCATACACTCACCAACTGAAATGAGCTCCGCTCTCATTTACCAGGAACAGGTGAGGAGTGGCATTGTCCATGGCCACCCGAGGTCGTCCTCACCCTCCTGTGCTGTAATGCGAGCTGTCTACAACCCCCCATCATTTCCAATTCCTGACAATTCCCTGAGGGTGGTCCTGTTATTTATCACCACCCCCAATTCCTTAGTAGCCACCTGCTGGGTATCTCAGAGCATCTAGAACCAACCGACACACAATGAAGGTGTCTTCCCCCTAAGAGAAAGATAGAGAATAAACATAATAAGGTAATTGCCTAGTACACGAAAAGGCAAAATAGTGTTGTAAATTAAGGAAAGCCAAGACATAGAGGACTTGAGTGTTGAATGAGAAAACTTAGGTAGACAATTATGAGGGACACTGTCAGCATCTCCATGTGGCCCCTAATACGGCCTCAAATCTAACCCAGCAATCTAGCCATAGTTCCTACTGTTGACGTGGTAGCTCCAAGGCTGCTTTCTTTCTCTTAAATTCCCATGTAAACCTAACTAGGTATGCATTCAAGTTTATTTCCTCCCTACTTTGTGGCACAAAAAAGTATGGCACTTCTCCCATGAGCTCTACTCAGTATGGTCCCCTCTGTGCCAAGCATTCTTCACAGTGACAATTTGATTGGAGCTAGAGTCTAAGTTCACATCAGGTGCTGGTCCCATAGCATCACTTGTCTCCTTGGCTAGAATGACCACATTCCTGTTCTACCTAGAAAACTCTTTGCTCCTGAGTTTTGGGGAAGTGACCAAACAAGCCCAGCAGACTGTTCTCAACTAATGACTGAGGGGAAGGTCTAGACTTCCAGAAAGTCTAAAGGGCTTGAACTAATTCTGGCATTTAACCCTGGTTGAAGCATCTAAACCACATGATGGTGAGCTTCCTCTGGCCCTCTTCTACTGCCCAGCCTCTCCAGCTGCTTTTTTTCTTGCTTGTGCTTCCTCATCTCATGACTCTGGCAAAACTTACGGCTGCCTATTCAACCTGTCGCAAGACACACTCTGTGCCAAAGTAAAAGAAAGAGAATGAAAGGACCCTGCGCAGGCTGCTGGCTGCTTGGCTAAGCTAAGATGATGCAGCCCAAGGCCCCGTCAATAGCTGAAGGCAGGCAGCACAAACTAACCTTTAAGTTCAAAGTCTGTACTGGAAAAAAAAGAATGAACTTATTCTTTATATTACAATTCTGTACACCCATAGCCAAAAGTTCCAGCTATTCACATTCATACCATCTAATAAATAGATATTTGTTGAGGAACTACTATGTGCAAGACACCGTATTCACTTGTGTGGACACTGTAGAATACATAATGACTCTTACGACTCAGCAAGAAAATAACAAAAGCCCAAACTAAAAATAGAGTAATTGAATAGATATTTCCCTAAAAATATGTGCAGATGTCTGGTAACAAAATGAAAAAGATGTTCAATGTCACAAGTCATTACATGGCAGATAATTTTGTAAAATTATGCAATGTGCTTTTTTTTTTAAAGAAATAGCCTGGCAGTTAAATATTAAAAATACACATACCACGTGAGCTACCATTACGCCTATAGTTATTTCCTCAAGAGAAATGAAAACATGTCTGCACTAAAAGGTATACACAAAGTTTCATTGTGACTTTACTCATTATAGCCAAAAAGGAATCATCAATGGTCATCAACTAAAAGGCAGATGTGGTATGCCTGTACAACAGAGTACTGTTCATCACTAAAAGGAATGAAGGGCTAATCCATGATGTAATATTAATACTTCTCAGATACACTAGCCTATGTAGGAGAAGAAAAGCACAGGAGAGTACACAGTCTAGAATTCCATTTACATGGAATGCCCAGTACAACGTGAGACAAGACCTGTGTTAGCGTTCTCTAGCTCTGGGTAAGGAGAAGACAAGCACAGACACTTTGGGAGGGCTGATGAGAACGTTCCGAAGTCAGGTTACGGTGACAGCTAAACAACTCTGAAAACATGGAGAACAACAAATTATGTACTTTAAAAGTGATTGGTTTTATGAGGATTATAGCGCAATAAATCTTGTTTATGAAATCCTATCAGCTCCTTGCTGGCCAAGGAGGTTCCTAAGGCCTCCAAACAATGCAGCATATTGCTGCTGATGATGGTTGCCCGCCAGAAGAGGTAGCAGTGCGTCATTGCTGAGCCATGCACTTTGATTTCATTTAGGACTTAGAGAAATAAGGCTGAGATTGGCAGAAAGCCTTGCTCCCAGTTGACTGGTTTTTATAGTATCTAAAAGTGCTGTGCAGCCATCTGAGAGAGAGCTGTCACTAACAGTCTTACTTGGCTGTGAGCCCCATGTGTTACACACTTGTGCAGTAGCGGCATGGCCTTCATGGGAGTAATCAATTGCTTTCTGGTTGGATTTAAGACCCCCTGGGATGTTCTAATATCTGCAAATTGTTTCCTTTGGGCTAGGAGTCCTCAGCATTTAAGGTTACAATTGTGTCGACCTGTATCTTATTGATAAAGAAAATTGGAAAACCACTAAGGAGTTCTGCTAGATCTATTGTGGCAGCTCAAAGCCTGGGAGCAGGGGATGCCACAGGAATAGTTCTGAAGGCAGGGATAGCCTAATGCACTGAGAGAGGGTCTCCATGAGGTGAGTATTAGCAAGATCTGCACTATCTTAACACGTGGGAGATCTTCAGGAAGTATTCCTGGAAAGAATTAGAATCACTGGACAGTGGTTAGCAAAAAAAAAAAAAAAAGTCACAACTGGGCAAAGTATAGAGAATAAGTGCAGTCGTGAGGTGAGTGCTCAGCCACAAGCAGAACATTCATATGGCATACACCATCACCCCCGACTCCAGGGACCATCGTGGAGGAAGAGGTGGAAAGATTCTACAAGCCACAGGCTGGGGAGGACCAGAGCTAGACAGTATCTTCTGGACATGACAGCGGTGGCACTCAGGAACTCATGGCCCCTGTGATTGTCTCCACAAGATCAAGCCAGTCAACATTCTGGTATAGAGTGGGGAGGCGCTCATGGGCTCCCACCTCTAGCTGAGAAGCTATTGACTGACTGTTGGTGGCTGCTGGGGGAAGAACATTCTATTGGAAAAAGGAAGGAGAAAGAGCAGATGAGCCTTTGGAACAAAGAGCACAACTCTGTGCCTCTCGACCACACTTATTCCAACACAGTCAGCATTTGGTTTTGAGCAAATAGCTCTTAAAACCACCCTGCTCTCTGGTGGCTCAGACAGTTTCGATTGTGCTCCCTAGTGTTGCAACTGTAACTTTTCTTTCATGTGTTCCTGTGTTTATCCAGTTCTGCAGATGGTTCTGTGGGTATTCCTGGCCCAGCACGTGGGTACCTGTATTTACAATGTGCATATGGGCAAACAGATTCCCATGGCCCATAGCACTGCTAGTCCCCATGTTGTATTCACACTCAGAAGAAATCAAGGTACTGCTGGTTGAAGCTGACAATCAAAAAGCTGATAATTAAAGGGAAGGAGACTGTTCCACATTTAAACAAAAAAAAAGTGTTTTAAATCTTCTCCTTTATTTTAGGAAAGAAATGGAAGAGTAGAAAAATGACTCACCCAAGTGAAGGACTCACACCATCCATGGTGCAATGCATGTGCCATGAATCACAAGTCAGCATGCAAACCACAGAAACACAGTCCAGGCTCACAGCACAGACCAGCCTTCCATGCTGCAGACAAGGAAAGCTTAGACACCACAGAGTAAAGTGGAGACTCGGGCTAAACCTCACTTATCAGCAAAGATGAGGGCTAGGCCATCAACACACTAATCAGAACTCAACAGCTACCACTAAGGAACCAGAACAGGCTTCTCCTCGTGTGTGTCCTTAAAAACCGTCTCTCCCCACAACTTCATGTGCTCATTACATGACGTCTATTGATTATCTGCATTACACGAGTGTGCTGAGAAGGTTTCAGAGACAGGCAAAGCATAGGCTCTTCACGCGTTCTACATCGTAAGGGAGAGATTTGAACACACGTGGATAGGGTGAGGTCGGATGCCTGATGCAAGTTGAATGTGCTACCTACATAAAGTCCTGAGGGAAAACAGCTCCCAGGCTCTCTCTGGGATGCTTCCCTGGGGGCAACCGACTGAAGACCTGCACTCCCTCCTCCATTTTTATATTAATGGATTGTTTTACTTTTTAAAAATTAATTATTACATTAGCTTAGTGTGTATCCACGTGTCTTTGTGTGTGCATATGTGTGTCTGTGTGTATGTCTGCATGTATGTCTGTGTGTGTCAACATGTGTGTCCCTGTATGTGTATGTGTCTGTGTGTGTCTATATGTGTATCTATGTGAATGTCTGTGTGTGTGTGTACAGGTGTTCTATGTGTGTGTATGCATGTGTGTTCTGTATGAATACACCTGACATAGTGCTACTGTGAAGGTCAGAGACAACTTTCAGGAATCAGCATCCTCTTCTACCACATGGATCCCAGGGATTGAACCCAAGTCATCAGGCTTCTCTGCAGGTGCCTTTCCCCACTGAACCATATCACTATCCCATAGACCGTTTTTTCTATGAACCATCTCCAAAATCAGGAATCAACAAATTGTAGTCCAGGTACACAAACCCAGTCAGTTCTCTACTTGTTTTTATAAATAAAGTTTTGTTGAAACATGGCCATTTTCATTCATTCAGGTTTTGTCCTTGGCTGAATTAACACTATAGCACCAGAGTTCAGTAAAGTATATGTCCACAAAGGTGAAAATCTTGACAATAAAACCCATTACAGAAAAAAACAGTGCCAAAATTTATACAAAGAACAGAAATTTGGCCAGGTGTGGTGGCTCTTGGGAGGCATGTCTCTGAGTTAGACAGTCTGGTCTGCTTAGCTGGTTCCAGGTTAGCCAGGGCTACAGAGTAAGATCCTATCTCTTATACTTGTGGTTATGAGCCTAGCCTTTAATAGCTGAGCCATCTTTCTATCCAAGGATCCTGTCTCAAAAGACAAACACCACCAAAAACTCCACCCAACAATATCAAAAGATGTAACAGCACAGGTTTCAGAGAAATAAAACTATAAAACCTGATTGAATCGACTAACATGTTTTAAGTATTTGGAAGCACAGTGCATGATAAAAAGATATTGGCATAAATGCACAGCAATTCTTCATTTACTAATACAAAGTCCCTGTCTCCAGTGAGCATCTCAAGGGAGTCAAGGAACCTTGGAGCTTTTGTTGTTGTTTAATTAGATTGGCTCCTATTTGATTATTAGTTTCCAGTATCACTTGACAGTTTTATGAAAGATATACTTTTAAAGAATAATTTACATAGAAATATTTAAAGTGAGAAGGGTGAGGTATTCTACAAGTCTCAAAAAGGACAGTTTAAGATAAATAAAAATGGTTGTGAAAAAGGTGTTATAATACAATTAACATGACCTTGACCAAGTTAGACTACAAGACAAAGAATTCCAAACTACTGCCCAGTGTATGTAAGAATTTAGAAGATGAGAAAGTGGTGTTTTATGTTGGGAGAAAAACGTGGATTACTTAATATTATTAGCAAAGTTTAGGTAAGGATGGTGGATTTAGCAAATCCTCCATTTTCATTTTTTCCCACGCCCTAGTAAAGAAAATACATGCTGGAGGGATGGCTTAGAGGGTAAAAGCACCTACCACCAAGCCTACCAACTCGAGTTCGATTCCTGGAACCTACACAGTGTCGTGCGGGAAGTATGAAACCACTAGCAGGTGGAACTAATGGGAAGGAGCATTGGGTGCAGGTCTTTCAAGCAGACTTTGGGACCCAAGGCCCCGCCTCTCCTTGCCTTTTGTTTCCTGGCCTTTGTGAGGTGACTCCCACCATGATGTCTGTATCCCACCACAGAGGCCACAAGTCAAGCAGCTAAGGACTGAAACTTCTGAAACCATGAGCTAAAATCATGGTTTAGATTGTCTCGACAGATACAGGGAGGCTGTCTGGCATGGACTGCCCTTGACACTTTTCTTCCTAATGAAGTAGGGTGTTCTATGGCTGTGACTGCAGTCTCAACCTCTAGTTAATGCCAGACACACAGATGCCACTTGTCTGATACTGGGCAAATGAGTGGACCCCAAAGTCGGGCAGATGTTCCACTGCAGAGGCCCAGACAGTGCCACAGGAGATGAGGGTGAAAGAGAACGCAGGGAGGAGTGGTCTTAGTCCAGAAGCCCATTTCAGAGGGGATGCATCAAACCCTCTGAGGCTAGCACCGGTCAGCTCCAGCTCCAGCTCCAGGCTGATAGCCAGAAAGTTCAGAGAAGAGGCCAGAACTGGAGCCAAGAGAAATCCAATTCAGCACAGGCAAGCTTAGTAGTGGGAGCTCAATGGGCAGAAAGTGGCACACAGTATCCACAGAAACCAGTGTGAGGGGAGGAGGGCAGTGAGGGGAAGGTGGGCGGCGAGGATCCCAGAGTGACTTCTGCTTCAGGCAGTGTTGTGGACCAAAGCCAGGACGGACAGGGACACTCGCCATAGCCTGATGGGCAAATTCCTGCTGCTCTGGGTCCTTGCGTGCCACTGATGAGTCTGTTCTTTGACAGTTATGAACACCAGACAAAAAAAGAATTATTTAAGTTCAGAGAGTCACAAGGGATCTTAGAAGTTCTCTGTGTAGCCAAAGGCTTTCAAGTGGTATGAAAGAAGGATGGATCCTAGCTACATCTTTTGAGATGTGTGTGTGTGTATGTGTGTGTGTGTGTGTGTGTAAGGGTGACTGCAACATGTGCGTGCATCTGTGTACAGGTTTGATCACCCACATGTGTACATGGAGAAGCCAGGGGTAGCCACAAGATGTTTCTGATGTGTCTCTATCACTCTTCACCTTGTTTTGAGGTGAGGTCTCTCAGTGAAGCTGGAGTTCACTCTTTCATGTAAACTAGCTGACCAGTCAGCCCCTATAATTTGCCTGCCTCTGCCCTACTTCATTTCTAGAATTCCAAATACATTGTACCTGGATATTTTGTGGGTTCTGGGAGTTTTGAACTCAAGTCCTTATGATTATTATACAGCATCCAAAAAAAAAAAAAGGCATGGCTACTGTAATCCCAGCATTTGGAGGCCAAGTCAGAGAGTTCCTGGGAGCTTGGTGCCCAACCAGCCTAGGTAAAAGCTTCTTTCCCAGTTAAGACCCTGGGAAAGAAGGAACAAGGTGGGGAACACTAGAGGAAGATACATGGCCTCCTCCTCAGGTCTGCATGTGCACTTGGTCTCACACACTTATGCACACGCACCACACACACACACGCACCACACACACCACACACACACACACACACACACACACACCATTTATATCTTCTCCACAAAATGCAATCCAAGCCTCATTAATTAACACCAGGACTGGCATCCTCACCATCACAACTAATGTAATTATTAACCAGGACCAATGAAAATGAATGAATGTGTGTACCCTAAAATAGTACCACAATTTAAATCATTGCTCATTAAAATTGCACACACACAAAAGGACAAAATCAGACACTCACTGGAAAAATGCACTTCTTTTCACAATTCTTCCCAGCTCTGTAGGGAAGACTTAGGTATGTCCTATCCTCTTGACCCAGTGGCATCTTTCATCTATCCCTAGAGTCACTCAGAACTAATCTATGTAGAATACAGCTTTCTTTCCAGATCTGCATCAATCTGGAACACTAAACTACATAATGCAAACTACATCTTAAAATGTAAAGAATGAAATTAATTTAATAATATGTTACTTACCCCAGTATATCCAAAACATATGGGTTCAATACATAGTTGATATTACAAATGATCAACGAAATATTGTACTTGATTGTATATGTATAGTAAGCCTATGAAACTTAGTGTCTCTTTTATACTTTAAATTTTCCACAGTAAGTACTGCCCACGAATCAAGTGTTCCATATTTATCAGTAACTGGTGACTATGAGGGTGCAACTCTAAGAGCCTGTAAACAGTGCTGTCTTGTTAGGGTTTTAAGTGTTATGAAGAGACACCATGACCATGGTAACTCTTATAAATGAAAACATTTAATTGAGGGGGCTCGCTGACAATCCAATTGTCATCATGGCGGAGAGCATGGTGGCATGGTGGCAGATATGGTGCAGGAGAGGTAACTGAGAGTTCCACATCTTGCAGGTGACAGGAAGTCCACTGAGACACTGGGTGGTATCCTGAGCATAGGAAACCTCAAAGCCCTCCCCCACAGTGACACACTTCCTCCATCAAGGCCACACTCATTCCAACAAAGCCACACCTCCTAAGAGGACCACTCCCTATGAGATTATGGGGGCCTAATTACATTCCAACGTCAAGTACCCTGTCCTGTTCACTGTTATCATCTCAGGGCATCACCTTTTTTTTTTTTTTTTTTTTGGTTTTTCGAGACAGGGTTTCTCTGTAGCTTTTGGAGCCTGTCCTGGAACTAGCTCTTGTAGACCAGGCTGGCCTCGAACTCACAGAGATCCGCCTGCCTCTACCTCCCGAGTGCTGGGATTAAAGGCGTGCACCACCACCGCCTAGCCATCACCTTTTTTGTAGACTATACAAAAGAAGCTTAGCAGGTATATGCCAGAAGGCTAGATGATAGAAAGTAATACATGGGTGGGTGGAAAGATAGGTAGTTGGATGGATGAATGGATGGTTAGTTTGATGTATGGGTGATGGGTGAATGGGTGGATGATGGCTAGATGGTTGGATGGGTGAATAAAGAGATTGATGGATGAGTAACAGGTGAATGGGTGGGCGAGGAGATAAATGAATGGATTTCTAAATATATAGTTAATCTTTTCAACTCTGATAATGTTTGTGAAACTGGTCTGTGAGACTCATTCATGGTGACCTACCCAGTGAACTGACAATTGTGCCTTTATGCCGTTGGACATCTATCAGAAAGGTCACAGGCTTCAGCATGTTTATTAAAAAACATGTTCTATATTGACCTTGGCATTCTTTTCCCTGTAGACAGAGTGTTCCATGTTTGAAGACTTGGTAGGAGGGGAGCTGAGGCAAAACAAGAGAAGGTAGGCAGTGCTGCTGCTTAAACCACCTAGAACCTAGATTCTTGTCATGTCTACCATCGGGGACTCGTGGTCCCTTCTTCCCCTCTCTGAATCTGTTTTCTCATCTTGCAGCCTTTTCTTCAAGGGAAGGCTCTGGGAAAAGTTCCATCTGCACAATAGAAACAAACTGGTTGTGGAATCAGCTCTGCAGTCTGGAGTCTCTGCGGCACAGGAAACCACACTTACTAGCATCATATGAAGTTTCCTCTCCCGCTGAATGCAATCATACAAGGCCCTCCTCCACCGAGCTTCGTGGGACTCTGCATCTTTGCGCTGTTGGGTGGGAGCTCCAGGAACTGCTTAAAGCAGGATTGTGGGGAGATTAGCCTTTCCTGGAAGCACAGCAGTGGCCAGAGCGGCCAAAACTCACATGGCATGGTTGAGCAGAGAAAGGAATTAGGCAATAGAGTTGCTATGTGTCCCAGCCACGAAGTGGGTGCCAAGTAGATGGAACCAAGTAACGGTGGGGAGCACAGGTCTGATGTGGCCAATATACCATGTTTTGTTGTCTGTTTGTTTGTTATTTAGGCAGGGTCTCGCTAGGAAGTCTCTGTTGGAAATCATGATACTCCTGTCTCAGTCTCTAGAGTGCTGGGATTGCGGATGGACGGCATCACACACAGTTAATATGTCCCTCTCCGGTTAAGTGATCTCACTTACGTCTATGTGTAAAAGCATTTTTTAAGCTTAATGAAATAAATATAGTTTCAATGTGAGGAAGAAACTTGCACTTGTAGTAATAAATATCTCTTTTCCCGGTCTCAAAGGAAAAGAAAGCCAACTGGTGATTCATGCTGAGTTCTCCTCACTCCTGTCTCACCTCGACTTTCAGTGCCAGATAAAGTCACTTCCAGAGTCAGTTCCCATGGCAGCTACGTCACGTCCCACATCCTCCTGTTGTCTCACTATAGTATCCCCATCAGCCATGTGTGCATCGCTCGGCCCACATTTCCATGTCCAGATGCTGTATATTCCCTTCAGAGGCAGTGGGCTCTCGGGCCATGTGCCCAATAATATTAAAATGTGCTCGCTTCACAGGACCAGTGCATGTCTGAGGCATGTGATTAAGGCTTGTCACCAAAGTCTTACATTCCACTAGGGAAATGCTATAGATGGGATCTGGAAGGGACTAACTCTCTGGCCTATAACTCCTCCTACGGTAGACACCATAGGAGGTAGAGTCTGCTCTACCATACAGAGCCTGCTGAGAGGTTTCAAGTCATTGACAGAGCACCCTTGAAGGGATTGCAGAGCATTCTCTCTCTCTCTCTCTCTTTCTCTCTCTCTCTCTCTCTCTCTCTCTCTCTCTCCTCTCTCTCTCTTTCTCCTCTTCTCTCTCTCCTTCCCCCTCTTTCTCTTTTACTTTTGGCCGTGAGGCAGGTGAAGTTTTCATCCACCAGACACTCACACCATGATGTGGTGCTTTCTCCATAGCACTGAGAGCAACAGGGACAACCCACCATGGGCTGAAACCTTCAGAACTGTAAACCAAAGCAAAGCATTTCTCTTTGAAGCTGGCAGTCTCCTGACTCATTACATCAACAGAAGGCCAAGTAACATGGGCATGTTTACAAAACTTCATTATGCCTTCTTCTTGAACTATTTCAGTGTTCATAGATCAGTACATGAGTTCATTGTGCTTTCTGGTATGAGGCTGCATGAGGATTTGGATTAAGTGAAGTGGTGCATGATGGGTAATCTGGTGAAACTGGCTTCCAGAGCCTGCTTGGGCAATAGCTATCCGTTATATCAAGGGCGGTAGCCAACCTCTAAGAGGTCTTAGTAACTTCCATAAAATGAGGGCTGGATCCCTGTAATGCCTGTGGCCTGCAACTCTATTTCACCATGAGTAGGAAGAAGAAAGCTCTCAACTTTCGAAGATTATTAATCCATCTGTCAGAAATTCTGAGCTCTTGGAATTCAAAACTGATAACCCTAAGATTACATAGGAGAGCAGAGGGGCCATGGCAAGACTTGAGATCTCATTAGAAAATGTTAATATCTCAAGGAATGTTAATATCTCAAGGAAGAGATGCTAAGGGTGCGCATGCATGTGTGCTTGTGTGTGTGTGTGTGTGTGTGTGTGTGTGATATTGCCATATCTTTTTGCTTGTTGGAGGAGGGGGGGTTGCTTGTTTGTCCCAACCATCCAGAACTCAAATAATCACACAGAAACCATATTAATTAAATCACTGCTTGGCCCATTAGCTCTAGCTTCTTATTGGCTGACTCTTACATATTAATTTAACCCATTTCTATTAATCTGTGTATCGCCAACTGACTGTGGCTTTCTGGCTAAAGTTCTGCTGGCTCCAGCAGGGTTACATGGCTTCTCTTTGACTCTTCCTCCTTTCTCTCAGCATTCTGTTTAGTTTCCCC
>JAQHUG010000112.1:5081067-5093427 GCA_028555095.1 Dicrostonyx torquatus
GGCCTTGAACCAGACCGATGACTCGTTGCAATGAACACTTACAAGAAAAGGTTTATGTGGATTGAAGGCTATACTGTGTGACTCGCTGGGCCACATTACAGTTTCTACGCTGAGTTTTTTTTTGTTTGTTTATTTGCTTTATTTTGTTTTGGAGGTGGTTTTAGAATCAATAAAAACTTAATTTTGAAAAAACAAAGATCCATCAGGTAGCTGGGTGATCACTCAGCTGTAGGCATAGTCTAAACACTTTTATTTTATCCGTCATAGGTAAGACCCTGGAGTGGGGGATCTTTCCCGAGTCTCTGATTCATGGATTTTTAATTACTACTGCAATACAATAAGGAGCAGTAACTAACTTCCAGTTTCACTGGGGCCAGAGATCACTCAGGGATTGGCCAGACACCAAAATGGCTTCATGTATGAAGTGGATTAAGGCATGAAGATTGAAAATTGAAACGTGGAGTGATATTTAACACAGTGAAAACATCACTGGTTTAGAAGTCAGAAGTCCTGGTTAGTCTTGTATTGCCCTCTTCCCTCTGGGAGACACACTCCTGTTTTCTTGCCCTTAAAATAAGCCACTAGACCCTGTATTCTGGGTTTTTTTTCAGCTCTGGAATTCTAGAATCCCAGTTCTAATCCCAGTACTGCATAGAAAGACCACTAAGAACATAAGACCTAGCTGAACAGCACAGTAAGCTCAGGGCCAGCTTGGGTTCTGTAGCAAAACCTTGAGTCAAACATTTAAAGAGAAAAAGCATTCCCAAACTATGCGGCCCTTCTCGAACATAAACTGTCATCCACTTAAACAGCATAACAGCTCCCGCCTATAATGCACACATTTGGGATCATCTCAGGCTCCGGCAGCCATGCCTTCCCAGCTATAATGGACTGTTGCCCCTCAATAAGCCCTGCTCCTCTTGAGTTGCTTTATCTCAGGTATTTGGACACAAGAGCATTAAGAGTAACTTATACACACAGAGGAAAGACGCTGTAACTGTTTGGTCATTTCCTGTATGGAGAAGGGAGTCCTGGAGGCTGGACCCCAGGCACAATCTCTTGAGCTTATAATCCCAGTGCTGGGGAGGCAGAGGCAGACAGACACATCTGTGGAACTCACTAGCGGGCCAGTCCACCCTACTTGGAAAGTTCCAAGTCAATATGACACCCTGTCAAAGAAACCAGGTGGATATATTGTGTCCAAGGAACCAAACCAGTGCAAACACAAACACGAGCTCACCAGCAAACACATGGACACACACATGCACACATCCCTTGCCTGTATTGCCATGCTACCAGATAGAACATTCCTGGGCAGCATCCATGAACATCCATGCACCATACCCCACTCTCCAGGCATTCCAGCCACCCCACCCATCCTAAGGCTTTTAACAGACCAGAGCTCCATCCCAAGTGTCCTCGATGCTCCAATTATGCCTCAGCTCCTCCTTTTATGGGAGTTTAAAATAATAAATTTGTTGCTTCAAAGACACACATGTTCACAAGTAGATTTTCTCTGACCCCGGAGCAGTCAGGGGGCTTAACTAAAGGGAAAATATGTGCAGAAGCATCTGATAGGTTCCAAAAGTTATTTAAGGAAAGAAGACAGCTACCTCAACCATAAGGGACCTGCAGCAAAAAGCTCCACTGCACCAAAGCATCACCCTTCCTAGACTGGGCTCACGTGACAATTTTTTCACTACATTTACAGCTATGAACAGTTTTTAAATTATGGCACTATGGTATTGCCTTTTTAAAGATGTCGTGTTTGCAGGGTGGGGAAGGTTGGGGAGATAACACAGTCAGTTTGATGCTTGTCTTGCACACGTAAAGACGTGAGCTTTACCTCCATAATTCTCACTTATAAAAGGGGTGGGGGACACTAAAGAGAATGACTTAGTGTTTAAGAGCACATACCTGAATTCAGTTCCTAGCGCCTATATCAGCCAGTTCACAACCGCCTGTAATTCCAGCTTCAACAGGTTTGATGCCCTCTTCTGGTCTCTACAGGTACCTGCTCTCACCTGTACACACACACACACACACACACACACACACACACATACACACACACACATCTACACATAACTAAAAACAAAAAGAATAAAAAGTTAGTCATAGTGGAGTGTGCTTATAATTCTAGGACTGGGTGGGGCAGAGACTGTTGGATCCCAAGATTCACTGGCCCCAGCCTAGCCTATTGGTGAACCCCAAGCCAGTGAGAGACTTAGGCTCAAAACAAAACATCCAGCGTATGGTTCCTGAGGCATGACACCTGAGGCTGAACCCTGGTTTCCACATGCACCCTGACACATGTGCGGCTGCACATACAAGAGAGACACGTAACAGTGGGTTATCTGGTTAGCTGACAAAGTAGCACAGTTCTATGTAACGTTTCCATCTACAATAATACTTGGCAACCCAGAACAGGCTGTGAGGCCGCGGCACAGAAACTAGTGGGGCTGTTGAAGACCATCTTTCCGCCACTGCTGTGGTGGTGTAGCAACAACAGGACAGCACTGGATGGCTGGAGGGACCGGAGGAGCCCTCAACACTGGTCTCAAGAGGAGCAAGAAGAAACTTGGAAATCTGACCACTGTTGCCAGGTGTGAGATCCTGGAGGCTGAATGGGCTTCATCTGGCTTTTCCGAGAAGCGTCTTCATTCAAGGGCTTTTGCCTCCGTGAGTCAGAGGCAGGACAGCCTCCAGCTCCACGCCAACTGGTACTTTTCCATGCCTCCCTGAATTATATAACATGGCACATTTTTAGAAACTTGGTTTAAGTTGCAGAGACTGTTTCTGAGCTGAAATTTTAGCTTTCCAGTTCTGCACTCTCACATTTTCAGAAGATGGGATGCCAGGGTACTGGAACTACAAACAGGAGTGGGAGAACAGCATATTCTTATTCTGTGTAAAGCAATACTTCCGTGCAATTGTCTTGAAATGCCTCCTCCTTAAGCCTGTGTTTGTATTGAGATCAATGAAACAAACTGAACATACCTGGGTTTTATTCTGTTGCTTCTGGGAGAGTTCCTCTGCTGGGTTACTTTAAGTGTGGTGTCACAGATTATGGTACCACTAGTTCATAATAACACCCAAGTGACTGTATTAGTTACTTTTCTCACTGTTGTAATAAAATGCCTAACAAGAACAACTTAAGGAAGAAAGGGTGTGCTGTTTGGGCTCACACCTTGAGGGTGATTCTAGACCCCGTTGAGTTGATGGTCAAATATTAACCACAATGATGACCGATGCAATATGCAGAGAAGCTTGTATAGGAAGGGAGCTTGATGAGGTCATCTTGAGCAAACCGGACTCTGGAAATAAGGCGAGGTAGAACAAGAGGACAGAAATTTGTTCATAGAAATCTTCCGGGATCAACTAGGGGAAAGCTACTTAACCAACCTTCAAGGTCATGTTACAAGATGACTAATTGTAAGAACCGACGTCTTTTAGTTCTACCTCATTTCTTAGAATATCTAGGGTCACCCTTTTGGAACCATGTATCCAAAGCAGCCCATTGTCAGGAGTGACACACTTTACCAAGTCTTCTCCCATATGTGCCTCAGAAACAAAAATAGTCTTTTGATGCCAACATGTCTTCCTTAGAAGGACTTCAGTAAAGCCACCTACAGACTTACTTTGAAGTCTAGAAAGCTGGGGACAGTCATGCAGCTTGCTTGGTCCAGACCCAAAACATCGTGTCAGAGCCAAACAGGAACTGAAAGCAACAAAAAGCAGAGCAGGATGGTGTGAACATCAGCTGGTCGGTTGCCCTCCATGTCTGGGTTCTTTTCTTCCCCTGCACACAAGCACTGATATGGTACGTGTGTGCCATCCCCAAGGACCCTCACATCAAACCCACACTACTTTTAGCCACTCTCCATGGTCATGTGTCATAAAATGTGCCAGGAGCTACAACTTAACTCTGGCCTGTTTTTAGGTACAAGATGATTTCAGCAAGTGGCCAAGGCCTGTCCTCTTAAAACCAATCTCCTATGACACCTCCACATTCTCCATTATAGCTGCATTTTATGTGACTACTAATCTTACATATTTATTCGTCAAGACTCTCTATAAACAAAGAACCGATAGAATTAATATATAATGAAAAGGGATTTATTAGACGGGCTCACACGAGATGGGTTATGTCCAACAATGGCTGTCTATTCACATCATGAGGCTAGAATCCTTGGCAGTTCTATGTGACACTGAAGGCCAGGAGGGTTTCTAGTGCACTTCTGGGTTTTAATGTGCATTAGAAGATGGAAGAAATTGGGTTCTGATGTCATCAGAAGGTTATCATAGCAGCAACAATAGCCTAGATGCACTCATGAACAAGGAGCGAAGGCAGACATGCAGAAGCATCCACTTGTCCACCACCCTTTTTGTATATGAGATATCACTGGAAATATGACTCCCCCAGTGAATCCTTCCTGGAAATACCATCACAGCCCCGCCCACAGGTGGTATGTCTCTTAGCTGATTCCAGGTCCAATCAAGTTGACAACCATCACACACCCTGAAAAGCAAAAGAGCGGAAGAGCAGAGAGGTGTTGACATAGAAGCCTTGGGTCCCTGTCTCTGTTCCCAGAATAAAGAAAGCTAGTGTATATACTTGTTTTGTATCTAAGCAGGTAGTCTGGCTTCTCCTGGGGCCAGGGGCTCTGTGTTTTATGATTACTAAAGGACATTATCAGTTATCCACCTCCAAAGAGCCCATTAAGCTGACCCAGAGAGAGATGAGAAATCTCCCAAAACCAACACTAAAGATGCTAGGGAAAGTATCTTGGCTATATGACAAAAACAGGTATAGATAGGAACCAGTCACCAGCAATGATAAGCCAGGCTCCCTGACTCCCTTTCCCGAATGCTTGCACAGTCTGCATGAAAACCACACCATAATAAGACAGGACCACAAATCCCAGTGATGTGCCACCTGGACTTGCTCTTGGGAACTGACATTAAGCCTCTTTTCCCAGATCTGAGGAATATACAGTATAAAAACTGACAGACACTATAAATCAGGGAGTGGTTTCAATTTTGTTGGTGTTTTCTTTCTTTTCCTTCCTTTTTCCCTTCCCTTCTCCTTTCTTCTTTCTTTCCTTCCCAGTGGTATCCCAGCACCATTGTTTGCAGAGATAGAATCACAACTGACATGTTGTAACAGAGAGGAATATATAGATGTATGTATGTGTGTGTGTATATATATATATATATGATATATATGATTAAGGGTAAGGCTTTACATAAGAGTTGATAATGTTGGATGCACATAGCAAGCTGAGTAGCTTTTTTACCAGTCAGGGAACAGAGAAGGAAACCAGTATAAGCTGCTGTGCTGCCCAGGGAAGGATAACTGACGTATAAAAAAATAAATGGGTTTTTGGCAGTTGGATTTGGTGGGGCAGGGCTGTGCATGGGCAGAGCATCCATTGTCATTTGAATGAACAGTTATGTGCCAGGCTGTCCAGCTTCACATAGACCGAGGAAACGGGCCTGACAAATTCTCCTCTCTTTTCCTACGCAAGGGACTCCATGATAGGTTCTGCCTGTAGAGTGAGACACTGAACCAAGAATGGGCCCGGTGCTTGGGGTGGTGCAGGTGAAGACAAAGGGGCCACTAAGCCTTGCTGGTCAGCTAGTCTTGAAGAATCAGCAAGTTCCACGTTCAGTGAGAGATCCTGCTTGAAAAAAATAATGTGGAGAGCAATTAAAGAAGACACCAGTGTTGACCTTTGGTCTATGGCCTTCACATGCACATGGACCTTCACATATATTGGCACACACACATGAACACATACAGGTGCATACACCACACACTAAGAAATTGATACAATGACTACTGCATATCTACTTAGATAGCTAAAACCAAGGGTAATGGCAATACAAAACACAAGCCAGAGCAGTAAGCCGAAAGGACCAACCCTTCAAAGGGTGGTATACAGAACTCCAGAGCCACTTCAGTGTCTTACCTTTAAAAGGCTAGCATATTCTCCACATATGTTCTAGCCCTCTGTTCTTTGGTGTTTTCTCAATTGCGTTGAAAACATATGTCCACCTAAGTTCCTATTCTACCCAGATTCTTATAGCATCTTGACTCATTACTATCAAAATGTGGAAACAACCAAGACATTCTTCTGTAGGTGCACATAAATAAACTGCGAACATATCTGCAGACAATGGGATAGGATTTGGCACTAAAGATGAGTGTGCTACCTACCGAACCATGAGAAGATGGGACTGGAGCACAAATGAATATTACTAAATGAAATAAGTCCATCTAAAGATTTACACACTGTACAGTTCCAGTTAGATTATATTCTGGGAAAGACTCACCACACACACACTGGTGACAGCAAGATCTGTGGCTTTCAGGGGTTGGGGAGGAGCAAGGGTACACAACACTAAGGACTTTTAAGGTAGTGACACTCTTGTACAACATACTACATTGGTAAAGACATGTCATTATGCTAACGTCTAAACCCATAGACTGTCCAACACCAAGATAAATCCTGATGGGAAGCATGGACTCCAGGTGAAAATATATCAATGTGTGTTTATTGATTACAGTACACATAGCTATGCAAGGCAGGATGTCAGCAAGGGGAGAAACTTGGCATGACTGAGGGTAGACATGATTTGAAAAGTCTGCTTATTGTGTAGGCTTTTCCTCTAAGTTAAAACGGTCTTGGGCTGAGCATATGGCTCAGTGGTTAAGAGCACCTGTTGCTCTTGCAGAGGATCGGGGTTCAGTTCCCAGCACCCGCATCTCTAACTCCAGCTCCACCTGTCATAGACAGATACTGGAAACTGACCTCAGGTCCCTGTAACAGGAGCCAAGAAGCTAGGCTTGATTTTCTTGTGACAACGCATCTGCTGTTGTCATGATTATCCTTTAAAAGAGTACATGGTTGATACAACTGGTCTTTAGCTAGAACTAGGTCAGTGCCAGGAACCACTGAAGCACAGACTCTGTCCTCTGGGTACTGATCTAAACAGAGAATTCTCAACTGAAGAAACTCAAATGAGCAAAAGACACGTAAGGAATTGCTCAACATCCTTAGCCATCAGGGAAATGCAAATCAAAATGACTCTGAGATACCATTTTACACCTGTCAGAATGACTAAGATCAAAAACACCCATGAAAGCTTTTGCTGGAGAGGATACGAAGTAAGGGAAACACTCCTCCACTGCGTGTGGAAGTGCAAACTTGTCCAGATGCTTTGGACGTCAGTATGGTGGTTTCTCAGAAAATTGGGAAGCAGTTAGACCCAGTATAACCACTGTTGAGCATATACCCAAAAGAGGCACATTCATACCAAATCCCACTTTACAAGTTGCTGTGTTCAGCCTTTGAATATTCTAACACCTCGTTCTTCCATTCAGCTACTGATCAGAAGAGAATGAGTGTGAAACATATTTACACTTCGGTGTGAACTCAGATCAGTGACTCCCCTCCCCCAGGAAGTAGCATTTAGCCACACTATGAAAAGCAATGTGTTATTCTTAGGCAGGTGGGCAAAAACATTCTCTCTTCCTCCCTTCCTATTTAACTTTTTATTTACTGAGAAGGGCCTTCGTGATAGCATCACATACAGAAAATCTTTACTAAGAGACTGAGAGAGTGCCAGAGATGTCACCCAAAATATGCTTTGAGGGCATTTGAATGATTTTAAACTCAAAGCAATTGGAGCTTTTTACTTTTCCCTTACTTCCTAAAACTAGAGTAAGAATTTCCCCCTTGTAAAGGTATTTTTAATGCTATAATTACAGTGGAAATTTCCACTTTTAAAGATGCTTCTGCAGGAGGAGGAGAACTGTAACCTCAGATAACCCTAACCGTTCACTGCAGACATGGCAACCCTTTGTCACATGGCAACTCCTGGACGTGTCAGAATTGGATTCTCCCACCCAAAAGGCCACAGCCCCTTCCCTCTGTTTAGTCTAAGATGGTTTATAGACCATATTTTGAGTCACATTTTTTTAAGAATTCTTTTGTATGTGTACAAAATAAAACTTTCCTTCTCTCTTGTTTATTTGTCAGTTTAATCACGACCCCCAAACTTTGACCCTAGGAGGGCAGCAAGGAATGGGCAATCCCAGGGCAGCAACAGCTCTGTGATACCCATTTGTCCATGGTAGAGACATGGTGGGGGTAGTCTTGGAAAACATCCAAAACCGTTCTGAAGAGAACAGCACAGGATCTAAAGAGATGCTTCTTTCCATCTCTTGAGGGGTGACTTAAATAAGGACCCCTAGAGCACCCATCTGGCTTTGTTTGGGCTTATGATCTGTCAAATCAAGAGTGACATTCTGGTCACAACTGTGAAACCGAGAATGTCTCCCTCAAGCTCCCGAGACAGTAAATGTATGTCTTTAGCATCAACACAGAAAATGCCTAAAACAATTTTAAATACCCAAGTCAGAATTTCCTCAGAAATTTCAGTGTCTGAAAAACTAGCAAGAGGTTGTGTGTCAGGCTCCGAAGGGAAGCTACGGATGAGTGCATCCGGCACTCCGTTCAGGGCAACAACAGATGCATCAGAGCAGAAGGACCTGACGGGCTGCGACTCCACTACCTTAAAGATTAGCAACATAAACTGGCTGCTCATGCCTAGATTCTGGAGGGGTGAAAGGTCAAAGGTGGGAGGTGGGGTAGGAGGCAGGGTGAGGGTGGGATGGATATCAGACAGGATGCTCCTTCCACGGCCCACACAGGGTAGCATATATATCCCCATCAACTAGAGCCCTTTCTTCAGGTGGGTCCCGCTTTTTTTTTATAGCAAAATATTGCATGAAGTAAAGAAATACAACACAAAAGAGATGTGCTTATGTGGAAATTAAGTTGGATTTTTATGAAGTTTCAGTTAGATTAGTTATTTTATCAAAAAATAATAATTTGGGATTTTTAATTCTTTATTCTATCCCGGTGTGTGTGTGTGTGTGTGTGTGTGTGTGTGTGTGTGTGTGTGTGTGTGTGTGTTCGTGTTCAGATGTCCAGGCACATGCATGTGGATGCATGCAGAGATCAGAAGTCAACTTTTAGGACCCAGGACCCTTCTCTCCCTCCTCCTTGCTGAGCCCACCTCTCTTTTTCTGCCCTGCTGTGTGCTCCAGGCTCCCTGGCCTGGAAGTTTGCCAAGTAGGCTAAACTATCAAATAGCTAGCAAGGTTCAAATAGCTAGCAAGGTTCTAGAGAATTATCTTCCAATTCACCATTGCTGGGATTATAAGTATCTGACTTTTTGTATGGGTTTTGGGGATCTAGACTCGTGTCCCTAAGGTCTACAAGGCAAGTACTTTACCTACTGAGTCGTTTCCCCATCCCCTCAGCTCTTTTATATTCTCCTTCTGTTATATCAAATCCAAACCGGAAAATAAAGACATTATCACTGTTTTATGAAGAATCACATGAAGAATTTTAACCAGTGGAGAAACGCCAATGGAAAATTTTCATCAGTGACGCTCTCCTCAGAATGCCGTTCACAGGGCTAGCAACACTGCTCAGTAGAAAAAGACACGTGCTGTCAAGCCTGCTGACCTGAGTTCAGTCCCCAACACTCACGTGGCAGGGGAGCACTGACTCCTGCAGCTGCTCTCTGACCTTCACACATGCGCCATGGCCTGGGCACCACAGGCTCACACAGACACTAACTAAATGTATCTTTGAAAGTCTTTGAAAGCCTGATGCCGAAGACTCAAACCTGGCTGCTCCTGATGTCTTAAGGGAGACTGGTATAGTGCCTTGGCTTCATTCTTATATTTCCTTCTGGAACTGCCTCTTTGATTGTTCAGCCAATCACTGACGTCAACGAGGGTAGATAAGGGAGCCTGCACAGATTCCATTCCACCTGGATGGGCCTTAATGGGGAAGTTTCCACCCAGAAGAGGAGGAAAGTACAAACCTGGGTGAAGGAAAGTGGTGGAACAGGGTCACGGAAGCATGAATTACATGATAAGTTAGGGAATTGGTAGGATATCAACTGTGACAGGGACACAGGGTTGGCAGGTACCTGAGGAGAGAATGTCAGAAAGGCATACTGGTCCCAGATTGCTCTGGGCCTTGAAAATCATGCTAAAATAGTTGGACTTAATCCTTGTGTCTCATAGGCCTTCCTAGGGTTCACCCACTAATACACCCCTGGCATTCAGTACTAAAAGAAGGGATACTCAAGCTTGGGTGGTTTCAGCAAGATCCTGGGCTGAAAGGTGACAATGTTCTGATACATAGTGGCAAAAAAGAGGAAATGTGAGAAAAGGCTTAGCAGACATTTTTTTTAAAAGATTTATTTATTTATTATGTATACAGTATTCTCAGTATGTATGCTGCAGGCCAGAAGAGGGCACCAGACCTCATTACAGATGGTTGTGAGCCACCATGTGGTTGCTGGGAATTGAACTCAGGACCTTTGGAAGAGCAGGCAGTGCTCTTAACCGCTGAGCCATCTCTCCAGCCCCCTTAGCAGACATTTTGCAAGTAAAATTGGCAGCTGTGGAAGTGTTTTGAGGAGTGGGAAACTCTGCAGCTTCGTCTAGGCATGCATCATTTTAACAGGGACAAATGAAGGCTAGCTGACTGCTGCATATAGCACACAGAGTGTGGGGCTTAGAGTTTGGTGAGGAAAAATTGATACACAAATAGTTATAAATGGTCTAGTTTTATTTTCTATTGTTGTGATCATCTATCCTTACAAAAGCAACCTAGGAAAGAAAAGGGTTTATTTCAACTTATAGTCCCAGGAAGTGAGAAAGTCAAAATAACCGTCGTGTGACATCCACAGTCAAGATGAGAGAGAAATGAAGGCATACTTGTTTGTTCTCAGCTTGATTTCTCCACTTTTATGCAGTTCAGAACCCACTTCCTAGGTAATGGTGCCACCCACAGTGGGCTGAATCTCCCTACATCAATTAACCAAGACAACCCCTGGCAGACATGCCCACAGGCCAATACAATGTAGACACTCTCTCACTGAGACTTTCTTTCCTGGTGATTCAAGGTTGTGTCAAGTTGAAACCAAAAGCTAATGTTAGAAGTAAATATAAAAGTCATGTGGTGGAAAGAGGTTAAACCAATCATTAAGAGAAGCTAAAATTTAACAGCCGAGGCTTCTGTGTCCTTTTTCTCCATTTTTTATTTGTCTGATTCTATTCCCTGGGCCTGCCCAATATTTATCTCCTACAGTAGGAGATAAATGCCTTGTCTGAGACATTTCTGTTCATCCCTCCCATCCTGAGACTGGCTGTGCCCGAGATCTCAGATGTGTGTGTAAACTAAATCTGGATAAGCCTAGGCAGGAAGATGAAGCCAAGTGGAGGAAAGCCCAGCTTAGATTTTATGGGAGCTGACCTATCTGCTCCTGGGTGTTAACTTCCAGAAAGTGGTTAGAAGGAGAGTTCTCCGGGAAACCCAGGAGCAGACAGAAAAGCAGCCACAACAGGTCTCTCTTATAAGCGTGCAGACTAGCCTCTCAGGAGCGTTGATCTATCTGCCCTGAGGCAATTAGATCCAGTTTCCTCTGGGCTGTGATGTCATGGTCCTTCCTGAAAACTTGCATTAGAAATGTCTCAGTTCACAGCTCATGAAAGGATCCAGGAACTAAAACAAGACCAGTCAACTAAGTTCCAGTTCAGAACAAAGTCTAAAAATTGACTTCGACTCCATGTTCTAGATTAGCTTAGATGTTTGCCTGAGACCAGGCCCTCAGATCCTCTGACTCTGATATTCTGTAATCTACCCTCATTGAAACAAAAGTGATTAAAAGCGAGTGTATTATTCATTTTATTCATTGCTGTGGCAAAATACCTAATAAAAGCACATTAGGAAAGTAGAATTTCTCATCGTCACAGCTGGAGGATGCAATCATCACGTTAGGACAGCATAGGAGCTAGAACACAAGTGCCCACAGTCAGGAAACAGAGATGAATGTGAGTGCTTAGCACCTTCTCTCCTTTTCATTCAGCCTGGAACCCTGCCCCACTGTGGTACAGCCCACTGGTCAGCATGAGTGTTCTCTCTCCAGTTCAGCCTTTCTGAAAACACTCTCACAGGCATACCTAAAGGTGTTTCTGTTGTGGGATGTTATTTTAAGATGTGTTACATCTGTTTATGCTGTGAAATATTTGTTTAATAATGCAAAGATGTGTTGCATTCTTTTATGTTGCACTTGTTTAACTCTGTGAAGCTGTGTTACTTTGCTTGTCTAAAATGCCTGACTGGTCTCATAAAGAGCTGAACAGTCAATAACAAGTCAGGGGAAAGGATAGGTGGGACTGGCAGGCAGAGAGAATACACAGAAGGAGAAAAGGAACAAGAGAACAAGAAGAGGAGGATGCTAGGTGTCAGCTACCCAGCCAGC
>JAQHUG010000112.1:5094522-5110478 GCA_028555095.1 Dicrostonyx torquatus
AAGTGGGGAGGACTTCAAGCAGGAAGCAAGCAGAAAGCATGGAGAAATGCTGAAATGCTTGCTATCTCTACTTCTCCTCAGCTAGCTTTACTGTATAACCCAGGAGCCTTCTCAGGCAGAGGAAAACCATCTACAATGTGCTGGTCTCTCCTACATCAATTAGCAATGAAGAAAGTGCGCACACACACACACACACACACACACACACACACACACCAGACATGCCCACCAGCCAGTCTGATGGAGGCAACTCCTAACTGAGGTTCCCTACTTGCAGGTGTGTCAAGCTGACGATTAAAAAACTAACCAGAACAAGTAGTGACCCCTCTCCATCCTTTAAATGTGGACTTTTCCTACACCCACCCTTGTCTTCCCAACCCCAACTATGTAGCTTACTCTTAACAACCAGTAAATTCAGGAACATTTATATGCACGTGTTCATGTGTGTATATGCATGTGCAAGTGTGTACAAGTGGAGGCCAGACATCAGGAGTGGTGTCAGACATCAGGTGTCTCCCTAAGTCATTCCTCACTGTGGTTTTTTGAGAGAAGGTCTCTCGTTGAACCCAGAGATCAATTCTACCGACTAGCCAGTGAATCTCAGGTCTCCTGTGTCTCCGCCTCTCTAGCCCTGGAATTACAGGCATGCCTGACTTTCTTAAGTGGATGCTGGGGATGGAACTCAGATCCTCATGCTTGCTTGACAAGCACTTTCCCGACAGTTCCAGATCCAGGTTTATTCATCACATTTATTCAGAGTTACCAACATCCCTCCAGGACAAGGATGAAAATGATACAGAGGGGAAAGAAGAGGAGGAGGGGGTGGGTGAGAAGAATGGGAGGAGAAGGATCTGCAACAAACTTTCCAATGTATATGCATGCATGTGTTCACACCTGGGTTTTACTTCCCCTAATCCACTTGACACACACCCTCAAAGGACCAGCCTACCTAGGCCTTACCTACTCTTCATAGTGTTTTTCAGGAAAACAAGAAGCCAACTGACCACATTTTACTCTGTTGCTTGTTTGTAGATCTTGTCCATATAAGCTACATGATAGAAATGGGGTCTTGTGCATCTGTGGGTTTCCTATACTCAGGCCATCAGCTTGAGTGAGTGGGCGAGAGGGTGGGTGAGTGAGCGAGTGAGCGAGGGGATAAGCAAGCGAGTGGGTGAGCAAGTGACCCAACTACACATTTACAGCGCTCACAATGGCCCTGCAAAGCAGTTCTTCCTTAGCTCCATGTTTTGTGGGTTGACTTCACGGGGTCTTCTAAACGGGGTCCCAAGTACCCTAAGCTGGCCTTGAACTCACTGTAAAGCTGGGGACAATCACGAATTCCTGATTGATTCTCATGCCTCAGTTTCTGAGGGGCTGAGTTTACAGGCATGCTTCTCTGTGCCTGGCTTTCCAGCTCTATGTGGCTGATGTGGAAACCGAGGCTTAAGAAATAAGTGACTTGCTCAGGCTCACACTGGTTATTCCCACAACCTGGAAGTTCCCACAGCCGAAACTGCCGTGCCTTTATGAAGACCCTCCAGGAGAGATATTCTGAATTTTACTTTTTATTTACACATGAAACTTGGCATGTCTTGCTGTCTGGAGATGATGAATTGGTCAGTCAGAGATTTATGTTAGTTCTCAAAGCTGACCCCTGAAAGACATTGGTATTAAAGAGTGGGTATTTTTTTAAAATTAGGCTGTGTTTCACACTATAAGATTAGCAAGAGATGTTAGAGACAAGGCCTAGAAATCTGTGATTTGAAAGAAGTGTGTGTGTGTGTGTGTGTGTGTGTGTGTGTGTGTGTGTGTGTGTAGTTGATAAAGAATGAGGTGCATTGCTTTATATAAGCTGGGAAGAAAGAATCTCAGGAGAATTATCTAGCTCAAGTTGCCCTGTGGGAATGCCTGTGGGCTTGGTCTTGACTATTAATTGATGGAACTCCCCAGCCCACTGTGGGCAGCAACATTTTCTAGGCAGGTGTCCCTGAACTGTCTGACAGTGAGAGAAACTGGCTGAGAAGTAAGCCATAAAGATGTGTTTCTTTCTCTTTGCTGTTGACTGTGACTGTGGTGTGGCTAGCTACTTTGACGTCCCTCCAATGATGAACTATATTCTGGAACTGTAAGCCAAGGAGACTCTTTCTTTCCTAGCTTGCTTTTGGCCAGGGTATTTTGTCACAGAAACAGAAATTAAACTAGAACACCAGCCCCAGTCCCGATGCTTCATAAGCGTTCACTTCCTATGGTGGGGACCAGTTTATATATGGGACTCGAGGCCATGGGCAAGCACAGTGCCTATCTCCCTTAATGACCGCCAGCATCAACTGTCAAATTTAGAAGCAGATCTTCCAAGAGCTTCTCTTCATAGCTTTCGAGTGGTGTGAATTTACCAGCGTGGGGAAAAAAAGAGAAACAGTTAAAATTATGTGTCATGTAACATTTTCCCTTGCTTTGGCATTTTTAAATTTCCCTTGTATTCAAGTGTAATTCAATATGTGCATCCACATGGATTAAAGTTGTGGAAAATGAAGGCGGCAAGGGAAACTGGTGATTTCCAAGACTTGTTGCTAAAACCTTCCTTTCTCCTCCGCAGAGAGGCAGGACCGAGCTGCCTGTTGATTGATACTCAGCAGTCAGATGATATTTGATAGACTCACCATCTATTTTTGATGAATTATTGTGCCTTAAAACCCAAAATGAAAGGTTGTGAAACACAGCTCTATCCTAACACTAAAAGACATAAAATAAGAAACATAGTCCATACACATCTGCATGATGAGAGTTTTACTACTTGATGTGCTTTGAACCCATTAAAGTCACTTTTTTTAGGAATGCTCAAATTGTCCCCGTCTTTGGTTAATGGGATGCCCTGAGCCATTTTGTTATTCCCCAGTTGTCCTCAATTTTTCCTTGTTGGTTTTAAACCACATGACATTGGCTCTGAGAGGAGAATTTACAAGAATCTTCAAGAGTAAATTCCTACCTCCATTCTGCACTGTTTTTCCTCTGGAGGTGTCTCATTCCTATGCTCCGTTACTTCATGCTAATCTTTCTGCTTCATTACCTATGGTTTCACCTTCCCCCGGCTTCCATCACACTCCAGCCAGGGCTGGGAAGATGGCTGTCTGGGTAAGAGCATTTAGTGTGCAAGCGTGAAGACTTGAGTTCAAATTCCCAGCATCTACATTGAAAATTAAAAAAAAAAGAAAGAAATTGTAGTGAGCCACCCCAATTAAATGCTGTCTATATAAGAAAAAAAAACCATTGTTTTGTATGAAATGGTCAAGAAGGCCAAAAATAAAAAGTTGTGTGTGTCTGTGTGTGTCTACAAAGTTGCTGTTTATTTGATTTTACTTTGGCCTGTTTGATGTACAGTGTTCAACAATAAACCAGAATCTTATTTTTTTCTGAGTTGTTCTAACAAAACATTAAATAAAAATAAAATGCCAGGTATGACCATGTACACACATGTGTAACCCCAGAATTGTGAGAACAAGCTCATCAAGGTTTGTAATGATTGGCCTAAATCTCGGTTCACTAAAAGATCTTATCTCAAATAAATAAAGCAGAGAATGATAGGTGGCTACCAATGTCATGTGCACTATGTGTAACATCTATACAAAACAAAGACACACAAAGACACACATATGTATACACACAAAGAAAGGAAAGAAAAAGACAGACAAACTCCCGACTACTGTTTGCTTCCTGTACAATAGACCTGGACATTTAACAGATTCTGAGTACACACAGGCACATCCTAAGTTCAATGTTTTACACAAAAGCTCATCATCTCTCCCTAGAATCCGGTCTTTACCCTCTGTGGGTGCTAGAACTTGGCATCAAACCACAGACAGGCTGTTAGAAACATCTGGAATCTAGCCACACCATCCTGAAAAAGTCTCCTGTGTGTTTGATCTGGTTGGACAATCCTTCCACCAGGACGGTGTGATGCTGGGCTTTCCAGCATCTCTGAAACTGTTGAGGACTCTGAAATAGTTGCCCCACCACAACCATTTGGATGACCCTATAAAGAAGCTCTGCCTGGCTGAGTAGAGCAACGGAGAAACCAGCAGAGACAAGAGTTTCCTCAAGTTTGAGACTGGGCCTGCTCTTACTCTTACCTCCATTCCTGGACAGAGAAGCTGGAGACTGAGAGCTCATGCAGCTGAGACTCCTTTCTGGGAAAACTGACCATAAAAGGGAAGAAGTTTCCCATATAGGGTAGAAGGCAATAGAAAGGCCAGCGGTTTCCAGGCAGGGACAGTAGAGGCACCGTCTAAAAACAAGGGGAAGTTATACAAAGTAGAGCAGAGGGTTGACAGCGACTTGGACTGCATGGGACACTAGGGGAGATGACCTTCCACCATCCAGACAGCTCAGGGATGAGTGGGAGAAAAGCGCCATCTCACTCAGAAGTCACAGGAGCCCTTGCAGCACAGGCTAGCGCACCCACCGTGGTGAACTTGTGTCTCCTGGGATAGGATCCTGGGGTACATCAGATACAAAAGTAACCCTTTCCTCTTGTCTCTCAAGCACCTGCTCTCAGCATCGGCTTTCCTGGATGCATCCCACCAGTGGCTACATGTTGCTCATTCCAACTGCCCAGTGCCTCCCAGGCCCTGCTCCTCCCCTTTAGTTGGGCTCTCTTCTTTGCTAAGAGAAGCTGCTTTCCTGGATAACAGCATGGCCTTCCTGCTGATCCTCCAATCTTCTTGCCCCTTCCTGCTCTGTGCTGTTCCAAACTACTTCAAACTTTTTTTTTTTTTTTTTTTACTTTTTGAAACAGCGTTTCTCTGTGTAACAGTCCTGGATGTCCTCTGTAGACCAGGCTGGCCTCCAACTCAGAGATCCGCCTGCCTCTGCCTCCCAAGTGCTGAGATTAAAGATGTGCACCACCACAACCTGGCTACTCCAAACATTTTTTAAAATCTCGTGTGTGTGTGTGTGTGTGTGTGTGTGTGTGTGTGTGTGTGTTGAGAAGGCCAAAAAAGGGCATCAGACCCCATGGAGCTGGAGTTGTGTGTAGTTACAAGCCGCCTAATATGGATTCTAGACCTCTGGAAGAGCAACAGGGAGGGCTCTTAACCATTGAGCTATCTCTCCAGTCCCTACATTTACTTGCCCCTTAAATATAAATATCAAAAGTAAAAATTTGCCCTTAGCTTCAAATATATTTTAAAAATTTTCAAAATGCCCCCATGAGCCAAAAATTACACTAATTTTTGAAAAAAAAAATCACAAAAGAAAATGAGGAAAGTAAGATTCAGTATGCTTTCTAATCAATCATTTTAGCAACTCCACCCAAAGCCTGCAAAAGTTACTGAAGGAGGCTTGGACTGACGTTGTATTTAGACCAGTCAAAACAACTCTTACAGGAAGTCTTAATTACTCAAAGGATAGCCTTAGGAATGAAAATAAGGGGAAAATAGAGTCTGTAACCAACGTTAGCTTCGACCACAGAAAGGAGAAACAAATACATTTATTTCCTAGTAGACTCTATTTTATATACTCCATGTACATGGCTAAGCTATATCTTTCTGTCTGGACTTTCCATTTCCCATTCAGCCTTGAGCTAAAACACAGACCTGGATGATTACATGATCAGCAGGTGCTGCTTAGAAGGTGACTCTTTAGACCAAATATGAGCATCAGAAGTACAGAGCCAAAGAGCAGAGGGGTTTGTCCTTATGGCAGGGACCCTGCTGCACAGTCGTGCCCATGACTGTAGACTGGCGGTGGTGTGGACTGTCGTAGGCTCTTGCAAGATCACAGGAGTCATGGTTAATGTCAAACTGACTTGTACGATTGCTGAAGAGAGGCGTCTCTGGGCATGTCTGTGTGGGGTGGGTTCTAGATTAAGCTATTTGAACTGGGAAGGCCCACTCTAAATGTAGGCAGCATTTTTCTATGAGCTGGACTACCGAAAAATAGAGAGAGCTAGCTGAGTACATTCATCGCTCTCTGCCTCCTTACTACGGATGCACTGTGGCCATCCTGGTACTCCGGTCACCCTCCCTTTCTGCCAGGGACTATAAGCCAGAACTAATTCTTCCTTCCTGTGGGTGCTTTGGTCAGAGTAATGAAAAAGTAACTAACACAAAAAACAGTTTTTTTAAAAAAATCAACTTTCATCAGGACCCTGTGGCGTAGGTTCTTAATCCCAGAAACTCAACAGGTTAAGGCAGAGGTAGTTCAAAGTCTACCTGAGCAACAGAATGAGTTCAAGGCCAGTGTAGGCAATTCAGTGAGACTACCTCAATTTGTTTCTTAAAAGAGTTGGTAGTTTTGATAGTGGGGATGTTAAGCAACGTGTATCAAAGACAACTACAGCAACCCGACCTTCAGCCTACAATCCCAGCAGTTCAGAGGTGAAGGCAGAAAGGTTCCAAATTCAGGACCAGTTCTGAGCTATCTAGTGAGACTCAACCCTCTCACTAAAATAGGTCAATAAATAATTTTAAAAATAAATAAAAGAAAAAGGTTATCCTCAAGGCAACTTGTGATATAAGTCTGGCAAGTTGTCAAAGACTCTTGATGGCCTGTTCTGTTTTCCCATCAAAGCAAATTAGGAGCTTACAGCTTAAAGGGCCCGAGTGGACCCTCGATACCACACCCACTCCCCACCTCACCCATCCCCATCTCTGCTCTGCAGCCATCTCTTGGAATTAATTGGTCGTGATGAAGTGTTTTCTGTAGTTGGTGGCGACGGTGGTTTTGTTTTTTGTTTTTGTTTCATTTCTGTTTGCTTTGTGAGTCTCTTATGGGAAGGCCCTGAAACCGCTTGTTTGCATACGGCTCGCAGAGCCAGGGTGAGCTGAGGACACAGGCTCTGTCTGGCTTGGCAGAAGCAGGAAGTTGGCTACAAGAAGTCACTGCCACGCTGCCCTGAGCGACTTCTTTCCTTTTCTTTTTTGTCATTCGTTTTGTGAGAAAACCTAAGTTTACTTTTCAAACAAAGCATGAAAGCTTAGAAAGGGATAGAACACAAGCCAAAGACCCTGTCCCCTTCCCCCTTCTCCAATTGGACAGGACTTTGTTAGAGGCCAGGTTGGGAGAAGATGGTTGCTAGACTAGCAGAGGCAGGCAGTGCTCCCACATTTCTCCACACAAGCGAACTCGTGGCAGAGTGGGTACAGGAACCTTTGCGGTCACTTGGCACAAAACCAAACCCTGTTACTTTATTTCTTTGTCCTTCTACCTAGAGGGGCCTGACTTCCTGTTGTCATTCCTGTGCTAGGTGAGTCTGAGCCTACCCCAACGGGAGCCCCAGTGGGAGCGTACCTCTTCCTGGGGGAAGTAGTGTGTTCCTTTCCCATTGGAATCCAGATGGGACTCCAATTGCTCCGGTTATTTCCACCAGATTTGAATCCCTTTCTCTAATAGCTGCCTTGGTCCAGCCAGCTAAGCAGACTACAGCTTGCTGCCTGGCACCTGAGATCCCATATATGTCCAGACAGAAGGGATGGGCAACTTTGCTCTACTGTTGGTAGCAGAGAGGCAGCAAAGGAAACTGTTTCAGCTAGTGGCTTCTGGCCAAGATTTGTGTCACCTGTGCCAGAGGAAACCAAAAAAAAAAAAAAAAAATGCTTCAAGAGAAGCAGCGCGTGTACCTAACAAGGAATATTTATATGTGGCCTTATTCCGAGAAACAGAATCTACTGGGAAGTTACAGCAGCAATAAAGCATGTGGTGGCGTCCCGATACGCATATCCGCTTCACTTTTATGAGGCTCCTTCATCACTTTTACAACCAGCCTGATTTTCTTCCCCAGATCCAGGTGCAATGGACCCTGGGCACTGGGAAACTGTCCCTTCCCAAATGTGAAGAGAACTCTAAAGGACTGGATAATGATTTCATAGATTCTCAGGTCTTTCCACGGTCATGTGACCATAGACTCGTGTTTCTTATGAATATCCATATCTGACAATGTAATTTTATTTTCTAATTTCATGAATATTGTCTCCCATACCAAACTGCTTACCTGTTTTAAAAGGATAAATATTTCAACACCCGATGATCTCTGAAACTCTATAACCCTCACCATCTACCTGTTAGCTGAATATCTCACTTGAAATGTCAGTTAGGCAGAGCAAACACAGAATGACATGGCATGTAATTTGACGTTGTACCTGTGCAAAATCAAATGGCTACACGTTATGAAATGTAGGAGGTGTATTTGGAGGTCAGTATCAAGATTCCATTAAAGAATCCATTAAAGCAGTATCTGCTTTCATTAAAGAACCAAGAGTATCTGCTCAGACATCTGTGATGGTTCAGTGTGTGTGTGTGTGTGTGTGTGTGTGTGTGTGTGTGTGTGTGTGTGTTAGTTCATCTTCATAGTCAATTTAACCAAATTTAGGATAACCTAGGACAGCGGTTCTCAACCTTCCTGTTCCTATGACTCTTTAATACAGTTCCTCATGTTGTGGTGACCCCCAACCATAAAATTATTTTTGTTGCTACTTCATAACTATAGTTTTGCTACAGTCATGTATCATAATGTAAATATCTGATATGTGACCCCCGTGAAAGAGTCATTTGACCCCCAAAAGGATCAAAGCCCACAGGTTGAGAACTACTGACCTAGGAAATAGACCTTTGGGAGTGTTGTTGAGGTTGGCTCCAGAGAGTTTAGCTGAGCTAAGAAACTCCTCCTGAATGTGAGTAGCATCGCTGACCCATGGACTAGGGTGCCAGGCCAGATTTAAAAAAAAAAAAAAGAAAGAAAGAAAGAAAGTGAGCTGAAAACCAACATTTCCTCATAACTTCTTCTTCATGACTGCAACAAGACCAGCTGCCTTCTTCACCTGCCGCCATACCTTCCCTGCCATGGTGGACTGCATCCTTGGTGAGTCTAAGGGAACCAGCCCGTCCTTAAATTGCTCTGCCACACATTTTGGTGGTACTGTTTTTTGTTGTTTTTGTTTGTTTGTTTTGTTTGAGACGGGGTTTCTCAGTAGCTATAAAGCCAGTTCTGGAACTCACTCTATGGACCAGGCTGGCCTCAAACTCACAGAGATCTGCCTGCCTTTGCCTCCTGAGTGCTGAGATTAAAAGTGTGCGCCACCACTACCCGACTCGCTCTGATGCACAAAAAAAAGCAACTAACATAGTAGAAGAACGAGTTTATAACTCAGCTTTAGAAGACACTGCTCGCCTGGCCTTTATGTAGGTGTAAGAACTAGGGAAGATGTGATTGGTAAAGAATATGTACTTGAGCAATTAGAATATGCCTCCAGCAAGGTTTCTCATGACCATGGAGATTTACTCCATGTTCTTTTTCTGGGTCTTTAAAACAAAGTTTGGAGGCCAGGAATAAATCCCAACAGGTTGTACTATAGCTGTTTACCTTAAAGAAGGCCATCAAATGAGCATTTTCACAAGATCTGTCTTGTCTGTAGGTGATTGAGATGCACTTGCTGAGATGAATTCTGAATTTGTTTGTAACAAGACAGAAAAGTCATCCTAGTGAAGCAATTTGAAATATAGATTGCTTTGGAGCCATGTAGACACATCCAAATCCTCTTCTTCATTTATCTCTGGGACTTTAGGTAAATTTCCTAACTATTTTTTCTTTTTCTCCTTCCTTCCTCCTCCTCTTTCTTATTCTTTCAGGTGTGGGTGTTTGGTCTGCATATTTGTCTTCTGTGCTTAGTGCCCATGGAGTCCAGAAAAGGGCATCAGACCCCCTGAAACTGGATTATGAACAGTTATGAGACATTAGGTAGGTGCTGATAGCTGAAACCAGCTCCTCTAAAAGAGCAGCCAGTGCCCTCAACTGCTAAACCATCTCTCCAGCCCCTTAATATCATTTCTTAATTCATGAAATGACATAAACAATGTTTGAAAATTGTTATGAATATTGCCTGTTTAAATCACAGTGCCTTTAAAAATGGATAGAAGTGGGAAGTGGAAAATGTGCAGATTCCCAGTTCTGCCCACAGTTGTATGTCCATAGACTCATGGTTCCTATAAACTATCACTATCCAACAATGTAATTATTTTTCTAATCCCATTAATATTTTATCCTATACCAAACTGCTTATCTATTTTTAAAGATTAATATTTTATCTTTTTTAATTGAAGAATAATAGTTAGGGATGGAAATAGGAGGAGCTGAAGAGATAGAAAAGATTGACAGGATAGACCGACAGACACAGATAGATACCTCTTACCAATGTGGATACATCTTGGACCATTTTGTCACTATATAGAAATTATAGAGTATACTTACACAAATCTAGATGGTGTATGTCAATCACTGAGTGTGGCCCTGTCAGTGAAATTAAATACATAATAAACATGAAGTATATGAGGCTGCTGTTTACAGGAAACTTCTGTACAATGAGTACACTCTAAAATAATGAGTAAGGGCCGGGCGGTGGTGGTGCACGCCTTTAATCCCAGCACTCGGGAGGCAGAGGCAGGCGGATCTTTGTGAGTTCGAGACCACCCTGGTCTACAAGAGCTAGTTCCAGGACAGGCTCCAAAAGCTACAGAGAAACCCTGTCTCGAAAAACCAAAACCAAAAACAAAACAAAACAAATAATGAGTAAAGTACAGAGACAGTTGGGTATATTCCAGCTATTAGAAAGTGGAGACAAGAATCCTGCCTGGAATGCGGTGATCTGGAGCCACTTAGGGAAACCACATCAGAGGAGGAAGAAGAGGAGGAGGAGGGGTAGCCGGATATGGCTCAGTTGTTCCCAGCCACCCAGACCCGAATAATCACACAGAAACTATATTAACTACAACACTGCTTGTCCTATTAACTCAGGCTTCTTATTAACTAACTCTTACATCTTAAATTAACCCATTTCTATTAATCTGTGTATTGGCACAAGACTGTGGCTTACTGGTAAGGGTCCAGCGTCTGTCTCCTTCGGCAGCTACATGGTGCCTCTTTGACTCTGCCTACTTTCTCTCTGTATCTCTATACAGGTTTCCCACCTGGCTTTACTCTGCTAAGATATTGGCTAAAGCAGCTTCTTTATCAACCAAAGGTAATAAAACATACTCATAGCATGCAGAGGAGAATCCCACATCAAGGAGGAGCAAGAAGAAGAAAGGGAAGAGGGGCTGGAGAGATGGCTCAGTGATTAAGAGCACTGGTTGCTCTTCCAGAGGTCCTGAGTTCAATTCTCAGCAACCACATGGTGGCTCACTACCATCTATAATAGGATCTGATTCCCTCTTCTGGCATGCAGGCATACAAGCAGAGCACCCATACATAAAATATAAATAAAAATTTTTAAAGGGGGAGGAAAAGAAACAGGAGCAATAGGAGGAATAAGAAGAGAAGGGAGAAGAGGAGGAGGGGAGGAAGAGAATGAAGAGGTAAAAGAAGATAAATATATAAACAATTATGATGATTGATCTTTATTTTCAACCTCATTAGTTCTAGAGTTAACTAAGCTATAGTCCTCTAGGTAGGCCTGTAAGGGCATTTATAGGAAGGAGTTAATTGAAGGGAAAAGACACTTCCCACAGTAGCCGAACTATAAGGAGGTCTGAGGACTAAGCAGTCTTGCCCACTTGCATGCTTTCTCTTCTTGCCCCTAAGTGCATCTATCCTGATGATGACACCATAGCCCTTTGCCGAGAATTTTGCTTCTCCAGTCTTGCATTGTGGCCTAGATACCAGAGATTTTACAGGAGTCTCCCAGGTCTTCATCACCAGTATGGCACTGCTGAGTCTTCTACTTCGTAGAATCAGACTCTCCAGCATGCAGATGAGCACTGTTCGACTTTCCAACTCAGAGCAATTTTAAGTCAATATAACAAACCCCCTTTATTATATATATATATATATATATATATATAATCACATACATACACCACATCTACTAGCTTTGCTCCTCTAGAGAATTCTGCATAATACAATCAATATTATAGTCATTTATTATCAAGCAGTAGTGCTATACATAATTGCACATGTTGTGAAGCACAGCGAGTTTGTCACATGAATATCACCATGAATAAATGTGTTCTGCTATATGATGGTCCAGAGCTCCTGCTCGAGAGGAATTTTACAGTTCCGTATTATGGAAGTACTATTTTGTTTATGCAGTCTATCATTGGCTAAAATATCATGATGAAACTCCTGTCTGCATGTAGATAGAAAGAGATAAAAATATGAATGAATGCACAAGTGAATGGATGATAAATTAAGACAGAAGGATAAGAAAGATAGATTGACAGATGATACATTTATACGTCATGTAAGTAAATACAAAGAAACTTAGATAGTCAGATATTCTAGGAGAAAATGTGGGTTTTTTTATTAGAAGCTCTTCTATGGAGCAAATTATCTAGTTATCTAAAAGATCAAATAACATGGTCTCAAGGCTAGAGATGGCTAAGTTGTTAAGGGCACTGGTTGCTTCTCAGAGGACCCAAGTCCCACTTCCAGCACTCCACTCTGGGCAGCTAAGAACCATCTATAATTCCAGATCCTAGGGGTCCAATGCTCTCTACTAGGCCCAGTGCATACCCACTCCCATGTGGGCATTCACTCACCCAGATCACACACACACACACACACACACACACACACACACACACAATTTTAAGAATACTTTTAACAATAACCAAGTCTCAATATTTTGTACTATAAATCATCATATGGACCACCAGACCCAACTTGATTGTATTTATTTTAATCATTAAGAAACCCATTCATCATTTTGTCTTCTTGTTCTTCACCATAGCTTGTCCTGCCTACAATTCCGTATTCTTTCAGGAAACATTTGGAGAACACACTAAATTTTATTTCTCCATTTGCTGCCCAGCTTCATCGTGTCACCAGATTGACCCAAACTTATGTAGTAATGATAAGTAATATTTGAATAACTCATTGGGACAGTGGTAGAGATAAATTAGGTCACTTTGGGCAAGGCTATGGGCTCCTTCAATACAAGTTGTCTTTTTTATGACATGGCTGTTATCAGTTAACCTTCAGCGCATTGCACGGCTTGTTCAAGCCTGTCCTCTCCTGTGCCCTCCCTGTAGCCTTGGAGCTTCCTGGCCAGGAATCTAGTCTAATTAGTAAGCTTCAAGCCTATGAGAAACCCTGTCTCAAAGAAAGTGAATTGCCTTCCCGAGGACAGCACCTGATACTGTCCCTTAGTCTCCAACATACACACATGTGTGTATGTGTACCTACAAGCATACACAGGAACACGCCAATTAAATAAGGGACTATGTGCTGGAGAGATAGCTCAGGTGGTAGAGTGCACGTGTGTCTCAGCAGATCCCAGATCCTCAGCTTTATGTCAACAGAAGTCACAGAAACCCCATCCTAGTCCAAGACCGTGGGTGGTTAATTCTTCCCCACCCAAATGCCAATTTTTAGGAGGATTTGCTAAGCATGTAGGAAGTTCTTACTTGTTCGTAAAAACCTTGACTGTTTATTCTCAAGCTTATTCCTCATCTCTTTCCACGTCTGGATCAACTAGAGCATGTCCAGGAAATGAAAGTTCGCTATAACCTCCAAGTGTACTGCATGAAAGACAGAGATGGGAGAGAGGGGAGACTAATGAGGAGAGGGAGAGTAAAACAGGAAGGAAGAGGGGGAGAAAGAGGTGAGGGAGGGAAGGAGGGAGGGAGGGAGGGAAGAAGGAAGGAAAACAATGAATTCAATTTGGAAGCTGTCTCATTTTTTAACCACTAGAATCTCTTGCTGACAATTCATCTCTCTTTTTATTGCTTGAAAAATTTGTACATGCCTACAATGTGTTTTAAGCAAGGCCACCTCCCACTCCTTCTGTTCCAATTCATCCCCCCAACCCCACTACTAGTCTCTCCCAAATTATAGACCAATTTCTCTAATGATCGCAAAAGATTTTCAGCAAAATACTTGTAAACTGAATTCAAGAACACACTAAAAAGATTCTCCACCATGATCAAGTTGGCTTTATCCAGAGGTGCAGGGTTGATTCAACATACATAAATCAATAAATGTAGTCCACTACTTAGACTCTTGAGCAGAGGTTACATGATCATCTCATTAGGTGCAAAGGGAGCCTTCAACAAAATCCATTATCCATCATGAACTTCATTATACATTTCCAGAACATCTGGAAAAATCAAGGAATACAGGGGGTATATCTCAACATAATAAAGGCAATCTGCAAAAGACCACAGCCAACATCATTCTAAAAGGAGAAAAACTCAAAACATTTCCACTCAAATCATGAATAAGAAAAGAATGCTTGAATGAGGTAACCCAGACCCAGAAAGAAAATTATCATATGTACTCACTCATAACAGTCTTATAGACATAAAGCAAAAAAAAAAAAGCCTACAAATCACAATCCCAGAGAACCTAGACAACAATGAGGATCCTAAGAGAGACATACATAGATCTAATCTACATGAGAAATAGAAAAACACAAGATCCCCTGAGTAAATTTGGAGCAAAGGAATCATGGGAGAGGGTTGAAGGAGAGGGGAGAGGCAGGGAGAGGAGCAAAGAAAAATGGAGAGCACAATAAAATCAATTAAAAAATAAAAAAAGGGACAGAGAGAAAAAGCTCCACCAGGAGCAGAAGCCAAGAAGCAAACCCAGTCCCGGGTCACGAGTAGATCAGGATTGACCCAGCTACCAGATCCAGAGCCAATGATCTCCACCAGAACAGGTACGAGGGAATAACCACTGAATGAGTGAGCCAGAGCCAGAGATGGCTGAGGGTCCAGACATGAATCCGGGACCTTCAAGGGAGTAGACCTAAGCCTAACTAAGCCTAGTGGGTTCAGGCAAAATTCTAGGACCTCCCAAAAACTAGGACAGAGCCAGGACCTCTGCCAGCCTGGGCACATGTGAACATGGGTCCTCTGAGGGAAGAGATGAGAACCAGAGATCGCAGAGGCAAGCAGGCTCAAGTCTGGGACCTCAGAGAGAGTAGACTCCTCTGACAGCTAGGTCCTCTGTGGGTTCAGGCATCGGTTTGGGACATCAAAGGGAATAAGCAGGAACCTGGATCCCCCGTGGGTCCCAGCATGAGTCTGAGACCTCTGAGGAAGTAAGCAGGTCCTCTGAGGGTTTGGGTGCACCCAAGCCTAGAACCTCCCAAGCAGTAGACCAGAGCCAGAAACTTTCCAGGTCCAACTCCAACCCAGGGACTTCTGCAGGAGGGAATCCAGACTAGGATTTACACATACAGGTCAAAGGTGGTAACATAAGCAAAAGTTGCCCCAAGACAAGGAACTCCACCTTGGGCAACAAATTCCACAGGAGTAGAATTGAACAAGACTCCTAGGACAGCACAGTGAGAGCTGGAGGAAATAAACTCCACCGGGAGCAGAAGCCAGGAGCAAATCCAGCCCTAGGAGTCAACCCAGTCCTGGGACACTGCAGACAAGGATTGAACCAATGACCTGACCCAGAGTCTGTGACCTCCTCTGGAACCGGAGTGGGACTGAACCAGTTACCTAAGACACAGAGAGAAAAAGCTCCACCGGGAGCAGATTCCAAGAAGCATTCCCAGTCCTGGGTCACGAGTGGATCAGGATTGACCCAGCGACCAGAGCCAGAGCCAACAATCACCAACAGAACAAGTCTAACTTGAAACCAGAGACTTCTGCAAAAGGAGATCCAGACCAAGATTTACAGAAACACAACAAAGCCAGCAGCATAGGCCAAAGTAGACCTGAGAGAGCAAACTCAAAGGGAGGAGACCAAAGCACAGGAGCACTGAGCTACCTCCAGGAACAGGAATAACCAAAAGGGTAACTAGACCTGTGACACTGACTGTACCACAAGGAAAACCATCTTAGCTTTGGGTTCACTGGCACCTAGAATCCCAATTATCCAACAGAATCTCAGACAGCCCCAACCACACCTATTAGAGGAAAAGATGAGTAGAAAAGGTAAGATCACATGCTACACCACAAGGAGGAACACAATACCAGTAAAACCTAAAGACCATACAAAACTAAGACCTGAACAA
>JAQHUG010000112.1:5115402-5125850 GCA_028555095.1 Dicrostonyx torquatus
AACAGGCTTTCTCTCTGGTCTGGACTCACCCAGTAAGAGCTTCAGGGATCTGCCATCTCCATATGCCCAGCCTGGTATTCCAAGCATGGGCCACCACACAAGGCTTTTACAGTTACCATTTTTAAGTATACAGCTGAGTGGTCCTGAAGACAGTCATGTTGTGTAGCCATCACCATCATCCAACATCTTCAGAACTTTCTCGTCTTACAAATCTTAATTTCTATACCTGTTAAACAGTAGCTCCTCATTCTCCTCCCCTCTTCCCAGAAACTATATCATACAGTACAGTTACAGAATGCCTGTCCTCTGTTGGGCTTATTTGACTTAGCACGATGTCCTCAAGGTTTCATGCTATAACCTGGGTTAGTGTCTCCTCTCCTTATTTCAAGCTGAGTGATATTTTATTATACATGATCAGCACATTTTCTTTGTTTGTTAATCTGCTGATGAACTCCTAGCAATAGACATTTTGTCTGTTGCTGCTATGAACTGTCGATACAAAAATATATGTTTGAGCCCCTACTTTTCATCATTTGAGGTATATTCTTAGTGTGTATACCCTGGATCATATAGCAGTTATAAGTTTAAGATTTTGAGAGATCATAACTAACTTCTCTTCCAAGCCCCTTGGTGACCGACCAGCAGATAAGAGGGTGGTGGGGTTCTGACTGATCTTCCCTCACTTTTCTGCATCCCCGTTACTCTCTCAGCTCCTTCCAGCCTTGTCAATCTCCTTCCCAGCATCAAGACTCATCACTCCTTCCTGCTTCAACACCGTCACACATTATAGGCATTGCCTATAACTGAGAATTCCCTTTCTATTACTTTCTACTCTCTTTTTTTGTTTGTTTTATTTTTGTTTTGTTTTGCTTTGGTTTTTTTGGGTTTTTTTGTTTTTTGTTTTTGTTTTTGTTTTTGTTTGAGACAGGGTTTCTCTGTAGCTCTGGTGCTAGTCGTGGAACGAGCTCTTGTAGACCAGGCTGGTCTCGAACTCACAAAGATCCACCTGCCTCTGCCTCCCAAGTGCTGGAATTAAAGGTGTGCACCACCACCGCCTGGCACTTTCTACTCTCTTACATGTCTGGCTAAACTATCACATCCCAAAAAGATTGACCTAACTCTACCCCCTTCTAACTTAGATGTCCTGAAGTATCTCTATGTTCCCAGGACTGGAACCCTTCTGGATGGACCCTCTCACTCTCCCCCACACATGGTAGAGAGGCTACAGAACTCTGCTAAGGGATGAGCGATGACTGTTGTTCTTGTTGCAGTTGAGGCGGCCTGGACACATTGTGCTTTTTCTCCCATGGTTGCTAATTCACCTGGCTGCAGTGATCCAGCACAGGTCTGCCCTCCCTACACTAGATCCTGGGAGGAGCAGTTCAGCTTTTCAACAGGATGCTAATCTCATGAACCATTGCACTCTCGGTTAGTCAGGTTCCTAGGAAGGAATATTCAAGGACAAGGTCAGAGGGTCAACTCTGTCGACTCCAGCTAAAATATTCTTGACCATAATTAAAAGAGAAATGAAAATCAACCAAATAAAGGGACCTTTATTTTCTACAGGACCAAACTTTCCATTTTGTAACCCTTGTAACCTGATATAAGACTGAAGAATAAAATGAGGTCAAGGAAAAGTTCCTGTTCTGCTGCCTTTGACTGAACATTGACGTAACTTCCTGCTGTATGAAGGGTACTGAATGCAGGCAAACGTGAGCTGTAGACTTTACGGTCGTCTCTGTTCTCTGTACCTGGGCAGCTATCTTGTGGCTAAGTAGGCTCAACATGCCTGACACTTTGGTCTACCATCTTGAATGAGTAAGTTACTGTGCCTGGCCCTCAGTATCCTTTTTCATCCTCATGCCATCACTGCAAAAATTGCCTCGGAATAGGATTCAAGATCAAAATCAGGTTGAAGAGATGGCTCAATGGTTAGATGCCCTTCAGGCAACTCACAACTTCAACTTCCAAGAATCCACTGCCCTCTGGCCTCCTTGGGTACCTGTGCACACATGGTGCGTATAAACCCATGTGAATACATGCACATAGATTAACTATATTGCAAAATCACCTATTCACAAGAGTTTTATTATTATTTGAGGCGAGGTCTAATTCTCATGTATCCCAGGTTGGCCTTAAACTCCTAATCCTTTTGCCTCTTCTCCTAAAAGCTGGGCCTATAAATGTGCACCACCACACCTAACTTATACAGGATTGGGGCATTAAACTCAGGCGGTAAGGCCCACTAGGCAAGCATCCTAGCAACTGGGCTCCAGCCCAGGTTTCAGTACCTTTTAATGAGTGCTAACAACTCCATTTGTAAGTCTCTCTGAAAACAACCTCTGAGAGACGTCCATCATAGGGAGAAAAAGGAAACGTGGGATTGGAGGTAACTTTTTAGATCAAGGAGCCTCGCAAATTGCCAGCTTCTCTACCTGGGTGCACAGCTGCATTGAACTCTAGAGATCAGAGAGCAAGGAAGGGGGCAGAAATAGAGGAAAGAAACGTCGAAGAAAACAGGAGGTTTTGTCCCCTGGCTTTTGTGCCGGCTGTGAGCCAGTGAGGCAGCCCGTGGAGCCAGCACATGGTCATAAGGTCGGCCTGAAGCTGAAGAAGCCCTGCCCTGCAGAAAGCTAACCTTGGGGAATATCCAGGTGATGAAAATACCTGTGCACGACTGAGAAGGAAACACGGAACACGCAACAAATCCACTTAGGAGTTTATTAGAGGAGGTGCACACAGAGATCGGTGTGCAGAGAGAGAAAGAGAGAAAGATGGCGCTCCCAGCTTTTAAAAGCTGCCTAGCGCATGTGCACAGGGGGTAGGTGTGACTACGTCACACGCAGATGACAGGCTCACATATGCACGCAAGGTTTTAGCTGAGTCATACATGGGTGAAACCACATATGCTCGTGTGTGGGTCATGCAGGGCCCTTTAACATTCAAGCATCTCTGTGCCCAAGGGCGCCCATCTGCACGTGCTCGCCTTTAGAACCCGGAAGGGCAGCCGTATCTGTGGCTGAATAATTACAGGTGAGCTGGCACCTGCTTATGTAGATGCTCATCTTATGAGATCTTCTTTTCCTGGTGACATTTTATAACATTTGGGAACCCAGAAAAAGACATTTATCTGCCATAATGCCTTTAAAGAAAAGTAGGAAGTGAAGCAAAATTTTCCTAGTTTCTTATATTTCACTCTAGAACAAGAAAAACTATTTGTTGTATTATATCCACAGGGGGTCTAAGCACATACAAGTTATTAGCTGAACTTTTTTAACTTTGAGGTATTTAATAGTGTTTAACAACATGCATGCATGCATTCACTTACATTTTCCATATATGTAGTTGTGAAGCCTGCTTTGCTTGAATCTGAATTAATGCACTCACAAAAACAGATGCAAAAAAAAATTATCCAATTTTTCCACAGTTACCTCTCTATTGATTTGGAAGCATTTTTCTTAGGAATGCTCCCCAGCCCTTTTCTCTTTTTTTTTTCATGCATCTGTGGTTGGTTTCAGCCAAATGTAACCAAGAACAGGCATGTGGGAATGTCTGTAAAACTTCTGCCCAGCACGGAGGTCTTTGTGTGGCTCTCTGGCATGAGGGAGTACAGGCAGCACATTCTTGGTGAAAAGCCCCTTTCACAGAGAGAGTGCATTCAAGGAGAAAATCGAGCTTGAATTGCTGTGTCTAAGGGCAAGTTTGAAAGACAAATGGAAGGACTGGATTCCATGGGAAAGGAAGGGAGGAAAGAAAGGGTCCGGTGACTTGCCAGAGGAGAGCTTTCAATGCTGCCAGGAACCTTGCGAGTCATACACTTTTCTCCCCTGGGAGAGACACAGGGCAAAACGACAGCGCAATGACCGGAAATGCTTTTCTCCGCTGGGGGCCCACCAAGAAAATATTCAAAGGCTCAATGGAAAGCCCCTTTCTCCTTAGGGAAGCAACTGTAAGACCTAGAAAAAGACACACCAAAAACATAAGCACAGACGCTCTTGACCTGGAATTCCTGAAACTCCACGAGGCCCCTGAATAAGCTCTTGGGATCAGCCAGCACCCCAGCTGACTGAATTTTGGCCATGTTCAGAGAGCTGTGTTTTAACACTGGCTTGGTCATAGTTAGAAAACATCTTATTTAACAATCATCATTCTGTGTGTACATTGTATTCTTCACTAATGCAGATAGAGTAGATGTATCCAGTACATTTTTGATTTCTTAATATTTGGGATACTTACTTTTTCTTGCTATTTGGAAATGTCTGATCTATGTTAAAATGGTGTAGTGCCAAGTCTTGTGGCACACTCCTTTTATCCCAGAACTCTGGAAGCAGAGGTAGGCAGATCTCTGTGAGTTTGAGGCCAGCCTACTTCACACAGCAAGTTCTGAGCCAGCAAAGGTTACATAGTGAAACCTTGTTTAAAAGAAGAAGGGGAAGGAGGAAGGAAGGAAAGAAGGAAAGAAGGAGGGACAGAGAGAGGGAGGGAGGGAAAGAAAGGAAAAAAAGGAAAAGATGAAAAGAAAAGACATGCAGTAAGACAACATTCTTTTTTAAGTATCTTTTTGTCCAAATCTAGATGGAATCTTGCCCTTTGAAGATGGAGAAGCCTTTCTGTCCCTTTAGGCAGGACATTGTGGTGATATTTTGTTTGTACTATAACAAATAAAGCTCACCTGAGGATCAGAGTGTGTAGAGAGCCACTAGTTAGCCATAGAGGCCAGGCAGTGGTGGCACACACCTTTAATCCCAGCACTCAGGAGGCAGAGGCAGGTGGATCTCTGTGAGTCTGTGAGTTCAAGGCCACCCTGGGCTACACTAGATTGATCCAGCCTCAAAGAGAAACAGAGCCAGGCAGTAGTGGCTCATACCTTTAATTCCAGTACTTGTGAGTCACATGTCTTTAATCCCAACACTTAGCAGAGGTGGAGACAAGAAGGGTTATGGTTGGGAGGAGAGAGGAATATCAGGCGGGAGAAGACAGGAGCTCAAGGCATTCAATCTGAGGACTTGTAGAGACAGGATACCCCTTTCTGTCTAAGAATTTTAGAGAGGTAAGAACTAGTGGCTGGCTGCTGTGCTTCTTGATCTCCCAGCTTCACCCCTAATATCTGATTCTGGGTTTTTATTATTAAGATCAGTTAGAAATTATGCTACAGGATATGGTGCATTTGTGCTCCACTGTGAGATCAAGATTTTGTGCCAATATGATCATAGTGAGCTGAGATTAATCCATAGTTCATAGGTCTGCTCCTTCCCCCACTTTTCTCTGCATTGAATGGGTAGTCAAGACCTTATTTTATAGCACCAAGCCTGTCTAGATGCTAAAAAGGCATCTGGGTGTATAGTGGCTGAGCACTGGGTGTACAGTTCCTGGCTGAGAAATCTGGTCCTTCCAGATAATTACGTGTGGACAATGTGGGTTAGAAATCAGAGCACATACAATCCCATCACTTGAGAAGCTAGGAGAGGAGGATTGTAAGTTTGAGGACAATCTGGGCTACAGTCTGGGACCTCTCTCAAAGGACATACAGCAAAAAGAGCTGAGAATGCAAAATAATGCATCTTTATTTGAGTTTTTATTTGTTGTTGTTGTTGATGATGATGATAATGATGATATTAATGCATTCAAATGATTATTTCTAGAGAATGGGATTGTTAAACTTGAAATCTTAGGATATTAGGATTCAGGCAGAAAGGCTTTATTCCCATAAGTTGCTAGACAAAATGCAAAGTCCCTGGTCATTGTTTCGTGTTGGCATTTTAGCTAATGCTAGTATCTGTGTAAAGAATGGATAAGTCTTAAATGTCCAAGTGTTGTAAGAGCAGAGATCAGGGCTGGGAAGATGACTCAGCTGGTAAAGTACTTGCCCTGCAAAAACAATGACCTGAGTTTTATCATCAAAATACATTAAAAAAAAAGAAAGAAAGGGAGGAAGGAAGGAAGAAGAAAGAAAGAAAGAAAGAAAGAAAGAAAGAAAGAAAGAAAGAAAGAAAGCGAGCCAGTTGTAATGGTGAACTCTTACAGTATCAGTGCTAGGAAGGCAGAGACAGGCAGGTCCTGGGACTTACTGGTGGGTCAGGCTGGCTGGCTGGGCAAGTGCCAGGTAAGAGTAAGAGTTTCTACCTCAAAAGTGAGAACGAGTAAAGAGGACACCTGAGATTGAACTCTGGACAGACACACATGCAGGGTAAAAACAACCCCTTCATAGATGTCCTTTCATTGCTGCCTTCTGAAAGTGACATTTGCTGTCCTGCCTCTCAGACAGACTTCCTTGGGGTGATGGAGGCATGAGAAGAGAAAGGGAGAAGGAGGTTCTCTTTTAAGCATCTCCCTATCTAGAAGACTGTCGTAGATTACAGCCATAGTCCCATGTCTAGTGTTTAGTGTCTATGTTTGTTATAGACAATGTCCATTCTTTACTGTACCATATGTAAGCTTTCTTGGGGGTCTGGAGATAACAGTATCCAGTGAAAAGCCAAACCAGTAAATTAGTTCACCACGTCATAATGAATAGAAAACCAACATGTTGGGTGTGGTATCATTTAGCCACCTCTGAGCAGTGGACTTCAGGATATGGTCATTGTGTCTGTGGTAAATAACTAAGGCTCAGGGAAGGAACTATGCAAATTTGGTCATATTTTACATTTTTATGTCTATCGGGAGGTACACAGCACAAGATGAGGGGTCAGAGGACAACATTCATGAGTTGGTTCTCTCCTTATAAGTTCACGTTGCCTCTATCTACTGAGCCATCTTGTCAGCCCTCATAGTCCCTTGTCAGCAGCAACCACTGACGTGTGTGTACATTTATTGTTTATTTGTATGTGTTGAGGGGGGCTGGTTCTGTTTCTCTGAAGAACCCTGATTAATCCATGAGCATGAAGAATGAACAAGAAGGCCAAAGAGAAGTTCATACCAGGGTTCAAAGAACTAAGAGATCTCAGTGTGTGCTCCAGGCAGAGTATTTATGTTTGCTCATCTGTTTTTCTTGATAGATGTCTAGTGAGTATCTACTATTGCTAGACTCTTAGGTCCAGGGAACCTAGCAATACACATGACTGACCTGGTCTGTACCTAAGGTGTTTAGAACCCAGTTGTAAGGACCATCAACTAACAACTAACAAGCAAATAATCACACTGATAATGAATTCCTTTAGAAAGGTGAATAAGTCAGATTTAGATCTGGAGTTACAGAATGATTTCCTTCTGTCTCCTTGACTCTTGTCTCTTGACTTGGGGAACTGAAGTCAACAGCAGGGGTCAGATTTAACAGTATCTCAACCCCATAAACAGTGATTGCTCAGACATGAACCCAAAGTTGGCCATTCAGATAGGCACAGAGATTTTTGGAGCCCTCTGGTTCCTGACTCTAAAGACCACAGAAATCCAGCCTCTCTCTTCGACATGAAAAAAGGGAAGATCTGTAGTAGCTCCCATAGCTACAAGCAACCATTCCATAACTGTAGCAAGAGTTGGCCATACTTCAATCTATAGCAGGGTGAACAAGACAGATGAAGCTGATTTAGTTTTCTCTAATATTTTTAAAGTAGAGTCTCATATAGCCCAGGCGGTCCCTCAAACTTTCTACATAGCCAAGGATGACCTTGAACTCTTGATCCCCCTGCTCTGCTTCCTGAGTGCTAGAATTACAAGTGTGTGCCACCCACACCCAGTTTGTGCAATGCTGAGATGGAAACCAAGAGCTTCAAGGATGCTGAGAGAGTACTCCACCCGTTGAGCTACATCCTTGACCCAATATGTCCATACTCTGAGTTAGTATGAGTCCATACTAACCTCTGAGTTTTCTCTCATGTTACCTAATATATTTTAAGGACACTTGAATTTGAGGCAGGATGGGATTAATCTTGATGGTGTTTAGTTGTGTTGAGCCATCATGGGTGACTCAGGAACTAGCTTCTCTTTATTCAAGGGGACATGAAGTAAGAATAATGTTGACACAACCTCAGAGGGTTGCAAACCATCAACCCCAGGCTCAAGGCTAAAGTTTAGGGAGTTCATTCCTTAGATCTCAGGCAATTAAATAATAGATTAAAGCACTTGAAATAAGGGTAAGGTCCCCATCATGCAGGATCTTTCTGCTGTACTGAGAAATTGAGTTTCATTATGAAGAAAGTGGTGAGGAGCCACTGAAGCGTTTTGAGCCGAGAAGTGTCCAGGTAAGACCTACTTTAGAAACATTATACTACCAACAGTGATAGGCTGAGGTAGGGCCACACTGGAGGCAAAAGAAAACAGTGGGGATTATATTAGAAAAGAAAAAATGATGAGAAAATGATCTAATGTCTAATAACTTGAATATAGAAAATGTTATGGATTGGAGAGGCAGCAATTTGGTAACTAATTAAGATGGCAGCTTGTGGGAGGTAATGGACAGAAATCAGTAAGATAGACCAGAAACTCTAGAGAAGAACCAGCAAATACGCCTGCTTAAAAACCACCTCTGTTCCTGAGAATTTATCTTCCCTCATCGGAAAGGTACTTAGGCAATTTTTTCTGCCTGCCTCCTGCTGACCCAACTCACACCCCATTCTACAAGCTATAAACGTCCCAGAAACTAAAACTGTCTCATTCACCATTAACCCACATGTCTCTGAAAGACAGACTTATTTAAAAATATTTTTAAGTTGGCACACAAAGTAATGGGTTTTGTAGACTATGGCCTCTTACCATGTTTACTGGCCTGAATAGGGATGTCCTTATTTCTTGAAGATAATACAAACAGAAACTGTATAGAATGTGCCAGAGAGAAAGCAAAACTATCAAGAGATGTTGTTTTTCCAGCATCACCAGAGCACTGAGCTGTCTTTCACTTTTTTCATTACGGACTTAATTCCTCAGCATCTAGAATATCTATGGGGCAGGTGACAGTTATTTCTCTTGTTGCTTCAGCAAAATGGCTGATGAGAGGCAATTTCAGGAAGAAAGGGTTTATTCTGGCTTAGAGTTTAAAAGGAGACAGCCCATGGAGGCAGGAACGGCACAGGGGTAAGAGTGGGAAGCTGGCTGGTCACACTACACCACAGACAGGATGCAGAGAGAGATGGATGTTGGTGCTCAAAATACTTTCTTCTGTTCAATCAGCCCAGGACACTAGTGTATGGAATGGTACCATCCACCCAAGGAGTGTGTCTTCCCACCACAATGAACCCAACAGACCTTCTCTCGTGGTCATGCCTAGACGTGTGTTTCCATGGTGATTCTGAATCTTACCAAGCTAGTAATCAATCAAAATCGACTCTCATGGAGATTAAAAATATCTAGATAGCTAATAAAAGATCTTCCTGCCATGAATGTTTTTCATTTAGTAAAATGAGACGCTTAATATTAAACATTTAAAACACTTGGTATTTACTATTCTAGGTACTGTTTTGGGATATGAGAAAATGAGTCTTGGGGCTGGCAAGATGGCTTAGCAGGTAAAGGCCTGTGTCAGGCTTGGTAATCTGAGTCCCATATGGGGAGTCCATATGGTAGAAGGAGAGACCTGACTCCTAACAGTTGCCCCCCATTCCCAGGCAAATGTCAAGACATATGCACACACGTACATACATGTAAAATAAATACATCAAAACAGAAAAAAAGTGTGGTCTCAAGAAACAAAAAGCCAGACTGTGGGCCAAAGAAACAGGGTAAAAAGCAAACACCAGGCAATTCCGAAAAGTCTTACTTGGTTCCCAGACTTTCCCAGTCCGGGCTGTGTATTTAAGTAACCAATTCCCAGTCTGTGAAGAAAGACTAATGCAGTGGCCCAACATCACAGACTTAGGGATGGACTGTCTGCTGGGAATAATATTCTTTCCAATTATACAAATTTCCAGAAGCCTCCCACACAGCTTTTTTTTTTTTTTTTAGTTTCTTCATCACTGAGGCTCTTGGCACTGATCCACAGTGGATGAAATGACATCAGGCCACTGTAGGCGAATGTTAGTGGTCAGGCATAAGCATGAGAGGATCATCACTGTGTCAAGTCAAAATACAATGTGGGAATGGGGCATCTGTGAAGCCACAGCCCAGCTCAGAGAATGGGTAGAACCCTCCATGAAGAAGGAAAACATGAGTCCCGACTTTAAACCCATCCATGCCTGGGATTTCAAGACACAAAATCAGGATGTCTTGGCAGCTCAAGGTCATGGTGGCACACCTCCCAACAGGACACAGCCACAGTTGCATTGCACAGCTTTCTGCAGCCTTTATACCAGTACAACACATATATTCACTTTGCCTGAGCATGCTGTCACAACGCAGAGTGTGAACACAGCTGACCATGCCATCCCAGCATAGTGTGAACACAGCTGACCATGCTGTCCCAGCTCAGTGTGAACACAGCTGACAATGCCATCCCAGCATAGTGTGAACACAGCTGAGCACACTATCTCAGCACAGTGTGAACACAGCTGAGCAACCTATCTCAGCACAGTGTGAACACA
>JAQHUG010000112.1:5138731-5156868 GCA_028555095.1 Dicrostonyx torquatus
CCCCATTTCAGGGATGGTGCATCTAAACTCATCTTTCTCCATGTACACCCTGCACCTTTCCCAACCCCTTTTCCTGGTTATGTTGAGGCAAAATGGCTTAGAAAACGCCCATCGTTTTATTCATAAATGTTTCATTCTCTATCAAAAGATGTTTTATCAAAACATAATACTTTTTATAACATCTCCTTTAAAATATAGTTCTCCTGGGGCCAGCAGGATACCTCCACAGGTAAAACACCTGCCTAGGCGAGCCAGAACCTGAGTTTGATATCTGGGATCCCCATAGAAGAGGAAAGAGAAAATCGGCTCCACAAAGCTCCCCTTTGGCTCTATACATGTGCCGTGACGCACATAGAATAATAATGCTTTGATTAAAGTAATTTTATTTCTAAAATTAAAAATTAATATTCTTACTACCAACAATTCCCTTCTAACATTAAAAATCTAGTTGTTTCTCAATTTTAAATTGTCTCAAAAATGTATAGATTTGAATTTCTGTTTTCCTATCAACTTTTTCATATTATAATTGGGAGTCTAACTGAGTCTCTCTGTTGGTGTCCCTACCGCCTCCATTCTCATTTAGATCATTGGTCCTGTAGAGTTTCCTATAATCTGGGTTTTACGGCCACATTTCCACATCTTATTTCTCTGCTCTGTGCATTTCTCATAAATCGCTGGTTCCATTTTGTCAGAACTTATTCATAGGGATGGCTGCTCCATCTAGTCAGTGATGCTTAGGAAACGATCTTGCAGGAGATCCCAGAAACAAACTTTTTGCATTGACCAAGAGGGCAAAGTAACAGTCACAGCTAGATATATATGTACATAGTGGTGTGTGTATGTGTATGGGTCTGTCTGTCTGTCTGTCTACCATAATGATTAAATTTGGATGTGAGTATTTTTTAATTTCCCAAAAAATGGGAAGTTCAGAATTAGGTGCAATTACAGGCAAGATCTCAGGCTGCTCTCAAACTCAGAATCCTCCTGCTTCAGGCCCTAAATTCTGGGATCGTGGGTGTGTACCACCATACCTGTGCACCAACGTGCACAGTGCTGTGACGAGGTCCATTCACAAGGCGGATTTGTAGATGATGTCTGAAGTTTTAGAGAGCAATGACAGGGTCAGATTAGAATCGCAGCCCTCCCTTCAAACCAGGAAGCTCTCTTCTCTGTCTTTTCCATCTGCAAGACTGTCAGGCTGTGACATTGATGGTGGCATTTTCGTAGTCTCTATTATAAAGACACACTTATACTTCACATTGCATAACCATATTGTAGTAACCATCGCGGTGAGGAACTAAATCCCCGGTTACTGTTTAATATCAAGAGCTTGGTTATTCTACATCCTACTCCAGGACCTCATGGAAGAGATGCATGCCCTTGTCTTTGGACAGTCTCTGAGACACACTGTCCTCCACAGGGTTCTGAAAAATGACTGTCACATTGAATAATGGCTGTGTGGTAGGGGTGCAGGCACCACCCTTCTGTTATCCAGACTCACATTTGAATTCATCGCTTCAGGGAGGAAGTTGTTGCTGGGTTTTTTTGTTCTTTGTTTTGTGTGTATGGGTGTGTGTTTTATATTTTGGGTTTTTGTTTGGTCGGTTGGTTGGTTTGCTTTTGACATAGTTGGTAGAAAACTCAGGTTTTTTAAAAAAAACTTGTTATAGATTTATTTTTATATGTATGGTGTTTGGCCTGTGCATGTCTGGATCACCATGTTAACACAGTGCTGTGAAGAAGCCAGAAGAAGGTTTTCTATCCTCTGGAGTTGGGATTATACACATTTGTAAGCCACCATGTAGGTTCTAAAAACCAAACCCAAGACTCCTGCAAGGGTAACAAGTACTCTTAGCCATTAACCATCTCTCCAGCTCCAAATTGGTTAGATTTTAGAAAACCACACTGACTCCTAAAGTCAATCTGAGCTGATAGATGTCTACCGTACTGTTCCTTTTCACATCCAGCCTGGCCCACAAGCCTGCCAACATGAAAATCTGTCCATTTGTAGCTGCCTGGATGACTGAACTCCTAAACACTCTCCCTGTGTAAATAGCCAAACTCCAGGTCAACATTCAACAAGAGGTTTCCAACACATCTCTGAGAGGTAAGGTGAAATCAAAATCAGCTGACATTTTAAACATCTGTTTTGACTGATGGGTCCAGGGACAGGAGATAAAACCCCCCAAACTGGTCCTTCCAGCCCATAGCCTATAGACCACATGTACCTCAAATAACTATGAATGAATGTGACCCAACACAAAAGCATGGATTTATTTAAAACAATATGAGATTTTTTTGTGATACGTTTTAATTTGTATCATTTATTTATATTTGGGTGTTTTTCCAGCGTGTTTGTCCATGCGTCACTTGCATGACTTGTGCCTACAGAGGCCAGAAGAGGGCGTCACTGGAGAAACAGATGGTTGCCAGCTATCATGTGAATACTGGGAATTGGACCTAGTTCCCCTGGAAGAGGAGCTGGGGCTCTTAACTACTGAGCTCTCTCTCCAACCCTCCGCTATTTATTTTGTAATTCAATTGTACAGTTCTCCAGAGCAAACTTTGTAGTTGACCAAGTCATGTCTCAAGATCGAAAGGCTGAACACACCTAGTAGAACATGATCAAAGTAGACACGAAACCAAAAACCTCTGAACGCCCACCCACGAAGTGCAGATCATGTAAATGTGAGATGGTACAAAATAAAAAGAAACAAAACCTTGCTGTATCCCTCTGTGGTAGCACAGGACTGCAACTGTAGCACCTGACTGGCTCTAGCAGGAAGAGACCAAGTTTGATGCTGGCCCAGACTAATTAGAGATACCTTGTCTCCAATGGCAACCAAAGAAATAGTTCGTGTATGCTGACATCAGGATTCTATAGGTAGAAAAAAGAGACATGACCTTGAACAGCTTTAGAGGCAAATCACGGGCAGATTGCTCTATAAGAATTTGAATTACCCGTGTGATGGGGAGAGATTCACTTGGGTATTTAAACTTAAAGCAGTCAGGGTTGGTGGAACAGAAACAAATGTTCCTGGAGAAACATCCTTGAACCAGGCCTTTCATCAACCCTGTAAACAAAACCTCCAAGGCAGTGTGCACCTCCCAGGAAAGCAGACAGACAGAAAGAGTTCAGCATGCTGCAATCTGCACAAACAGCAGCCCGTGGAATCGGACCGGCCAGCACTTCCTACTTACCATCTGACACGGGGTCATTTCAAAAAAAATCTACTGTGCCAAAAGAAATGAGTGAGAAACTTGAAAATCAAAGCAAAAAAAAAAAACAAAACAAAAAAACAAGAGACTGCAAGCAATGATCAAGTGTGTTTGAAAAGCAGCGGATTCTGAAAATGTAAAAACGCCAGTGTGCAGCTGCTATACCAGCACTTGGGAGGTAGAAGCGGGAGAACCAGGAGTTCCAAGTTACCATACACCCCAAGCATATGAAGAGCCGTAGAGACTGCAAATGCTGTTATTCAGCAGACATCCTCTTACTGCCCTGTTGAAAAACAATCTGCGGGAAATATGCTCAAAGTATATTATATTCCGGCACAAAAACAACCTATATAATCCTGTATGATAACAATCCCCCTTACTCCGCATGATGGTAAATGCCTGTAACCCCAGCTCATGGGAGGCAGAGGCAGGAGGATTCCAGATTTGAAGTCACTCTGGGCTACAAAGTGAGACACTCCCTCGTAAAAACAAACAAGGCAGGCATGGTGGTCCACACGTCTAACCCCAGTGCTGAGGAAGTGAAGGCAGGTGTGTCCCTGGGGTGGCTGGCAGCCAGCCTAGCTAAATCAATGACTTCCAGACGATGAGGCACCCTGTCTCAAAACTCAGTGTGGACGGTCCCTGGGGAAAGATGCTGCATTTGCTTGGTTTCATCAACACTCTGAAACAATGACCTGGGAGGCCTGAGTCCCCAGCTTGTTCGCTTCCTCTGTGATCCTTTGCATGTCACTGTGTCACAGCACCTTGAGCAAACTTTGTGTTTACAAGGAAGGCACTCGACAGACATAAAAGTCAAATCATTTTCCAAATATTTCTGACCATCAAATTTGACTTTCTTAACTCAAAAGCCAAGAAAAACACCTTTAATAAAAGGGAGAGAAGGATCTTTCTGGGGCAGGGAGAAATCTCATTTGTTAGCTTGGCACAAAGAGAATGCATGTGTTAAAATATCATGCCAAACTGCATTACTATGCACATGTCAATCGATATATATATTTATATTTACATAATAACTTCCCTATCTCTGACCTCAGAAGCAGGTAAAGTAGGCTGATAATCAATCTAAATTCTGTCATGAGACTTGAGTTTGCGAGTTAATCACACCGCTGAGAATAATCAAGCAAGTGTCCTCAGCTCGGCTCCCTAGAACAAGGTGAACTCTGGGTTCCTGATACGTGATCACAGCAAAGGGGGTGAACTGGAACCTTGACTTCTCTTATCTAGATAGAGGGACTCAGATAAGTTAGAACACACTTCCCTCTACTCGGGCCACCAGTGTGCACAGCAGACCCAGAGCCAACCTTGACCTGAGCTGCTCCCAGGGTGAGCTTGAGGACTGGCGAGGGGATTCACCACCAACGATTGCATTCATCCATGCTTCCCAAACAGAATGAAAGGGAGCTTTGCTCTCGGTTTGGAGAAACAACCTGAAAGCCCAGATTAGCACGTCTATTCAAAGCAAGGATTATTCTCTCGAAGAAATGGTATATTTCCTTAAAACACTTCATGCAAATTGATTTCAATATTTTAAAAAAATGTTTAATTATCAACATTTTCTAGCGACATGTCTCAAATGATGGGAGAATATGCACTGAGCTTTATTTACAATACAAGTAAGGAAAGGATCTTTTTTTTCAAGAGTTATTTTATTAATTTTGAGTGTATGTCTGTGTGTGTACATGCACACATGTGTGCAGTGCCTTCAGAGGCCAGAAGAGGCATTGGATGCCCTGGCACTGGAGTGGTCCATAGCTGTGAGTCACCCAATATGAGCGATGAGACCCAAACTCCAGTCCTCTGCCAAGAGCAACCAACTCTCTTAACCACGGAGCCACCTCTCCAATCGCAGGAAAGGGATTGTAATCAAGTCTTCTAAGTATATATTAGATGTCCTACATATGTGCCTATGTCGTGGGTAGGAAGTTTAGCAACATAAGTGTTCGTGAATCTTCTCATCATTCTGCTGAGAGAAGCAAAAGCTCTACTCTGGCTGCTCCCTTCCAGTCCGTGTCTTTGTAAGACTATGAAAAGGGACACAGAGCAAGCATCCCCTTGTCCATATTCACATGACCCACTGGAGTTTGCCACCCTGTAGTGTTCATGCCAAGTGCAATAATCCAAATCTCTAGCAAGATGGTAGGTGGCTTGGAAAGGCTTGGGGTCGAGCTCAGAGGCTGGGCACTTGCCAAGTGTGCATGAAGCCTTAGGTTCTGTCCCCAGCACCTCAGGATAAAGCTTCAGTGCAAGATCCACCTTCTCAGAGCAACACCAAGTTAGTTTCCCCAACAGTTTGATCTTTCTGAAATGTTTCTAGAAAGAGAACAAAAATCTGTTTCTGGGACCTATATATCATTTATTTTTATATTGTTATTAGCTGGATATGATGGTGCACACCTTTAATGCCAGCCCTTGGGAAGCAGAGGCAAGTATATCTTTGTGAGTTCAAGGTCAGCCTCGTCTACACATCAAGTTCCAGGCCATCCAGAGCTAAATAATGATACCTTGTCTTACAAAACCCAAATATGTATGTATACATATTTGTATGTGTACACATGTGTTTATTATTAGTAGTATACATAAATTATGCACAATAATGAGTTGCAATGTGCTATTTTTCATATAGTATATTTTTCTTATATTATCCCCTGGTTACCCTTTCTTGCCCCACTCCCCTGCTAATCGCCTTTCTCTTCCTATCTACTCTCCCTTCTGTTTTTATATCTATCTTTTTTTGGTTTTGAGGGGTTTTTTGTGGCCTAGTAAGTTTTTTTAGGGATTAGGGTTGTTTAGGACAGCATATGTCCTACCTCACTGAAAAAAAAAAATGTCTCTCCCTCCTCAACTTTGTGTAAATTCCCAAGGAGGGACGGCTCCCTAAGCACCTCCTCCCCATGAGGGTACTGAGGAGTTCAGTCTTATGTAGAGCTTGTGCCAATAATCCCAGGCACTGTAAATTTGAGAGTACATGAAAATCAAAGTCTCCCCAACTCCTTCCTCTGCTCCTCCTTCTCCAATGCTCCCTGAGGCTCTGGGATGCGGTGTGATATAATGAGGCACTCCCAGATTTGTGTCCCTTTCTTAATCCTAAAAGATTCCCTTTCTCTCTGAGACAAAATATCCGCCTTCTGCCTGCAGTACAATCCCCTCCCTGTGACAAGGCTTGCAGAGATCAAAGTGAAGATAGAATCCGTAAGGAAGAAATCAACAGCAGGCGGTGATCTAACTCGGGGCACTCACACTTGATCTCCACTCTGTACCACGAGACTGGTTTTGCTGAAGTGTAGGGTTCTGTGGGACTGTTAATACAAAAGCAGCAGGAGGGGCTAGGGCACCAGTTCAATGGTAGAGCATTTACTCAACATGTCCAAGACCATGGGTTCAATCCCCAGCATGAAGAAGCAGGAGGATGAGGAGGAAAAATCGGAGAAGGAAAGAGATATGAGACTCAGCTCTCCATCATGTTGTAGGCCTGTTTTTACCCTAGATGAGCAGAGATGAGCTGCTTTCTAGATAAGCCAGTTTTGGCATTTCAAGGTAGTGCATGCTGATGAATGTTTCACGTAAATGGAGAAAGAACATTTGCCTGAGAATACTGAGAGAGCTTTGCTGATAAATTTAAACTTGACCTTAGCTTATTAGGTCTCTAGAATCTACTACTTTGTCAATGTAGAGAACCAATTAAGTCCCAACCCACAGTGCTAACGTCCACCACAATGAAAATTCTGAAAAGACAGAAAATACTACAAGTGATCTTAATATTCAGCTCTAGGGACACGTAAGTTGGGCATAGGTGTGTGTGTGTGTGTGTGTGTGTGTGTGTGTGTGTGTGTGTGTGTGTTGCCTGCATGTATGTCTCTGTACCATGTACATGCCTGTGCCAGCAGTGGCCAGAAGAAGGTGTCACACTCCCTGGGACAGTCTCCTGAGTTCTAGGACCATAGGACCACAGCTTGTACTGCTTTGTCCAGATCTGTTTCTCTAGTCTTGCTGTTAAAAACAATGAACTAACTCAATAAGAACAGCATGAACCTCCTCAGAGGGAACTGTCCCCATGCAAGGGCCTCTCTCCCACTAGACGCTACCTCTTAAAGGTACTATCACTTCCCAACATCAGCACACTGGGGATCAAGTAAGTGTCCACACATGAACCCCCTGAGACACACACCCAAATAGTATCTGAACCACAGTAGCCACAAGCTGGGTGCCTTCATAAACACATTTCTATGAACTGGAGGTGGTTTAGATACATATCCCTCTCTTTGCTGAGCAGTAAAGAGAGGGCATCAGTTAGACAGGAAACCAAAAAGAAGGGTTGGGGATCCTAACCCAAGCAACAATCAAGAGTCTGGGCAGCTGGGGCTGGGTAAATAGTTTGACTGTAACAGTGTTTTCTGATCTTCCAGAAGACCTGAGTTTGGTTCCCAGCATTCACTTCCATTCATAACACCCCATAACTCAAACTTAGGGGAAATCCACTATTCCCTTCTGGCCTCTGTGGGTACTGCACACACATGTGCATACATACACACATGTATACACATAATTACAAATAAGATCATTCTTAATAGTAGTCTTAGGGGATGGAGAGATGACTTAGGTAAAAGCACTATTCTTTCAGAAGACCCAGGTTCAGTTCCCAGCACCCACATGGCAGCTCAGAACCATCCATAACTCCAGTTTTAGGCGATCCAATACCCTCGTACAGACACAGCAACATTACCCAGAAAAAAAATAAAAAATAAATAAATCATTTGAAAACAAAAAGATAGTCTTATCTGGTTGTAGTAGTATATGCCATTGATCCCAACAAACAGAGGCAGGTGGATTCCTGAGTTTGAGGCCAGCCTGATCTCCATAGTAAGTTCACTATGTAGCCAGCCAAGGCTACATAGTGAGACATTGTCTCAAACAATTAGACAACAGCAAAAAGGTAGTCTTATGCAACAGGGCAAACTTTTTGGAAAGCCATAGTGGAAGAAGCCTGCTTATGGAGCAGAACTGAGATAAAAGGAAAAGGCTTGAGGTCAGCAAATGATCACCCTGTATCTTCCGTAACAGACATGAGCTAACAATATAGCCCTGTGAAAGATCAAATCCACAGAGAGAGAGTTTACTTCTAGCAATCCGTGACTCATGGCCCATTGACTCAGCTGCACCTCCACAGAGGTGCCGGCACATGCCAGTGAGTCACTTGCTGACTGTGGGAATGTCAGCCATCTTGATCGCTTGAGTCACCCCTGCCTGAAAGCCTTAGTCAATGGAAAAAGGGCAGGGATGTAGATATGTGCGTTTGAATCTTACCTGCCTGGGAGTAGACAAGAGCAAGAGTGGCCTCATCCACCTGAAGAATCACAGTCATGGAGAAAAGAAAACAGCATTTCTGGGGCTAGGGAGATGGATGGCTCATTAGGTAAAGTGCTTGCCAGGCAAGCAGGAAGACTTGAGTTCAAGCCAGGCATGGAGGAGCTTGATTTAACCCATAAATAGGGGTGCCGAGACAGGTGGATCCCTGTTCTTCACTGGCCAGGCAGCCCAGTCTACTTGGAAAGTTCCAGGCTGAAATAACTGTAAAGAAACGCTTCCTGGATGTCATGTCACCTGATGCTGAGTGGCATGCTGGCACCTGGGTCCTGCAACTGTACTTGGGCCAAAGTGTTTCATGGATGTGACCTTATATTTCCTTCTCTGTTCAGAGTTTAGGGGCAAGCAACATGCTCTTATTTCTCCCAGAGCCTGCACAAAATATGTCCCACATGAAGGCGCCTCCCTCGGGCTCCTTGGCCGAAGCAGAGAGATGCACAGCTGGGTGAAGGAAGCACTGGCTCACACTCCCAGCACACACAGCACACACAGCACACACAGACATTGTGAATCTCAGCTGAGACACAAAGAGATGTCACCAGTCATCAAAAATGCCACTTCTTGGAGCTGGATTGATGGCTTTGATTATTAAAAGCACCTGTTCCTCTTCCCTAGGGCCTGGGTTCAAGTCCAGTGCCCACTTGACATCACACAACCATCTGTAACTCCATTCTCAGATAATTCAATGCCTTTTCCTAAAGACAAAACACTCATACACAGAAAAATAAATAATAATTTTAATTTAAAAAAAACTCCCACTTTTTAAGTATGTCCAGACAAGCCTGATTAGTGGTAGGAAATTCAGGTCTTTCCTTAAGATTGTGTTTCTGGGGCTGGGTAGCTCAGATGGTAGAGTACTGGCTTAACATGAATGAAGCCCTGGGTCCAATCCCCAGTACTATATAAACCAGGTGTGGTGGTGCATGCCTGTAATCCCAGCGCTCAAGAGGTCGAGGCGGAGATTAAGAAGTTCAAGGTTAACTTCAGCTACATAGTAGGTTCAAGACCAATTTGGGACACTTGTGACCCTGTCTCAAAAAAGAAAAAGGACAAGGATGGAAAAAAAGGAGGGAAGAAAACATGAAATGAAACAGAAATGAAGAGGTTATGTTGCTATTTTCCTCAAATTGGGGTTATGCACGGACGAGTCTGGTTTTAATCCTCCCTTGCCTCTGATTTCTTTACAGATAGATCTTAGAATGCTTGTGTGTGAGAGAAATAACTTCCAGGGGGATTCAAACAACACTTGCAAATATCAACTATATTGGGTACAGATCAAAGTTAGGTACACATTAAAAAAGAAAGAAGATGGGGCTGGAAAGACAGCTCAACAATTGAGAGCACATGGTACTCTTGCAAAGGTCCACAGTTGGGTTTCCAGCACCCACATCAGTTGGTCCACAACTGTCAGTAACTCTAGCTCTAAGGTACCCAGTGCCTCTCTGCACTTGTGCATATGCCCACACACAGACAGACACACACATACACACACACACACACACACACACACGTCTGCAAGTTTTAAAATGAAACTTTCTTTCTTTTGAAAAGAAAGATGCCAACTTCTGGTAACAAAATTATCTTAAAGATGACTCAATGTAGACTAATTTGAGATTGGCGGTGCTCATCATAGAAGGTCCTGACATTTCTGTGTGTTTTGTCTCTGTATGCCTTGAATATGTTTTATTGCCATTGGTTCATAAAGAAGCTGCTTTTGGCCAATGGCTTAACAGAGTAAAGCCAGGCAGAAAATCCAAACAGAGATAGAGATAGAAGTAGAGAGAGAGAGAGAGTAGGCAGAATCAAGGAGACTCCATGTAGCTGCAGAAGGAGACAGATGCCATGGAGCTGCCAAAGAAGACAGACAGCCCGGAACCTTACCGGTAAACCATGATCCTCATGGTAAAATACATAATAATAGGAATGGGGTGGTTTAAGATGTAAGAGTTAGTCAATAAGAATCCTGAGCTAATAGGCCAAGCAGTTGTTTAATTAATAGAATTTCTGTCTGATTATTTCAGGTCTGAGAGGCCGGGAAATGAACAAGCAGTCTCTGCCTACATCTCTAGAGATCCTATCAGGTTCCCACTCTAAGAACCAAAGGAGAATCTCAGCAACCATTAACTGCCAGTAGTTCCACCCAAGATGGACTGACTGTTAAAGGAATCAGTCTTGTGCGGTTATCCATAGCTGCTGGGTTCACGATTGCAATGGCCACATTATATGAGAAGAGTGTTCCACGGCATTTGTCCCTCCTCTGGCTCTTACATTCTTCCTGACACTTCCATTATTGACCCAGGATATCATTTTCTTCAATGGTAGTAACCACTGGTAAGTTGTCCATGCTCCAGGAAATAATTCCCTACCCATGCTCGTATGGGTATTGTAAAGGCAAGGTGCCAAGAGATCAAAGAGCTCACAGTTCAAAAACCACAAGGCAGAGAGCACACTGGAAGTCTCAAAGTCCACCCTCAGGGACACACCTTTTACTGTTGTCCTAACAGCTCCAGCAATGAGGACCAAGTATTCAAACACATGAGCCTATGAGGAGCAGTCGTCAAATGTATGCAAAGATTCCATTTCCAAGTTCTGAAACTAGGTAATGGTGATAGTGGTCAAATACCTAGAGTGTATTTAATGTCCTTTAATTTTATACATTAAAAATTGTTATAATAAGGTGGGTACTGGAGAGATGTCTCCATAGTAACATAACTTGCAGTTCTTGCAGAAGACCTGGGTTCAGAAGACCTGGGTTCAGTTCCCATCACCCACATGGAGGCTCACAACCATTTATAACTCCAGTTCCAGGGGAGCTAATACCATCTTCTAATTTCTGTAGGTACCAGGCATGCATAAGGTGCATAAACATTCATGAAACAAAGTACTCATACACATAAAATAATAAATATTTAAAATTCATGGCTATACTGGTACATTTTAGGTTATGTGTCATTTATCATTAAAAAATGAAAAGTAAAGGGATGAGAGAGATAATGCATCCTATCACAAGACTGAAGAAAGCCGTATTTCAGACAATGCAGGATGGAGGACAAAGGAAATTAGGAGATAAAGAGAATTACATCAATGAAGGAGTCAATTCTTTAAGAACCAAACATCTACGAAACAAATGATTTCAATTTTTTACCATATGTTCCTAAAGCAGAAAGCCACAGAACTCCTAATTCATTCTATGAAGACGACGTTACCCTAGTGCCAAAATCAGACAAAGATGGTTCAAGAAAGGAAAACAACAGATCCATATCTGTCATGAACATGAATATGAAACCCCTCCACAAAATGATAGCTAATAATAGACTAGAATCCAGCATGGCGGGGGTGGAGTGAACCCAGCTATACACCACAATCATGTAGGTTTTACCTCAAGACAGATTCAAAATTTGGAAATAAATTAATACATTCTGTCCTATCAGAAGATAACAAACAAAAAAGGCCTATTTTTTTAAGATAAATAACTTCTGTTTCAAGTCACATATTGTTCGTGTAGGGAAACTCAATCTTGGATGACATCGTGTCTAGTATTCTATACTTTGAAATGCATGTTCTGGGGAGAGTTGGTAAGACATGGCAGGTAGAGCGGAGGTCAGTGTTCTATTTGACCTCCATTAGTCACCCTGGCATTCACCAAGTGTCCACTCCCCTCCTGGCACCCTGCCTCTGAGGCATCCTTCTATTGGAGGCCCCTTAAGTAACCTCCCTGCATCCAAGCCGTTTCCAACTACCCAGGAGTCACTCTGCTCCTTCTAACTAAAAGGACCACAAGAGTCTTCCAGAAGCTGGTTTCGATCCCCGGGGTCCTGAAATTCTTTCCGGGCTACTCAGTTTTCATCACTGTGATGGCCTACCCAAGAAAATGGCTTCAGGGAGGACCACTGTGTGATGGATAATCTTCATCCTTGGCTTGATCATATTTGGAGTCATCTAGAGAATACAGCTCTGAGAATATCTCAAAGGGAGTCTCCAGCGATGACTCCCGAGGAGGGAAAAGCCACCCTGAATGTAAGCAGCACCCAAAGCATGGCTGGAGTTCCTGACAGAATAAAAAGATGGGATGAGAAATCCAGAGAAACTCCACAAGTCCCCCTTCTCTACTTCCTGATCCTCCAGAATGTGAGCAGTTCTGGTCACATGTCGCTGCCACCCACTGTGATGCCCTCCACCATGATGCATTCCAGTCTCTGAAAATGTGAGCCAAAATGAATCCTTCCTCCCATAAGAGGCCTCTTGTGGTGTATCTTCCCATGCCGATGAAGAAAGTACCTGTTACACAGTGTTGCAGAAGTTTCGACCCATGGCCATCTGGCTCCAGCATAGGAGGAGAGCATCACAGAAGACAACGTGGTGGAGGAAAACCGCTCACCTCATGGTAGCTGACCAGGAAGCAGAGTGACAGAAAGGGGGTCCCAAAGATAGAGTCTCCCTCTGGAGGCCTTCGACCAGTAACCCACTTCCTCCAACAGGCCCATCCCCTTACAGTCAATTCAGTTATAGCTATACCCTGGGTGAGTACACCAATAAGGTTGGTGCCCCTGTGGTTCAATCGCTCTCAAAAATCCTACCAGCTGACAATAAAGCCAATATCACATGAGCTCCTGGGGAGATGTTTAGATCCAAACTATAAGATCTTCCTTGGAGTATGGCAGCCCCCAAGATTCTAGTCCACCAATTGTACACAATTTCTTCCTTGAGTATTAATGCTACCTTATTTTGTGCCCTGCTTATCCCTATCTCCCCTTTTCCCCTCCAGCCCAGAAACTGTTTTTATGGTTTTTGGGTTTTGAGTTTTTTTAGTTAGTAGGCTTTAAGCAGAGGCAGCCAGCCTTTATAAAAACCCTGTCTCCTTGATGCTCCTATAAGGACATGGGTTTTGAAAAAGTAAAGCTAAAGAGACTCTCATTCTGTTTTTTGTCATGCTATAGCACCCCACACCCATGATAGCACCTATACATACATACACATGACTCCCACATCGATAGACACAGAATGAGCATTCAAGCAGAAAGACTGGTACAGGTGGAAAATACAGAGCATGGGGAAAAGTGGGGCCTAAACTTCTAGCCGTGCAAAAGCTGGCAGCACTTAATAAAGACACCAAGTCTGACCCTAATCAAATGGGTCCAGGACTGAGGAGATATCTCAACCCACAGAGTGCTTGTCTTTCAAGCATAGGATCTAAAATAGGTCCCCAGAATCTATGCTTAAAAAAGAAAAAGAAAAATGGTACCCCATGCTTGTAACACCAGTGTATGAAAACTAGAGATAAGCGAACCCCTGGGGATCACTGGCCAGATAGCCTAGCCTACTTGATGCATTCCAGGCCAGTAAGAGACACTGCCCACCCCCTGAAAAAGTGGGGTGCTAGTGAGATGATTCACCAGTTAAGAGCACCCGATGTTCCTGCAGGGAATCCATGTTTGAGTCCCAGCACCCACATAGCAGCTCCCAATTGTCTGGAACTTCAGTTCCAGGAGATTCACCTTCTTCTTTTGACATCTGTGGGTACTGCACACATGTGATACACATACACACATGTAGGCAAGAAATTAATACACGTAAAATAAAAATATTGTTCAAAGTGGATAGCATCTGAGGAATGATAGCCAAGGTTGTCTACTGGCCTGCACACTCATACATACGTACACACACATGCACACAGTCAAGAGAGCATGCATTCTTATGCTAGCCATATACCAAAACAAAAGCAAAAACAAAGGAGATAGTTTCCATGTGCACAGCCTACTGCGTGAGTCACGTAAAGGCAGCTAGCCTACAAGGTAAGTAGCCACATGCACAAGGATACTTGTCTGACACCTGTCTCTTTCAGGGACTGACGTCAGCTCCTGTGATAAGCCTCTGTAATCAATATCTTCTTTGTTGCAACACTCTGTCTTCTTTCTGTATTCAAACACTTCTCTTGCCCTGGCAAGAGATGCACCTTCAGTTTGATATAGCACCCATCTATCTCCCTGACTGTGAGTCGCCTGCTATCACCTAATAAATTCTTTCAGGAGAGCTGGTGTCGCTGTCATTTCTTCTAAGGTGAAAGTTAAAGGACTCCGATTTGAGGGGCTGGAGAAATGGTTCAGCTGGCGAAGCACTTAAGTATCTGAGTTTCCAGCTCTAAAACATCATGAAAAGCCAGGTATGTAATGTAATGCAATCCAGGCACTGGGGAAACAGAGACAGGCGATCCCTAAATGCTTACCAGCCTGGGAGGAGGAGCCTACTTAGTGGAGTTCTGGGCCAGTGAGAAACCCTGTCTTAAGCAAACTGTAGAAAGCTCCTGAGAAGAATGATATCTGAGGACATCATCTGACTTACACATGCATACAAATACACACACGCATAAACATGCATATGCACATATACACACTCAAACAGAAAATGGAACATATAATTAAATTAACTAATTTAATTATATTAAATTAATATATATATATATTAAACCAAGCCCCTAAGTTTGTTAACAACAGAATAAGACAAGATTTTGTCAAGTCACTTGCTTACTTTGCAATTTTTTATTTCTTCCCCTTTGAGTAAACACCTCATTTGTTTAGGGTTCACTTCTCATTTTTATGTTCTTGGAAGTGATCAAAGTTATAAAAGCCTGATTATGTTATGTGAGAGGAAAAGACATCTCTAAAATTGCCTTGGGCCTTTGCTGGCATTTCCTGTAGTCTGTCTACCCGATGATGAGTGTATGCCCCCAACAGTAACCTGCAACGGCTGTCAACCTCAGAGAAAAACCTCGATCTGAGCACAGCTGACCTACTTTGTTTCCCAGGCTGGGATTCTGACCTCTTCTATCTTGTGGCTCCGTGTCCTCTAAGAGAGCTTCGTGGTCTTTTCCATTCTGAGAGCCAGTAGAGGAGGCGAGGAGACTTATGCAGAGGAAGCTGTTCTAGAGTGACTGGGAGCAATGCAGACACATTCCTTTGGCCAGGAATCACACTACGGCCACAATTAACACAACAGATATGAGAAAAAATGCTGGCAGTAGATCCAGAAGAGGAACTCTAAAGACACTGTGAGCACTCTAGACAGCTCCAGTGTCCTCATCAGTGATGGTTAATGCTAATCGTCATCTCAACAGCATTTTGAATCACTGTGTGTGGACGTGTTGGCGAGGTGATGTCTGGACTGGGTTATCTTAGGTGAGAAGAGCCAGCCACCGTAAATGTAGGCAACATCAACTGATGAGCTGGGATTTCAGACTAAATAAGAGAAAGAAGTTAGCTGACATCTGCATTGACAGCTTTCCTGACTGTGCACCCAATGTGCCCAGCTGCACTAGGCTCTCACGGCATGCCATCACCATGGTGTATAGACACAGCCTTGAGCCATGACCTGAAATCACCAACCCATGGTGATTCCTTACCTTGACTGTGGCCAGGTATTGTGTCACAGTAACAAAGAAAGTAACCAATATGCCATCCCCTTGGCGCACTTGACTCCTCCAAGAAGAGCTCTGCCTTCCCTACCTTCAGGAAGTCAAGACAGCAAACACCTGTTGGATGTCTTCCATAGATTTGGGATCACGCACATTTTCTAGGAACGTGAGTCAGCTTTGCCATCCAATTAAGTATCAGTTATGAGGGACAGAAGGATGGAGCACAAATCAAAATAAAATAATGTAGCAACTACTGCATACAGCCTTCTAGTTTTAGCGCAGGCAAAGACAGCCAAGCCTTTCTGCCCGGTAAGATAAGAAAGTTGCTATGGAGGAGGTGACCGCAGAGTGGATCTCAGTAGATGAGTGGGATGTCTCCAGAGCAGGGGATTTTAGATGCCAGAGGCAGCTGAGCAAAGAAATCACAGCTTGAAGTAAATTAGTCAGAGGCAGCTACTGTGTGAGCCACTGTGTGATAGTCGGCCACAAACAACGAGGGAAGGCTCTAGAACCCTTTGCCTACCACATCTGGTTACTGGTTGCTTTTGCACCCATCTGCAGAGCCCAAATTCCTCCCAGAAGCAGTCTTTATCAACGTTTTCTGCACACACTCATCCTTCCAAGGTCAGGCAAAGTGTCTAATTAATCTTAAACCTAACAGAGCACAGTCCAGCACCTCCCTTGAAGAAGCACCCTGAGATGTCACAGCTGATGACTTCGGCTTCATTTATGTCCTGGCAAATATCACCAGTTCTGAAAAACAGCTGGAAACTTTGCTCACCTCTGGCTACCCGGGAGTTGGTTAATGGTTAGTCTCTAACCGCCCAGCCCCTTGCTGCCTGGTGGGAGGTTGGCTCTCTGTGACTCAGAGAGCTAATAACATTCCAGGAGGTCACAGAGAGACACTCCCTGCATCCCCAGTGACCCTAGGTATGCAGGCCAGCAAGCGAGGGGAAAGAGATCCCCTCCTCCTTTCCTGCCCATCAGTGGCGGGGAGGGGGAATGAACCAGGGTCCTATTGCTGAAATAGAGGACTAGGAAAAGGAAAAAAAATAAACTCTTCTAAACCCATTGTTTAAAGACAGATGCCTTTTTCCAAGACTAATGGAAACACCCAGTGGCTGTACAGAAAAAGATACAGCAAGACCTTCTAAAATTTTTAATATTTTGAAATGTAAAAATCATCATGCACATGCATGCATTCACAGCAGTATAACATTAAGACAGAATTATTATTTCTAAAAAAGGCAGTTTGGAATGTTAAATGCAGCCTGGAGATGTAACTGAGCTGGTAGAATACTTGTCTACTGCACACCAGCCCTGGGTTTGATCCCCAGTGCTAAAAAAACACTGATTAAATGCTGTGCGAGCCTGAAATCTCAGCACCTGGGAGGTGGAGGCAAGAAGATCAGAAGTTCAAGGTCATCCTTGCTATGCTGTTGAATCTGAGGCCAGCCTAGGTTATATAAGATATGTCTCAAAAAAATTTTTAAAGAGAGAGAGAAAATGAAAACAAAATGGTAAGTGTTCACATATATAATATACAATTTAACTGCACATTTATATAGGCTTTATAATGGTGTCGGGTCTGGGGAGATGACTCAGTGGTAAAACTCTTGCTGCACAGAATGAGGATCTGAGTTCAGATTCCCAGCATCCACATCAAAGTCCAGTGCAGTGGTGCACTTCTGTAACTCCAGCTTTGGAGGTCAGGGGAGATGGCTCCCTTGGGGCTCTCTGGCAAGCCAGTCTAGCTCCAGGTTCACTGAGAGCTCCTGCTGCAAAATAACATCAGATGGAGAGCAACGAAGGAAGATACCTAATGTCAACCTCAGGCGCACACAGCACACGTATCCACACATCCACGTGTACCCACATGCACACAACCCACAAACAGAAATAAGTAAATTTTAAAAAAAAAGTTCTTAGCTACCCTATTTCTGTCGTACTGGGTAGCAATGTGATTTACTAATAGCAATAATAACAGAATTAATTACCAAACGCTAATGACAGGCTGCACTGAGAGCTTTGCATGCTGCTGCCTTTAATTCAGCACAATCCTAGAACAGGAGCTATTACCACTCACTTCATTTGACAGATGAGGAACTTCCCAGAACAGGCCTGTCTT
>JAQHUG010000112.1:5176418-5186760 GCA_028555095.1 Dicrostonyx torquatus
AAAAAAAAAGAAAAAGAAAAAGAAAAGCAAACAAGGTTGCTAGAGGGATGACCTCAACAGCACTGGGCACTGGGTTCATTTCCAGCCACCCAAACCATGGCTCACCACCATTTGTATTTCCAGTTCCAAGAGACCCAGTGCTCACAGGCACCAGGCACACCTGTGGTGTACAGACATGCAAGTGGGCAAATCATCTATACACATGGCATAGATAATAAAATGTTTTTATTTAAAAACTTTTAAGTCATTTACGATTTGTGGATTCAGACAACTCCAGGGGGAGGGTGTTACTCTTCCCAAGTGAGGGGAGTCAGGTGCTGTTCCCAGAGGCAATGCCCTGTGGGATAGGTGTAGATGGCCAAGGCTACCACAGACTCAGAGAGAAGCCTTCTGTGAGGTAAGAGCTTCCCACCCTCTCCCTGCCCTCTGAACATCTGGGATCTCCTCACACTGACTTCAGTTTATGAAATATTAACCCTGGAAGATACTTCAGGTTACTTCAGGGCAATGGTTGTTAACCTTTGTTGCATATTAAAATCGCCTAGGGAACTTCTAAAAACACCCACGAAGCCTGAGCAAAGGATCCGCTGGACCAACCCTGACAGACTCTGTGGGTAAGGCTCACACTCTGGAAAGACCACAGATGTCTGGGGTGTGACCAAAATGAAGAAGTAACTCAGGTCAACTCACTCCTGCCATCCCCCAGGCCACTTCTAGATTCCCTCTGTCACCTCCACGGCATGAAGCACGGTGCTTTCCAAGTAGCTGACAACCAATAAATGGTGTTAAGACACCCCAGAGTTAAAGTACTCAGTAACAGACTAAATAATTTATTGGTGTTGTTGGGTTTATGTGTGTAGCTGTGTGTCTGTGTTGTTGCTGCTGTTTGTTTTGTTTTCTTAGCTCTGGCTGTACTAGAACTCACTATGTAGACCAGAGTGGCCTCAAACTCACAAAGATCTGCCTGCTTCTGTTTCTCTACTGGGTTTAAAGGCGCACACCATTACAACCAGTTGAAATTTAAAACAAAAGCCTACAAGGTCTACACATCAAGAAAAGAAACCCAGTGTAACTGCATGTGTTGCAATCCCAGAACTCAGAAGGAGGTAGGAGGATTGCCAGGAGTTCCAGGCTAGGCTACAGAGTAAGACTACCTCAAAACAATAATTAATAAATGAAGAATAAGTACATAAAATAAAAGGAGAGGATATCATTTCCAAACCAGAAAAGGTGACATCTTATGCCTTTACATTGTCCCGGAATGTAAACTAGAAACGAACGATTCCCAGAGAAATACTGAAAGAAGGAAGACACAGACTGAGCGGAGCAGGAACACAGAGAAGGCTCTGGAGGAGAGGGACAAGTTAGATGATGTACAAAATTGTCACAATGAATCCCATTACTTTGTATGCTAATCTAATCTTTTTTTAAATAAATGAATAAACCTGAGGGTGTAGCTCAGTAGGTGAGGTACTTGCCTAGCATACACAAAGTTCTGGGTTCCATCAGCAACACCGTATAAACCAGGGGAGGTGGTTCATGCCTCTAGTCCAAGCACTGGGGAGGTGGCGGCAGGAGAATCAGATGTGCAAGGTCATCCAGCATAATGAGTTGGAAGGCAGCCCAGGGTCCGCGGGACCCCACCTCTGCAACAATAATAATGGATAAATAAGTCTAAACAAAGAGGACAGTTCCCTCATCTCAGTAGACTCTGTTCCCCCAGGATTGCTTTTCTGAAAACTTACTGACCAATCAAATCAGATCCAGCAAAACAGGGAAGACCTTGACTTCATACTCCCCTGGTAGCTATGGTCACATGGTTTGTTTACTGATGTGCCTGCGATAACCTGTATGACCAGAAGCAACATTTTTTAAAGCCCTGAGCATAAGTCTCGTCACATCCTTAGAAACAACAGGCTCGAGCAATGGAGACGATTAGCTCATAAAGTTGCAGGGAAGGTGGAACATGGTGTTCTGAGACTAAAATACCTAGCGAGCAGCCAACTATTTATTATTATTCTTTCTCATTCTTTAAAGCCATTTATTCAAGCTCATAGGAAAGGCGAGGCAAGATCATGTGAGATAACCCAAGGAAGAAGAGGACCTTGGGATTTGGCCTAGAAAGTAAAACATCGCATGGGAGATGGAGAAGTCTAGACCAGGAGGAGAGGGAAGTGACCAGAAGCCAGGTCTTTTCTCATACTGCAGGGAGAGCTGAACTCTTGAACCATCTGCATGTGTTTGCCTGTGTTTTGCCTTGGCCAGGGCTAGCCAAAAAGCTGTGGGCGGATGGATGTCCCTGCCTATTTCCTCCCCATTGTTTTTACAGAGCAACGTCTTAGAGGGCTAATTGTTGGAGTCCTTTTCTCTCTTCCCCGACATGAAGAGGGCTTTGTTATGTAGTTAAAATCAGCCTGCCTGAGAGATGAAGTCTTCAGATGTGGGGTCATGGTCAGGCTCTGCAAAGAAAAGGAAGGTTGTTTCTTTTTAAGTTCGCTGACAACGTCTCCTCCCCAGGAGCTGAACTAAAGCTGTCCACCCCACACGGAGGCTGGCCACCATGATGTGTGCCAGCATCCAAACACCAGAAGTAAGGTCTTGTCTAGGAAGCACTGAAGGAAGACTCCGTAGGTCTTAGGATGGAGGAGGGAAGAAAAGAAAGGAGAGAAAGAGGAAGGAGTGGAGGGGGGGACCCTGAAAGATAGATTGTCCTTCATGGGAGAGCTATATTAAGATAATTGATGCCACGGGTAGGCAGACAGCCCCATGCTCAAATACAGCTGTTCTGACATCTTCCATTAAATGAGTAAAGTCCAAGTTTGCCATGGCCTGTCTCTATAATTGCCTCAGCCCCCTATCTACTGTGGGACCAACCAGATGTGTATCAGACTTTGGGGTTCATCTGTAAATTGTTGCCATGCCAGGAGTTGGCACCCAACTCACAAAACTAACATGTTTCTCTGATGAGCCACTGTCAAAACTAATTGTTCCAGGATTAAAGGATTACGTTTTGTGGTTTTCATTTGAACACAAACCGCTTCAGACTTTTCTTTGAGAAAGACTGCCGAGGTTTCTTCATTAACGTACCATGGCAAACTATTTACTTTTTTTAAGTCCCCTGAGATGGTGCAATGTTCTGGGAATCACTCCAAGACCAGGTCGGTGTGTGGAGTGGACACAGCAAGTTCCTTGTCCCTTTTCCTTGTCCAAAGTCACTTAGTATGAACCGAGGATATAGCTCTGTAAGGCGGTTCGTTGATTAGCATCCTTTGAAGCCCTGAGTTCGATTCCCAGCACAACATGAGTCTAGTGTGATGGTTCATGCCTGTAACCCAGGCAACTGGAGATGCAAACAGAGGGCTCAGAAGCTCAACGTTGTCTTCAGTCAGTGAGTTGAATGCCAGCCTGTGCTACCTGAGACACAGTCTGAAAAAAATATGTTATCCTTGGACATCAGGCAGATTTGATTGATATTAGACTAATGAGCTAGGTATTGGCTTAGGGCTGTTGCTGTCATGAAACACCATAACCAAAGCAGCCGGGAGAGGAAAATGTTTATTTGGCTTACACATCCACGTTGCTGTTCATCACTGAAGGAAATCAAGTCAGGAACTCAAACAGAGCAGGAACCTGGAGGCAGGAGCTGAGCGGAGAGACCATGGATGGGCCTCTTCACATGGCTTGTTCAGCCTGCTTTATTATAGAACCCAGGACCACCAGCCCAGGAGTGGCTGCACCCAAAATGGCCTGGACCCTCCCCCATCAATCACTAATAACAAAAATATCCTACAGTCAGATCATCATATGGAGGCATTTTCTCAATTGAGGCTCCCTTCTTCCAGATGACTAGCTCTCTAGTTATGTCGAGATGAAAAAAAAGGAAAAAAAACCTATCTGCACAATTATTACAGATTACAGCTGACCCTAGCCAAAGGCCAGGAAGCAAATGCATATTTAGTCTTTAAAAGAGAGATTTTGAGCAACCTCAGGTCTAGCCAGGTGGACGGAGACCATGGAAAAGCAGCCACCTGAAGCCAAAGGGGAGAAAGAGGAGGCTGAAGAGATTGCATGGAGAGGATGAGAATCTGCTGTCCAGTAATTGGGAGCTGTCTCCTCATTGGCCAATAGCAGTTGCTGCTTCTGACCCATGGTGGGATACTGTTTCCAGGGAAGGTGCTCAACCAAAAGGGAGAGATCCAGAGTTGCCATTAAGTGACAGCTGCATACATCTGACATGTTTCTTTGTGAGCCTGGGTTTTTCATCAGCAAAGTGGGACAGTTGCATTAAGAGGTCTTGATGGTCTGATGTCCAGCCATCTGAACTTCTCTGACTAAGGAGCTCCCATGGCAAGTGTGGGCACCTTGTTAAGAGTTGATGCTTTTCTTTAAGCACCCTTCTTGATGATAAATAAGCCCAACACGAAACCCCCGTGGGTGGCTCTAATTCTATTCTTCAAAGCCACACAGAAAAAGTACAGCCTTTTTGTTTGTAAAAATAAGAGATTTCAAAATAAGTAATTTCTGAATGCAAAATTGCCTTAAGTAGTTAAATCTCATAAGCGTAATATTTGATAGGAGTTTGCCATCTTATCTTTCTTGATGCATAAGCATCAGTTTTAAAGGTTTGTATTAACCATAATATACACATCAAATAAATGCATCAGGTACGACACACACACACACACACACACACACACACACACACAAAGAAAGACTGGATACTTTGTTTCTACTCTCATTCATTTGGGGGAGTGGTCACATAGCCCAGAATGACCTTGAATTTCTGATCCTCTGGCTCCACCTTCTAAGTGCTAGGATTATAGGCATATGCCACCATATCTGGTTTTATGAGGTTCTGGAAAGGACTCTCCCAAACGACCCACATCTCCAAGCCTTCTCCCGTCTCTTGCAAAAAGTTCCTATTACTTGGGACAATAGCAGGATCTCCATAAATCCTGAATGAGTGAATAAGTAGACCCGAAGTAACCCAGCTCTCTGACTTCTTGGCAGCACCACTTTTGAGTGGTGAAGGCATCTCTCCTAGACTCACATGTCTTTGCTTGAACTGCCCTCCGCATCTTCTTGTTCAGTCCTAATCCTTGTGAGCTCCTGACTGAAAGGACCAAGAATCGCTTGTCCAGATATGATAGAGCTAATTTATTCCTGTGTGAGAAAGTTGAGGTTCCCGACTGGACTGAAGTATGCTTTAGAGTCCAACCTGGCTCAGAACACCTGCTTTCACTCAGCCTTTCCTTGTTTTGTGCCCGCTGTTGCAGGCCTGGTCAGAACTGGAACTCTGAAAACGAGTGAGCCATGGGGCTGGAGAAAAAACTGTGAAGAGCACACTGACGTCTCTCCTGGAAGACCCGGTTTCAATCCTAGCATCCACAGCTGACAGCTGTCTGGAACTCCAATTCCAAGAGATCCAATGCCCTCTTCTGACTCGCTATATGCATACTTACATACACATGGTGCACACACATTTGTGCAGGCAAACACTCTTACACATAAAATCTCAAAAAAAAATTTAATGAGTAAGCCATAAATTGGTTCAGAAAGACCAGAATATCTGCAGCTATTCCCATCCACTTTGACCAAACCCATATTCCTGCGGCCTGTGGTGGGAAAGACATCTTGGTCTTCACTGACGCTACTTGCCCTTGTATTTGCCATACCAAGAGTACCCACAGTCCTGGATGAATTACTACCTGCTCTGTGTTCCATACCTGAGGCCTGGAATGGCACAAACAGCTGAAAGAGACCCTCTTTTCCCTCCACAGCTGAGGACAAAATAAATAGACAATAAGCCCCTAATGTTATAAGAGGACAGAAGAGTAACTTAGCTTGCCACTTCTCTAGTCCATTTGAAACCTGCCAAGTGAACCACACAGGAGAAGAGGAGTCAGAAAGGAGGTCCCAGCCGAAGCCTCAGCTCTAAGGGGGGACCTCATAGGATACCACTGCTTCTAGTCAGTGGAATTCATGTGACGGCACCCACAGACCAGAGTGGCTTTGTCTCTGCTGTTTGAGAGACAGCGTCTTGGAGGCTGTTACCACCTGGTTTTACCACTGTTTCTCTCTACACATAATTGTCAATCTTGAGTAATTTCATCCAGCGATTGATACATTATGGAATTTAATAACAAAGTGAAAGAAAGTCTTGGATTCTATTATCCCAAATCTTGGAGCTATACCAAAGATGCTAAATTTGTTGTCTCAAGACTAGCTGCAAAGAACCGGCCAACCACCGCAGCTCCATCTCTAATCCTCAGGAAATTTTGTACAAAGTATCAACATGTGTCAGACAAAAAAAAGTCTTTGGTTTTCTGCAGTTGTTTTCTCTTTGTAGAGCTGGGCAGTGAATCCCGGGCCTTCCGCAGGCTAGACAAGCTCCGAGCTACATTCCTCCACCCTGTATAAGAAGACCCCCTTTTTGTTTTCCTTTAATGAGAATGAAGTTTGCTTTCCCCACACAACTGCCTTGGCTGTTGACTTGAAGTGCCAAGTCTCTGCACATTTTCTGCCTCTAATTTTTGGCCCAATGACTTGCATGTCACAGGCATTCCAAAGATACTTGCTGGTGGGAGACAGCCTCCCGAATCTCACTAGAATAATTAACATTCACTCACCTAGGCTGGGCAGTAACTGAGTCTGCTGGATATGTGGGTGGTGGGGGTTGCTTTTGTTTTCGTTTGAGACAATGTCTCACTATGTGACCCAGGCTACCCTCTATCTAACTAGTTTGCCTCAGCCTCTGCTGTGCTGAGATTTCAGAGATTTTCACTACATTTTGATGTTTTGTTATTTTTGTTAAGATTTTATGTGTGTGTGTGTGTGTTGTTTATATGTATACACATGCACCACCTACATGCAGTGCCCATGGAGGTCAGAAGAGGGCGTCACATCCCCTGCAACTGGAGTTAATAGGCCCCAAAGAGCCACCCTGCGAGAACTGGGAATTAAACCCTGTGTCCTCTGGAAGAACAGGAAGTTCTTAATAGCTGAGCCATTTCTCCAGCTTATTACTGTGGTTTTAAACAACTGTTTTAAGGGCATTTTAGTGAGACTATTTTCATACCACCAGGCCACCTCAGCATCCAAGAGTGTCATAACAGTTAAGCGCAGAAGGAAAGTCAGATTGAGACTTTGCTGTTGGCCTGTAAGCCCAAACAGACCTGGAGCAGTTGCTGTCACTCTGAGAGGTGACCACATGCCCTAGCCAGGCCTTTCTCAGTCAGGAATACACCTTAAATGCTGTGGATGGTGGAAGCTGAGATCCTGGAAGGCAGAAAGCCATAGAGCTGACTCAGGTACCAAAAAGCCCATCAGCAAGGAACAGTCACAAGTCCACAGTGATGTGATTAATTTCTTTCCACTAACAAATAGAAAGATAAGATTATGTCCCTTAAGAAGAACTGCAAGCTCTAGATGTAAAGAAAGGAAAAGGAAACAGGGCAGTGGTGGCACATGCCTTTAATCCCACCACTCGGGCAGAGGCAGGCAGATCTCTGTGTGTTTGAGGCCAGCCTGGTCTACAAGAGCTAGTTCCTGGACAGACAGGCTCCAAAGCTACAGAGAAACCCTGTCTCAAAAAATAATAATAATAAAAGAAAGAAAAAGGAAACAGAAATCACTCAGAACACTACAATAAGAAGGTTCCTCCTTCCTGCTGCAGGAGCATAACTAGCAGACATTAAAATCAGAGCGTGAGACTTCAAGGAGTACAGGATATTTGGATTTCCTCAAAGAAGACTCCTCTAAAATACTTACGCATAACTACAGTGGTTTTAAAAATATACCCACAGAGACAGACTGGTGAACATCTTTAATTCCAACAGTTGGGAAGTGTGGGCAGCAGGGTCAGGAGTTTCAAGGCTAGCCTTAACTACACAGGAGGCTTGAAGCTAGCCTGAGCTACATGAAACCCAGTCTCAAAAAAAAAAAAGTGAATAAAGTCCAGGCACACATTCTTTGCTACTGCCAGTCTTCAGATGGGAGAATTAGTTGTTTTCTCCTTGACAATCAACTGAACTACACATGACTCATTTCTAAAAAAATGGAAGATCAGAGGGGAAATAGTGTTCTTTACAATAGCAAAATAAGAAAAAAAATGGGTAAAAATAATCAAAGTTCACATCAGCTGTGAGGAGTTTGTCCCCCAGATATGATATCCTAGGATGGCACGTCCCCTCTGTGGTAGTCTCCTTACCAAAATCCATACAACAGTATTTTTTCCTGACACGAGAAGCTGTGAGAAGCAAGCTTGAGCTGAGAAACCATATACCAAATGTCTGGCTGCTCTTCGGAGCAACAAGGTCATGTAAGAGAAGGATGGCTGTGGAATTGTCCCATTTCTCACGATTCTGAAGAGATGGAACTGGGAAGGACAGAAAGAGGAAAAGCAAGGAAACCTGAATAAAGCTACAGTGTTCGAATAGGACTGCGCTAATCTTAACTCGCAGTTTTGCTGTGCTCCTTTCTATAATTTACAGTACGTGCAGGGGGCCGGCTATGCTGGAATTCACACTTGCTTCACAACACTTCTGCATAGCTACGGTAACTTGAAAATAAGATTTTTAAACAACCGTTAGGGACTGCAGACCACCAGACCCTGAATTTTCTGTAAGCAACTTGTTTTCCTCTGCTCTGAGAAGCCTCCAGCTGCTCTGAGCACAGACCCTGATGGCCGGGGAGTGGTTTCTGGTGAGGCTTGCAGCTGAAACACCCCGAGAGCTGGGGAGTGGCCAGAGCCCTATATAAGCTGACAATAAAGGGGGCAAGGATGATCCGTGTCATTGCCTCACTGTGTGTGTGTGTGTGTGTGTGTGTGTGTGTGTGTTTAAATCTCCACGCCCTTGTCCTGCCTGCAACCTGTCTTGTAGTACAGGTGCCGCTCTACAGACGTAGTACCGTAGTACACCTAGTAGCATGAACAGTAAAACTAATTAGTCTGGTCCCTTTATTTTCCACATTAGAAATCCAACAGTGAACTTGCCGGGCTGGGGCACATAGTAAGTTTCCTACTCTATCTCAAAATAAAGCAAAACTGCAATGTATTCGGTCCAAGTCGAAGATCAAGAACGAATATTTATAATTATCTGAAAAACTCTTAGCATAATCCTCCTTTTCCAACTGTCTGCAGGAGGCCAGATCTTCTCCAGCTTCAGCTCCAAACACTGATCACAACACAGTGAAGACAAAATCAGTATGAAAATACACCAGGGAGAGATTTACAAAGATGTCCATGGTATTTTCCCCGCATGTTTCTGTTTAGGAAATCATGGCTATTCACCTAAAATTTGCATTTATAACACATGGTCATGAAAGACAAGAATTTATTTTCAAATAAATATTAAGTAGGTTTTTAATTGTCATCTTAATTTCATATGCACTAAATATAGACATCTTCCACTTTGATTTAGTTCAAGGTCTTGAATAGCCCTTAAGAGCGCAAGAAGGGGCTGGGGTGGGGGGAGGCTCAGGGGAAAGCGCCTACTCCATAAGCGTTAGGACCTAAGATCTCTGACCTCCTCCAGATAAAAGGTAGGTGCAGAGATACATATTTGTAACCTCAGTGCTGGGACAGGAGGATTCCTGGAGCTCATTAACCAGCCAGTCTAGTCAAATCTATGTATTCCAGGTTCAGTGACGAACTCTGTCTCATAAGACAGAAAGCTGGGTATGGCGGCACATGCCTTAAACCCAGCTCTTGGAGATACAGGCAAGTGGATCTCTGTGATTTCCAGGAAAGCCTGGCATACATAGTGAGATCCTGTCTGAAAAAATTAAATAAGCAAAAAGGGAAGAAGGAGGAGGAGAAGAAGGAGAGGAGAGGAAAAGGATAAAAAAGACAGCTATTTGAGGATGACGTATGACCCACACACGTAACATCCGCTTGAACATGAACATACAACACACACAGTGTAAAGAATCTACATGCCAAAAGTTCTAAGAATTGAGGCAATAGCCTTAGTGCTTCAGTTGTTCTCAATTAAACCATCCAGGCTTTGTTTTTAATAGAGAAAAGAAGACAGAAGTCCCTGGGATCTATATTACTGGAATTAATAATGAAGGCTTTGTCTCAGGGGGACTCCCACATTAGGAGCGATTCACTGTAGTTGGTCCCTCTGGGATGAATGTGAGGTTTGTCTTTTTAAAAATCACATTTTTATGAGTGAGGTAACCCAGACCCAGAAAGACAATTATCACATGTATTCAGCCATAAGTGGTTTTTAAACATAAAGGAAAGAAAACCAGCCTACAAATCACAATCCCAGAGAACCTAGACAACAATGAGGACCCTAAGAGAGACATACATAGATCTAATCTACATGGGTAGTAG
>JAQHUG010000112.1:5197067-5241515 GCA_028555095.1 Dicrostonyx torquatus
TTGTAAGCAAATAGATGGAGCTAGAAAACATCATTTTGAGTGAGGTAACCCAGACCCAGAAAGACAATTATCACATGTACTCACTCATAAGTGGGTTTTAGACAAATCACAATCCCAGAGAACCTAGACAGCAATGAGGTCTCTAAGAGAGACACACATAGATCTAATCTACATGGGAAGTAGAAAAAGACAAGCTCTCCTGAGTAAATTGGGAACATGGAGCCCATGGGAGAGGGTTGAAGAGGAGTGGAGAGGCAGGGAGGGGAGCAGAGAAAAATGTAGAGCTTAATAAAATTAATAAAAAAAAAAATAAAGTACACAATACTGTGCCAACCATTGGCTTCAGAGAGATCTTATACAGCAGCTCTCTAGAACTTTCTATCTTCTACAGTAGAAATTTAACTCGACTGCCATAATTCCCTCCCCCCAGCTCTTGGCCATCACCATTCTGTTATATGAACCAGAGTTCTATGAATCACTCTAAAAGCCTCATGGAGGTGAATATATTCCACTCTTATCTATAATGCTCATTCTGGACCAGTGATTGTCTACCAATCTCTCTCAGAACCACACAGGACACTGTATGTCCCCCTACGATACAGGATGCCTTGGCTCTTCACATTATAACTCTCAACAGAGACTGGGGAGGTGGCTCAGTGGGTAAGGGTGATTGCTAGACAAGCCTGAATACTTGAGCTTAAATTCCCAGTCCCACATAAAAAAGCAGAGCGCGCCACATGCGCCCTGTAATCCCAACAAAGACAGGAGGCCCAGTGGGGCTTGGTGGCTGCTACCCTATCTCCAGATTCAATGAGAGACCCTGGCTCAAGGAAATACGGCAGCGTCATACAGCAGGACACTTAATGTGATCCTCTGACCTCTGAGCACATGTACATTATACCACACAAACTCATACACATAAACAAATACATACATAAATCTCCCAGGCAACTCTGCTGTGCAACTCTGATTAAAAACAACTGAACTCAAACCAATGAGTTGTGGCATCTAACCACTCAGACATAATCCAGTTTGGCTGGGATCCCAGCAGAGAGGTCAAAAAGGCTGATCAGAGGGGACTGGCATAGTCAGGGCTGTCCCTAAGCAAGGCCCCATTAGCTATGGGGTAAATCACTTTGTTCAAAGGACAAGGCACACATCAGTCACCAGGGCAAATGAACAATGAATACTCTCATCCCCCAGGGCAGAAACTCGTGTCCAGGGCTCATAGCTTCGGCTGACAGAATAAGATGGGAAGGCTTCAGTGAGTCAGATGGAGTTAAGCGTGTGGAGTAAGCATGGGGCTGCCTAGAAGTGTTCATTGCAGGGAGCTGAGTCTAGATGGCTTCCTGCCCCGAGCTCAGGAGAAACCTCAGGCAAGACTGCTGCCACCTCCCTCTCATCTCTTCACCAAGCATGACTGAGACCACCTTTACCTGGAATTGTTTAACAAATCATACTGGAAAACTAAGGTAGTGGGGAGCACTGACTATATCAGAGTATCATATGACATTAATGTGTGTTTGTGGGGTTTTAAAAATCATATCAGCAGAAGGGTTGGCAGGCGGGGTCGTAACATCCAAAATGAGCTACAGAAAAGATGGGACCATCTCTGCGTTCCCTGCCCCCATATACACTGGGTACCCTTGACCAGGAGTACAGCTGGCAACAGCTATGGAAATTGGAAAAACACTTCAAGATGCAGCCATTCCCAGACTTCAAAGGGTCCTGGCCACCAGACTCAACGTGAAGGAGGACAAGTTGAGACGGTTCATCCAGTGTTCCTTGAAGCAGATGTGCCCTCACTTTGCTTGGTTACAGGAGTCTGGCCTCCACAACCCTCCTTCCTGTGCTTCCCACAAAGCCAGCTGCTGCCGGCCACCACGTTGTCAGTTCAGGCTCATTCCTATCAATTCCTCAGAGTCCTCAACCTGCTGTGAGCACACTTGCTGATTCTGCCATCCAGAGAGTTTATCTTCCCATAGAGCCACTCCAAACCCCCTTGCCATCTTCTGGCTTCGTTGAACTCACCAAAATGCTGGAGGCTTTCTAGAAACTGGGGTCTTAGGGGAGCAGAGCGGTCCATTCATAAACTCCTGGATGCCAAGACAGATGGCACTGGACAGAAGTGGCATGGAAGATGACAAAGCAGGAAGTCTCTGAGTCTCTAACAGGGGCCTCCAGGAGACCCCACAGTGCCACACCCCACAGGGTTCCATCTCAATGACTTCTGCCTCCTCTGGGCTAGGGGATGTGGTTTCAATTCTCTTAATATCCCTCAAAGGTTGACTGTACCCCAGGCTAACTATCAACTCAATATGTAGCTAGCATAGAACGACCTTGAACTTCTTGTCTCCACTTCCCAAGGGCTGGTTACATGTCTGTATATGAGCATTTTCTTGCCTATGAGCATTTGCTTATTTTGACCTTTTTTCCTACCTACTAGTGCTTCTGAAATTGCTTTTTATGGACCTGTTCTGGGTTTTAGATCCTGGGATAACAGATTGATGTAATTATTGAGAAATAAAATTACTTTTTTAAAACTAAAATAAATATCAGACAATTGCTTGCTCTTTAATATTTTAATTGGCATGTATTCATAGTATATGGTCCTGGGTTGCACAAGGACATTTTCATCTAAATATAGAGTATACTTTGAGCATATTTCTCTCCTTACCCTCTCTTTTTAAAGCTGTCACCTGCCAGGCAGTGGTGGCACACGCCTTTAATCTCAGCACTCAGGAGGCAGAGGCAGGCGGATCTTTGTGAGTTCAAGGCCAGCCTGGTCTACAAGAGCTAGTTCCAGGATAGGCTCCAAAGCTACAGAGAAACCCTGTCTCGAAAAACCAAAAAAAAAAACAAAAACAAAAAACAAAACAAAACAAAAAAAACATAAAGCTGTCACCTTTCCATTAGTTCTCTTTGTTTCCTTGGACAGTGTAATGATTAGCATTGTCAAAGTGATGAACTCTAGACTCACTTGGTAGATGATCCTCTGGACCTGTCTGCTAGGGGTTATCTTGGTTATGTGGGAAGATTCATTTTAATTGTGGGAGGAACCATTGCCTGGGCAAGGGATCCTAGATTAAATAAAGTGGAGAAAGCAAACCAACTCTCCCTCTTCGCTGCAGACACAATGTGACCAGCTCCCTCAAGCTCTGACTTGTGCAACACCCTGCCATGGTGCTCTGTAGCCTGGTTTGCTTTCTATTTCTTTGGTCTTTATGGCTGGAAAAGAATTCCAGTGTCTACAAAGCCATATTTTCTTTATCCATACCTCTGAGAGGGGTGTTGTTTATTCATTTTTACTTTTGTCAGACTCTCACTATATAGTCCAGGTCAGCCTCAAATTCATGATCCTCCTGCCTCAGACTCTCAAGTGCTGTGATTACAGGTATACGCCATCACACTTAGCATTTTTTAAATTTAGGTCAAACTGAATTTAATCAGGGAAAGAAGCATGCTAGAGATCAAACTTAGGACCTTGTAGAAGCAAAGCAGTGCCCTATCCACAGCCCTAGCAGTCTTTTCATTCTCTCAGAAGATGACCTTATAGAGGGACCAAATTGCAAAGCTCTCTCCATCCCCTATATCCAACACCCAGCTGCTTGGGAGAGCACAGAAGTCTACAGTTGTCTGTGCCACTGCAGCTTCCAGACAACCCCAGGAGTCCTTTCAGCAGATGCTCCAAGGCTGCTCTCTTTGCTAGGGTAGGAGGAGTTGAAGGATTTAGACATCAGGGTAGCTTCTGCGATGTGTACAGCTCAAAGTGGATGCTCATTTTCATTCTGCCTTAAACTTTCCTCAATCTGTAAAGACCTTGACTCTTGGGAGAAAACAAACAAAAAAACCACCAAGCTCTTAACTTTTGGCTATCAATAAAGACGAAAAAGTTGCCGAAGTTTGGAAAAACCATCTATTTGGGGGAAGAGGGGCACAGGCACACTGACACAGCATATGTGGGAGCCAGAGGATTACTTGGTAGGAGCTGGGTTTCTTTCACTGAACAGGTTCAAGCTTGGTGGGAAGCATCAGCGGTACAGCTCTTATCTAGCATTTGTGTCCCTAAACTCAATTCTAGAGGGACTGAGTCGGCTCAGAGAGGAAAGTACTAGCTGCACTCCTGTACCAACCTGAGTTCACCTCACATTCCAGACCCCACCTAAAGCCGAGTCTCAGTGCTCCTATGGTGAGATACGGGGGGCGGGGGGGACACAGGAATCCTAGGGTTGTGGGCTAGCTTAGCATACTCAGCAACAATCAAGCGACTTTGTCTCAAGCAAGGTGGAAGGCAAGGATCAACACCTGAAGTTGTCAGCTGACCTCTCCAGGTGGGCACTCACACCTGGACACACACGGAAACAAAGGATTTTTTTTTTTAATTGAGTCTAAGCTAGGTGTGGTACTGTCTGCCTATAATCCCAACACTCGGGAGACTGAGACAGAAAGACCAGAAGTTTGATGCCAGCCTGGGCTATGTATATTACATTACTCCGTGGGATAAAAATTAAAGAAAGAAAAGGAAAAGGAAAAATAAACCAACAACAAAAGTCTATTAATTTAAAATGAACACATTTTATTATTTCCCAAATGTACAAACTTGACAATCTGTTGTGTCCTGTTTAAAGAAAAATAATCGATGGTTTCTGCAAGGAGCTGACAGGTACAGTGGCCATGAAGACACTTTGTGGCCGGCCAGGATGACTGACTCATCAAGTAAAGGCACTGACAAGCCGGCCACCTGGGTTCAATCGCAGGAGGCTGGAAGAGATCGACTTCTGTCAAGTTTTCCTTTGACCTCTACATGTGTGCGCTCTTGCACACACACACACACACACACACACACACACACACACACTACTTAAAAGGAAAACTGACACTTGTACCTGCAAGAGGCCCAAAAGTGAGTTTTGTTGGCATATCTCAACCAGGTTTTTATTATTCTTGCAACTGCAAAATATACAAATTTCTGAAAGGCGTATCCTGCTTAAAAGCTTGCATAGCTTCTTCCCAGGTCATGGAGAGACAAATACACAGAACATGAAGAAGTCATCGATCACACATTGAAAGGCCCCAAACCAATGAACAATTAAACCCAATCTATGCAGCTTTCTATTTTTAGGCTCCCTTATACATATTAAATAAATAAATAGCACATCTGCTATCAAAATAATAAAAAAATAAATTTCAAGTATTACAAACGAAAATATCATTGGCGTGGTTCCAACAGTTTTTCTTCTCCCCATAAATGAAGGGTGTCACCCATGGTTGAAGGGAATGGGAGAAATTTACCCACGAAACAAATATGCAAAGTTAAAAAGCATTGGTCCCTATTTTATTTTGTTGCTTTGGGTGGAAGTTCTGTGAGTGATACCACCCCATCCATCCAGTCACTTGCGTTTCAAATCAAGCTGTGTTCCACCCCCTTCAAGATCTCCTGAGCCCAATCTTATCCACCCCTTCACAGAAAGTGAAATCACACTGGGCAAAGCTTTCACTTGACTTTAGTCACGGGTGACCACCCCTACCTGTCTCAGCCTTGAGAGTCTCTATGTTCTAGGAGTTAGTTCTGTAACTAGAGAGTAGATGTGCTCAGAAGGGGCACCTAAGGAACTACCTCCAAGTGCAAAGTCGCACTACCAGACATGGTGGCTCATTTATATGACCCCAATGCTGGATTTGGGAGCCTGAGACAGGAGGACTGCTGGAAGTTTGAGGCTAGTTTGAGTTACACAGTTAAGATCCTGTCCATCCTCCAAACGCAACACCCCCAGGTTAAAGTATTACCTGCCTGTGCACACCCGGACACAAGTCTGCACTGCAGATATCCTTGTCAAGACTCAAGTCACTAAGAGGAAACAGTTCATGTCTTATGTACATAGTCCTCTCTCTGTTGACTACAGATTTAAAGGGTAGTGGGCTGGACTGAGGACTTGAGTGGTTAGCTGTGAGAAGCATGAAATGACTTTAGAGCATCCAAAGCACGTCTTTGTGTCACCCTAGGACCTGTACCTGGGGAGGATAGGCTCCCCAGGACTCACAGGCAGAAGGTGGAAAGGAAAGTGACCTTCAGCACCAGCTGTGGGGCTTCCTTATAAAAGGCTCATTTGGGCAAAACCCACTGAGTTTCCAAATGGTTCCTTCCAGGCATAGGATATCCTCTCCTCCCCCTGAACTTGGGGACAAAAACAATAGGTAGTTACATCAGCACTGCTCTCAACCCATGCAAAAATGTCACAGACATCATGAAGACGACAAGGACAATTTTCTATTCTTGGGAACTCCTTGAAATGCCTAGCAGGGTAGTATCAGGCATACAACAGACACTAGACCAAAACACGGAGACAGCTCTAGGAACAAGTGGCTTGGAACAAGCCTTACTTGGGCCACCATTCCTTTTGGAAACCATGAGCAAGGTGGAAGACTCTGAGCCTCCCCATTTCACAGACACTCCGATCCCTCCCATTCAGCAGTTCTAAGCCTCCAAGGGCCAACACCCTGCCATCTCAGTTCCTGAAGTGAAGTGGGACTTTCAGGTCACACTTCTGCCCAAAAAGAAAAAGGAAGGAAGGAAGAAAGGAAGGGAAGGAGGGAGGGAGAGCGAGAAAAGAAGGGAGGAAGGGAGAGAGGAAGGGAGGGAGAGAGGAAGAGAGAGAGGGAGAAGTGAGGGAGGGAAAGAGGAAGGGAGGAAGGGAAGGAGGGAGAGAGGAAGAGAGAGAGGGAGAAGGGAAGGAGGGAGGGAGGGAGGAAGAGAGAGAGGGAAGGAGAAGAGAGGGAGGGAGAAAGGAGAGAAGGAGGGAGGGAGGGGAAGAAAGGTAAGAAAGTGCAAAACAGCCATCAGCCAGCCACAGGATTTGCTCAGGTGCCTCCAGGCCCAGGCTGGAGAACAGAGCCTAAGAGCCCCAGGGAAGAGGGGGTCCTGGTTCTTTTTTTCAGCAAAATGCTTTCTTCCACACTGATGCAACCAGTGTGGCCCTTAAGTGGAGACCTAGAAGGCATGTGGACACGTGGAAGAGCAAGGGCATGTCACTGCCCAGGTGACCAGTGAGCCTCAGGAGAACGGCCACACCCAGTGCAGCATTTGTCCAAGTCCCTTATCTTTGAGGCCTCTTCCCAGGCCAAGACGTATAAAAGCCACGTTGAGTGTTTGAACATCCCTGAGCCTCTAGCATCTGGGGTCTAACTCACTCTGAATTTCAGGATTCTCTGCCAGTCTTGTCTCTCGGCTATCAACATGCCAGGCCAGCATCCAAAGAAAGAAAACAGAACAGCATGGTGACATCCACTTCGAGGCCTGATCTCACCTGCTCTAGAACTACAGTGCTCCCCATGCTTCAGTAGGGTCTGTAAGGTCAGACACCCTAGAAGTCCCAGGAGAACAGAGGGTGGGGAGGGCTGCAGCTTTGCCATGGGAAGCTGGGATCTGTCCAACTTCCTAGTTGTCTCTGCCACCCCACCATCTCAGGCGGTTCTGCTACTCTTCACCCAGCAGACCTCCATTCTCCCCCAGTCCGGAAGTCCTTGGGATCACTTGGCCTCAGGTAGATGAGCGGGCACAAGGCAGGCTGTAGAAATGGAACGGAACCCATGTTTCAGCTTCAGTGCTTCTGGGAAGAGTCAGTGCCACTCCGGGGGCTCTTCATGTTCTGTTACCAGGAGAGAGAGGAAGGGAGGGTCAGGACCTGGTGCTGACTGTGCTTCAAGCAAAAGGCTCAAAGCCATGCCACAAGACACCTCTGCCCGCCATCCCCCTAAAGAACACACCCCTGGCAGAGGATAACCACAAACATGTGGATGAGCCCAAGGAGGTCTCAGAACATGAGAGAAACTACCCTTGGTTACAGAAAGAAGCTAGAGACACAGGCCAGGGCTCTGCTTAACACTGGGCTCTAGATTCCAGCCATAAGGGCATGAAGAAGGACAGGCATGTTACTTGGGGCCTGCTGACACAGGCCTCAGACAATGTGGTTTAGAGAGGACAAGAGACCATGAGGCACAGATAGGAACATCATGCACCCTCCCCTTTAGGAACTGAGGGCCACTCTCCAGGCCATACAGCCCTCTCTCATTGGTCACAGCCAGGTCAAGATCAGCTGGGACTGTCTGGAACAGCAGAGCTGCTCTCTGGGATCAGCTAACAGAACCTTGCACTCAGCTACAAGGAGGGGGGGTCCCAAGACTGGGCACAAAGCCCCATGGAATGCAAAAGACAAGTAGGATGGCTGGCCGTACAATGGAGGCCCAGTGGGGGTTGTATCATTAAAGTCTCCTGGGTCTTGACCCGTGTACCCCTAGCAAGAAGTCTCACAAAACACGAGTTGGTATCAAGTTCCCTTTTAGCATCCCTCCCTAAAACCCCCAAATCTAACCCTTCAAAAAAGAAATGTCCAAAAAAAAAAAAGTATTCTGTGTGGGCCCTCCAAACTCCAGGGGCAGGATCATGGAACAATGGATTTCAGGTAGGCAGGAGTGCAAGGACTCCTCTCAGCCACAGAATGAAGGAGCCTAACTGTGGATGTCGAGAGAAGGGACACTTAGTTCTGGGCCGCCCTAGTGTCGTCACTCATCTGAGTGAGACTCGGGATCCAGTGAGCAGTGCCCTGTGTGAAATAGGGGTTCTTCTGGCAGTGCCCTGGACCACCTGTGTGGGAAGAGCCCTGGCCATGCAGTGGGATCCAAGAGGGGAGGGTTACCACTTCTCCTGCCACACCCTCCTGCCCGGGGCCTCTAGCATTCACACATGACAATGCAACAGTAACAGGGAAGCCACATGGCGAGCAGTGTCCACATCACTCCCCCAGGGACCCCTGGCTCGGAACACACAGAGGCAGAGATGGAAGGACCCCACATCAATGGCACTGCTTGAAAGACCACCCAGCACTGACACATGAGCCACAGACTCCACAATGGCCAATCTGTGCACAGACCACAGTCCCCTTTGGCTGAAATCCATGACTCAGATGCAGGAGGAAACAGAGGGACATGCACAGCCCGATTACCTTTCCCAGGTTAGTAAGGAGAAAACTTTGAAAAAATGTGACAGACAGTTCGTCTTTCAAGCATAGTGGGGGAAAAAAAAAGAAAGAAAGAAAGAAAGAAAACAGGTTGGAAGGTTGGAAAAGGAGAAAACAAAACCGATTTTAGTACTTTCTGTTTGGGTTTGAGATAAGGTCTCACTTAGCCCAGGCTGGTCTGAAGCACTCTATGTGAGTAGATGACCATCACCCATCAGGACCTTATTAGGTGCCAGATTTTTGCCATGAGTTATATGCATATTTTCACCATCGAAGCTCCCTACAAAGTTGCAATCCCCATTTACAGATAAGGAAGTTCAAATCTTAAGACTGGTTTACCTTCCCTAATGTTCCAAAAGCTGTGGCAAAGTTGGTTTAGTCTGGCTTTTAAAATAAATTCTGGAAGTCAGGTTGCATGCATATGCATAGCATAGCTGCAATTCAAGCACTCAGAGGGTGAGACAGGAGGATTGCTTTGAGTTTGAAGCCTCAGGTACACAATAAGTTCCAGGCTATATAGTATCGTCTTAGTTGTCTTATCTCAGTAAAGTAACAGTTGATTAATTTTGGTCACAGAATCAGGCTGGACTAGATTCTGGGTCTCGGGAATAGAATCTGACCCTACCTGGGGTGATAATTCTTTAGGAGACATTTTTGCTTAACTAAGGGATTCCAGCCAAAAACATTATTAGATTCATCTTGGAAGTGGACAAGCTGAGCCACAAGTTCCAACCCAAAGGTTCTGCAAGGAGAACCCTTGGTCCTCAAATTATAGACTGGATGGTGGGTGATAGACATTGTCACTTTCTGAGAGGGAAAGTGACAGCCAGCCCAGCCCCCTTCCTCAGGAAGTGCCTGCAAGGGAAGCTGTAGGAACTAACCCTCAGACCAGTGGCTGCTCAAAGTACCCTTCAGGCTTCAAGAACCAGAGAGATGCTGGGCAGTGGTGACACACGCCTTTAATCCCAGCACTCGGGAGGCAGAGACAAGTGGATCTCTGTGAGTTCATCGCCAGCCTGGTCTACAGAGTGAGTACCAGGACATGCTCCGAAGCTACACAGAGAAACCCTGTCCCGAAAAACAACAATAACAAAAAAAACAAACGAACAAAAGAATCAGAGAGAGAGAAAAACCTGTACCTAGGCTTTTGCAAGAAGCTAGCTTTCTGGGACACAAGGTCTCTTGAGGCCTGCCTCTACTGCCTACAGGTTGGTGGGTGTGCAAGCACGTGACTTGATTGGACTTGTTAAACAGGATGAGGATTGCCCTGCCCATCTCTTATTTAAGGAGAGATACAATGGCTGGGCCCTCCCGTTCTGTGTTTGCACAGCTCTAAATGACAGACCACTCCTGTTTCTCAAGCTTGACACAGCCGCAGTGGGGTTTAAGGATGCAGTGAAGTGGGATCATCAAGTACAGTTGCTACATGGATGTCTCTCCAGACACTGTCCCCAGGTTGGACTGACAGGCATACCTCCAGGCCATCAAGGCAGGTCCCCATGTTTGGCTATTAGGCTCCGGATAAATATTGTTCTCCGAATAAAAGGATGCTCCTCTGAGAGAGGATATGCAGGAAATGACAGCAAGGTCTAGTTTCACTTTCCACCAGGGAAATCTGACATCACGAGAGGTCCCAGCCTATGACCATTAAAGACAAACCTAGAACCCCAAGAGGGACTGGGGAGTAGAACTCAGTGGCTGACGGCACTGGAGTTTCCTGAACATTGTCAGTTTGGCCACAACACAGCCCTTTTCTGCATCCCTTCTCTATCAACCTTGGGGATTCTCTCCTCCCACCTCTTTCTCTTCTGTGGACAGCCTCAGAGTCTACCCAAACTGTCTTCAACCTAAATATTTCAACAGGCAGGAGACAGACTGGCAAACAAGCAAGAGCGAATGCAAGCGACAGAATTATCGAGAAGGAAATACTTACAGACAGGCTTTCCCTAGCAAAGGCTGCAGGAAGACAAGGTAAGGAGAGAGAAAAAGTCAGTCAGGAGGCCAGATGGCAGCTGGTGAGATGAGCCCACACACCTCCCATGTCTGACCCGGCCAATAGGTCCCAGACATCTGTTCCTGAGGATCTGGCAATCCTGAAGGGCTATCCTAATAAATTCAGAAGCATCTGGGAAATGCAGGATAAGACAGGACTCTTGCCAGCGTCCTCCTTAGCCAGGTCAGTGTAGCTCTGGATGCCCCCTGTCCCAGGCCCAGGTTAATCTCCTCAGACCTCTGCAACAAAAGACTCCCACAATGCACCAGGACAGAGTGGCAAAGTGATGTAATCCACTTATGCGTGGCTATAATAGAAAACTCTCAGATGTAAAGGAATATCCACTGGAGTCTTCCCACCTAGTCCTGAGCCCATCTCCAAAGCTAAAGAGACTGAGCCTAGCCTTTCAAATCTTATACCTGCCAGGCACGGCAGTGCACTTGGGAGGTGGAGGAGGATCAGGAGTTTGAAGTCATCCTCAACTATGTAGTGAGTTTGAGGCCAATATCTAAGCATCGTGAGAGACCCTGTTCTCCACAAAACAACAAAATCCTACACTCGGGAGGCAGAGATAGGACAACCATAAAAGACAACGCCTGAACCAAGAACCTGTGGCCAAAGGGGGGGGGGGTGATTTACACTCATGTTAGTGGCAGAGCTAAATCCAAGCCAGGTCTCCTGGCTCTCAGCTAATCTGTCATCTTACTGGATCCAACCCTTACATCATGCTAGACCCCAATCACACATACCACACCAATCACGTTGTCTGAGCCACCTTTTGCAGGGTGTATTATTCCCCAATTTCACAGATTAGGAAACCGAGGCCTGGGGTGGTTAAATGAGCTTTGGAGGCCTCAGTATTCTCTCCATACCACATTCCAGACCTCAGGAAGTCAAAGGAAATTCGGGGGTCAACAGAAGCGCTGGTAGGCAGCAGACATAGCAAGAATTTGCCTAGTGTGGAGATGAACTCAGCCAGGCATTGGGGTATGGTCTATATTTCATGAAAGGTTCTTGGCTGTCTGGTTTTCTGAAAATTTTCATGCTCAATGGCCAAACTCTTCCAGCCTTTGATATAGAGAATAGAGAATCTTGCTGGATTCTGTCTGTCTGTTTTCACTCTGATAATCTACCTGTGTATGAAAATGTGGCTATCCTGGTGGCCTGATCGTTATGTATACACAGACTTGTGCACACATGCATCCATGTACAGGGATGCCAATGACCACAAGTATAACATGAATGGACATTAAAGGACAATCTCAGATATCAGTCCTCAGGAGTCTTCTACCTTTTCTTTAAAGGAGGTCTCTCGCTGTCCTGGAATTTCACTGTGTAGACCAGGCTGGCTGGCCTGTGAGCCTCTAGGGTTCCACCTGTTTCTGCCTCTCATCTCTCCACCTGTGATTTTGCAGGCACTTTCCTCCGCACTCAGTTCCCTCCCATCTCACCACCAGTGATTTTACAGATATCTCCTCAGGCCTCTGCAACAAAAGACTCCCAAGAGTTCTACTCCCCAGTCCCTCTTGGGGTTCTAGGTTTGTCTTTAATGGTCATGTCCCTCTGCACTCGGCTTTTGCATGGGTTCTGGGGATCTGAACTTGGGTCTCCACAGTTGCATGGAAAGAGCTTTATCAATTTGCCTCTCCAGCTCTGACTATTTCTGGTGTGTGTGTGTGGTGTGTGTGTGGGGTTATGCTGGTTATGGAGAGGGGGTAGGTTCCTCTGTGGGACCTCAGCTTTTTTCTGTCATAAAGGCGATAGGAAAGGTATTAGCTATGGGATAGAAAGACACGTACAGACTCCTGGATTGGGCATTGCTAAAGTATAAACTGTCCTAGAGGCAACTATTCAAATGTGCAGAGGATTAGAACATTTTACAATTTCTTTTGCTCTGCCTGATTCTGCTAATTAAAGGACAAAGACCATGACCTCAGAATAGACACAGTCACTGTTGACCAGGAAAGATCAACAGAGAGGGCATCTCATGTTCTGCCCGATGCATGGACACACACTACACACCCACAAACACGGTCTACTGCACATCACACATGCAGCCCACCCTAAACACAGGCACACATCCTCACTCGCAAACGCAAACACAGTTCCCAGGTATGGGGGTCGTCTCCCTGTAGGCAGTAGTTAAAGCAGAATCACTGACTTGTCCAGGCAGCTGCGTGGGCACTTCCGGGGGCAGGCAGCTGGGCAGGGCAGCAGAAGTGGAAGCCACATGCTCCTCAAAGCTGTTGATGCGAGGCTTTTTGGTGGGCTCAGGGCTGGCTAGTGGGGTGACACTATTGCGTCTCATGAGCGGGTTAGGTCCCTTCTTTGCATCCTAAGCAGACAAAGACAAAAGAAAGAAGGCGACAGTTACAAGGAGTGGGGAGGGAGGTAGAAAAGCCACACACACACACACACACACACACACACACACACACTCCTCTTGCGATATGTAGGGGTACAACCAGAGGAACACCCAGGAGAGTGGCCTTGACCCTGAACTGTCGCTGGCACAGAACTTCTCGCTATGTGCAAAGAAGAGGAGGAAAAAATAATAATAATTACAACCACAGCAGAGAAGGGGGGTCAGAACAAAGAACCTTACTCCCAGCCGCCCCACCCACAGAGGGCCCAGGAGAGATGGTTGGCTCTGAGATCACAGGTGTGGGAGGGAAAAGGTGTCAGGACCGACTGCCTTCCACCTGGGTCTGCAGCACACACAAGCACCCATGAAATACACTGTGCTTCCCCAAATAGCACCCAGCCTCCATCTAGGAGGCAGAGCAGGAGACCGAAGGTGCAGGAAACAGACAGCAGTCTGTCAGCCAGGATGAGGTGTCAACCTTCCAACGAAGGATGGAAAGACAGGAAAGTGGGCTCCTGGGGTCCAGTGCATGGCCCACCGCCTCAAAGCCCAGGGCAGCATCAGCCCCAGCACCGAGTAAGGAGGTATTCTGAGGCCCTTGGACCACATCTCATGCCTAAGTGTTGGGGCTGTCCTCATTCAGCTAAATGAGCACATCTTCTAGGTGCCTTGGTTGATAGGGGTGGGGCCAGGAGACAGGCAGCCCAGGGACACAGTCCTCTTCCAGTGAAGTCCACAGTGCAAGCTGGGCAGTGAACTGGCTGATACCCATGTACCCTTCCTACCAACGTCTGACGGCCAAGCTTCTTGGGAATGGGGAAGTCACCTGTTTTTCGGACTCCACAGACAGAAAGTCAAGTTCGGTGTAAGAGGAAGGTCTGACTACACTGGCAAAGTGTTGTATTTTGACAGCCTGCATAAAGCAAATTTAAACCCACTTTCACAACGTAGACCTGGACAGATACACAATCTGCCCAGTAAGGGATTCAACATGACCACACACACCCTCCCCCTACCCCCCCAAAAAAATCTCAGACCTCCCTGATGTGGAACACAGTAACAGCCAGGTACTGAGACTCCTGCAGACCATTCCTCAGCAACCCTTAGGACTCCCATCCTCTAGCCCGGCCTCCTATCAGCCTTTGCTAACTATGAACAAAGTGCACGCAGATGGTGTTGCTGACTGGCTAACCCTGTTTGTGCCAGCCTCCTGGGGCTGTTGAGAAGGCAGCAACAGCTACGGTGCTGGGGTCATGTTTGAGAGAAGGAACTAACTCCCTGTTTAACTCACTCTTCCCAGTCAAGCAGAAACAGGGGCAGAGAGAAAGTGGACAGAAAGAAAAGGAACCAATCCCATGAAGTCACAGGAAAGACAGGCTAGGAACAGAGGTGTAGAACATGGTAGCTGGCCACTAGGCACCAAAAAAAAAAAACTCAGTCAGAACCCTCCAGAAGAAAACTAGACCCAGGGTTTCCCAAGGGTCCCACGCATCAGAGCCTAACTCACCTCTGACCTCTCCCGGTGTGTGCTCACTGATTCCACATTCAAGTAGATGGACTCCACACGGCACCCTGAAGGTGAAAGATGGAGAAGACAGCTTCTGCTAAAGAGATCGTCCTCATCGGCAGCCCCACAGCCACCAGTAGGCCTCAGGGTCAAAGCCCAGTAGGGGCTGCTACTCACCATACGCCACAGGTGTCAGTTTCAGGACAGTGTGAAGGGGGCATTTCAGGTATGGCATCTCCTCTGAAATGAGACAAATGTTGTCATGTTAAATAAGAGACTTGACATAAAGGCAGACACTCAGGGGCATCCCTAGGCTCACTGTGAGAGCCTCACGCCTAGCCCTGAGTCACATGTAGGTTTGAGGGTTCTTGGGCTGATTTATGAAGTGATGAAACCCACTGAGCATCATCACCCTGTTCCGTAGGGAGCAGGTAGAGACCCCTCAGCAGGCTGGGAGACAGATCCATATTTAAATACAAAACAGAGAGGATGGGTCCCCTGCCACATGCACTCAAGGCCCATTTCCTTCATTCCTGGGCATGGCTTGCCCTCAGTACCTGCACTCTTGTCGAGGAAGTAGGCTAGCAGGCAGCGTAGGACAGCCTGGTGACAGATGACCAACACATTCTCTTGGCGCTCTAATTCCATGATCACAGGCTCCAGGCGCTGGACCAGGTCCTGGTAGGACTGAGAACGAAGGGATGGGATAGCACATTAGGGGAGGATAGGCAGGGAAGATCCTGTAATGGCTTGTAGCCCCACACACACATGCACACATCCACCCTTCTAAGTGTTCAGCATGTCATGAACTACCATCCCTAAGAATAATGAGAGAAGCCTGCAACCGTGCCTGTCTGAGCTCCTTCCTCCTGAGCACTAGAGAAAGATCAGATTTTGTCAGGCTATTAAGGACTATTACTCAGGCAGCCATGAAAATAAATGAGGTCCTGGCACCTGCCACAACATGAGAGAACCTTGAAAACTTGTATGTCATGTGGAAGACACTAAGCATCACCATCTACATACACCAAACGGCTCCTCTTGTGCACTGCCTAGAACAGGCGACTAAAGACAAGGAGTTTGTGAGGAGCAGAGCCAGGAGCTAGGAGACACTAGACTGAACGCTAACACATCTGCAGTTTCCTTTCAGAATATGGCTGGTGCGTATCTATAATCCTCAGCACCCAGAAGGCTGAAGCAAGAGGACTGGGTGCAGCCCAAGGCAGCCTGGACTACACATTAAAGATCCTCTCTCAAACAACAAAAATGGAGCCAGGTACGGTGGTGCACATCTGGAATGCTAGCACTGGAGGGAAGGGGGGGACTGCAAGCAAGGTCGGTCTGAGCTACACCATGAGTGCAAAGCTGCGACAGAAAAAACTAGCAAAAGCTCTTCCTTACACAGACTCTTCTGTGCCTTTCCTCCTCCTAACCAGAGTTACAGCAAGCGAAGACCAGGGAGAGGTCAGAAAACAGAATGGTGGCCCTCCAGGAATGGGAACTAGACAAAGGCTCAGAAGGACACCCACTAGGTGTCAACACAGGCACCTGGCTCAACGCCCAGAGTACCACATGGCTCAGCACACTTCATTCCAACTCAAGAGTAGCTGCCTGCTCAGCCATTCCCTCTACCAACATCGGCCTAGACCTGGCACAAGCCATCTAGCATGACATCCTTGGAGCCAGCCTGTCTATGACGTCTCCTGCCATCCAGGGGAAAGCTTGGTTTGGAGTGAATCACCAGCCATCCCTTTTGCTCAAGCTCACACACATCACTAGAGACAGATACCCAGACTTCTCATTGTCCCGTGTGGGAAATACAACATGCTTCCCTTGGAGCTTTTTATGGGGTCCCCTTTAGTGAGCTTTAAGGCCAAAGTCATAGTAGAAATGAGTTCACAGAACTGGTGAGAGATGGGGTGGGTTGTAGAGGCCTTGTGCGGACTCGCCTGGTCCTGCTGGGGCCCCTGAGGCCTTCTCTCAGCCACCCCCATGCACAACACATACAACAGCTCGTGACCATTACAAAGGCCAACAGACACGCATGCGGGCCTTTTCTTGCTCACCTCGCCTGTGGGATATCGGTAGTAGTATTTGTCCTGTTCACGCAGTGCGTACTCCTCAGGATAGGTGTCTCTGATCTCCTCGTAGGTCAGTTCCTCACACACACCCTGTCAGAGAGACCAATATTCACGCCAGGGAACTCACCCATAGCACCACCTCAAATAAAGGGGGTCTCGGGAAGCCATCAGGATTCCATAGGGCCTTGGGGAGAACTTCCCACTCTTTGCCAGGCCTCCCCACAGCCACACGGGCCCGGGACTCACAGCATCAATCTCGTTGAGTGCCTTCCATTGCTCATAGGGAAGCCGCAGGGCCTCCGCGGTCTGGATGGTGCTTTTCAGCTGGCTTGTCCACACGCGGAGGTCCTTCAGATTCTGTTCCTCCACGAACTTGCTCAGGGCATTTGCGAACTGAGAAAATGAGGAGACAGGGGTCACCCCAACTCCAGTTCCTTCCATAGGTGATGTTACATGGTCACCTGGGAGCCACCAAGGCCACTCAAACCTTATCAGAGTCCAAGAGGCCTGACTCTACTTTCCCCTGTCTAGTCCACACTCACACGTACACATACAGACACATGCAAATACACAGTATAGTAAGGCAAAAACAGGATAAAAAAAAAAATCCTACCCTCCCAAGGAACCTCTACTCTACTGGTGGGAGCCAATCATCCAATCATCTTCCTGACTCCACTCAGTTCGTAGCCCATACTTGTTTCTCTCTCCTCTACCTTCTTGCCTCTGCTGGACAGACCCGAGTCGCCCCCGATCTTGCCCTGCAGGTTGTGCTCATTCTCCCCGTGCCGACACAGGTAGATGGTGCGGGGCTGCACGTGGATGTTCATCAGGTAGTACACAATCCGGCTCTGGATGTGGTCCTGCACTCTGTTCACCAAGAACCTCCGGCCAACGTCAATCACTTTGATGAGTGACAAGTCCCTGCAAAGAAACATCATTGAGGACCACATTGAGGCCGCCCTGGCCCACAGGACAGCATTCCTCACCCTAGGCCTAGCGAAGGCAACAATTCCCACAGTCGAGCTGTTCAAGCCAGGTAGGACAGCTGGACAGACAGCTCCCTCAGTGGTGTACAAGTTTAAGTTTTGTACATCAAGTTCAGATGTACTTTCTTAAAAAGCTCTGGGTCTGTAATCCCAGAGCTGGGGAGACAAAGACAGGTTGTTGCCTGAAACTCACTTTTTTTGGCCAGTCAGCCTAGCCAGACCAGTGAGCTCCAGGTTCAGTGAGAGACTAGCGATATGGCTCCGAGTGAAGTCGCTTTGCTACCAAGTCTGATGGCATGGGTTTGATCCCCTGGGCTCACAAGGCAGAAGGAGAGGAAAAGGCCTCTCAAAGGTTGTCCCTTGACCTTCATGTGTGTGCTGCGGTACATACGTATGCACTCACACACACAGGCACAAAGCACAAACACAGGCAAAAAAATAATAATAATAAATGTATAGATGATTGGAAAAAAAGAAAAGCAAACCTAGCTGGCCATGGTGACACAGCTTTAATACCAGCACTGGACAGACAGAGGCAGGCAGACCTGTGAATCTACACAACTAGCTACAGCCCAGCCTGGGCTACGGTGAGAGCCAATCAAAACAAACAAATAAAAGCCTAGTAAGTGTCTTTTTAAGGTAGAGCAGTTGAAGAAGATAACTTTCATACATTAATACTATTTTTGCGGGGGAAGGGGGTTGAGACAGGGTTTCCCTGTGTAGCCTTGCCTGTCCTGGAACTCATTCTGTAGACCAGGCTGGCCTCGAACTCACAGATCTGCCTGCCTCTGCCTCCAAGTGCTAGGATAAAAGGGTGTGCCACCACCACCTGGCCTATACATTTATACTTTTAAAGACTTCTTTTTTTAAATTATTTTTAATTATATATATATATGTGTATATGTGCATGCATCTGTGTGGGTAAGTGCAGGAACGTGGAGGCCAGAGGCATCTGATCTCCTGCAGCTGGAATTACAATTGGCTGTGAGCTGCCTGATGTGGCTGCTGGGAACAGAACTCCATGGGGAGAAGCAGTGTGTGCTCCTAACTGCTGAACTATTCCTTATTCTGAACCTGCTCATCCACCACCATCTCCCTCTAAATACCCCATCAGTGCAGCCCTGTATGCACCATCCACTGGGTCATAGTCAACAGCAGTCATGCCCCCAAAGTAGAGGGACCCTCCCTTCCTCAGCAGCCAACTGCCAATAGCTCCATCACCAAAAGGCGGGGCTTCAGGGACCCTCCAAAAGCCATTTTCAGAATTTACAGAATTTGGGAGCTGTTTAATGGGAACATCAAGAAGACATTTCAAGCCTCCATGTGGATAATTGAGGGTGGTAACCTCTGGGAATCACCTGTCACATTTATCAGGGTCAAGAGGCTGATAACTGGCTTCATAGCAATTGATTCTCTTCATGAAGTCGTCCATGGCTTCTGCCGAGTTGCAGTCTTTGTAATCCGGGCTGGAGATTTTAACTTCCTGTAACATCACAAAGAGCAGCTGACGAATCATACTGGAAGGCTTTCTGCTTAGTTAAGTCGGATGTGGACTTTCAAATGGGAAAAGCCCAGAAATTCTCAGGATAAAGATCCTACCCAGCATCTCAGAGGAAAAAAAGAATGTGGGTCAGGAGATTTGACTCATGGTCTTACGGTTACATAAGGAGGATGCCCATGAAAGACAGACATGGGATACCCACAGAGGCCCCATAAGGGACACATTTGGACCATACACTGAGGCAGGTCAGTCCAATAGCTGAGTCAGCCTGGCCCTCAATTCAGCAGAACCCCCACAGAGGCACACCAAGAGTGGGCCTTGGGTTAGAAAAGGCACATTAAGTGTTGCTCTTGGGCAGGGTTTCTCCAACCGTCCCAGAAGAGCATCCACCTGGGCTGGTCTCTGTGATGACATCTAACTAGACCTGGTACCTCTATCTTTTGGAGCTGTCCTTCTTAGACAAGGAGTCTCCTATAACTGGACAATTATGCCGAGAAACCCAGGTAGATGGGAAGGAAAGTCTGATGGAATTTGGGTTTTTTGTGAGGCAGGGTCTTTCTATCTAGCCCTGACTGGGATGGAACTTGCTATGTAAAGCTGGATGGCCTCAAACCTTCCTAAAACCCCCCTTGCTCTTTGTCTAGTAAGTGCTGGAGATATTTAAGCAGGCACCACCATGCCTGCCCTCAGAATTGCTTTTAATCTTATGAGCCCACAACTATAAGGCAGATAGGAGGATGGAAAGGCCTGGAGATTCCCAGCGTTTTTGCTTCTGGCTTTATTTTGTGTGCTTGCTTTTGAGATAGGCTCCTATGTATCCCAGGTTTCCCTTAAACCCACTATGCAGCCAAGGATGTCCAGTTATAGGAGACTTGAACTTCTGATCCTCCTGCCTCCACCTCCTGAATGCTGAGATTCCAAGTATTTACTCCCATACCCAATTTACGTAGTGCAGGGGACTGACCCTATAGCTTCATATGCGGTAGACAAGCACCCTACCAACAGCCCCACATCACAAACACAGTTGCCTAAAATCGGAATGTACTTGATGGTGCCGAATGGCACACTAAACATAGCCATAAAGGTCAGGTGTATATTAAGTGAATTATATAATAAAAACATAAATATAGCTCGCAGATCCCTGGACCTAATCCGCAAAACTTTTAGGTTTAATCAGAGAAAGATTTTCTGGACACAGAGGATCAGGGCCAACAGCTAACTATGTGAATGAATAGAAAGCTACTACTGAGACAGCTCCTAAGTATGGGAATGACAACACTGTGGGAAAGATGATTTCACAGCTGCACTATGCTTCACTACCAAGTAGAGCAGGGAAAACAAATGCAAAGAAAAACAACGAAGAAGCCCTCTCTCTGTGAGCACAGCCCTTCCTCGAGCTTTGAGCCTCTAGACCCGCTCCCCCTGGACTGTGAGCTTGTTTCTAAGAAATGCTTGCAGACACTCCCACTGTCTTGAAGAAAAAGACCAAGGAAAGAAGCTACAGATACTTAGCATCCCTTTAAAGGTAAGGTATATTTTGGGCAAGGTGTAGTGGTACACACCTGTAATTCCAGCACTCAGGAAAGAGGAAGCAGGCTGCCCTGAGCTCAAGGCCAGCCTGGGTTACACAGTGAGATCTCATCTCCAAATAATAAATAAGCAAACATATATGCAGTCACACCACCTGCCTCCCCTACCTATGAAAAACTGGTTTTCCTTATTAAATATGTCCTATTCCAATATGATTAACCTAGAAACCAGAAGTGACGCTCACACCCATAATCTCAGCACTGGAAAATCAGTGCAGGAGCCTCGAATTCCAAGATCAGCCTGGGATACACAGTGTCCAGAACAGCCTGGGCTACAGTGTGGGAATCCTGCCTCAAACACACAGCCCAACAACAAAATTAAAAGAAAATGATCTAAAAACATAAGAAGTTGTGAGCTCATGAAGCGGCTCAGATTGCTACATTCTTACTGTGACACGTGTGCCCACCCCAGCACACATAAACACATACCACACATGCACATACACACACACACACACACACACACACACACAAACATGCACAAAACTGACCTGTGAAAACGTCTTTATAATACTCATTTCTCTTTGTGATCTATTGCTATCAAGTAATACTAAGGCTTAATCAAATAATGGTGCCATTGACCTTGACTTATTTGGACAAGCTATCCTTGGCACAGTAGAATTGGGGGGGGGGGCATCACTACACCCTTTCTGCCCACATTCAGGAACTATGTCTTTGGCATACTGAGCCTTGGTAGTTTTGACCTACATAAAAGCATCATTCCCTACCAGGGACCTGGAAAGCAAAAGTGAACATCTGGATGGCCTCCGCTGTATGATGGGATGAGCTGCCCGTCATCCCTGGCTACTCCATCACTCGGCTTCTGCCCCCAAGTGAAACTACTTCCTGCCTATCTCCTTTATCTACCATGTCCCAACCAAGACATACACCTGCTATATGTCCTCAAAGTCCTTAGAGATGGATGACCCTTAAGAGCATGTCCAGGTCACAGCCTGTGCTGTGCTAAGTTAATATCCCAATGTACTTCTGCCATCCTAGTATCCACCTGAAGACACTCAACCACACATGGGGCAGGATATCTTCTCCGGGTTTAGTTACTATCCAGTCCCTGACCAGGACTGCAAATGGCCTCATGTTTGTATAATGGCAATATACAAACAGGGCTACCTAATTATCTTACCATGATGTTGGAGGCCACAACAGTAGGGTCGTCACATATGGACTCAATGAAAAATACCTGGAGGAAGGAAGCAAGACAGACATGTTAAAAACAACCCACGAAAGGCCAACTTTGATGTCACTGTGGCACAAGAAAGGAAACCAACAGGAAAAGGATGGGACTGGGGAGATGCAAAGTAAGCCAGACTCAGACTCATGCTGCCATCTATATGCAAAACCTAGATTTAAATGTGTGGGGGGGGGGCAGGTACCATGACAGAGAAAGAGACTAAAGGGAGGGGTGAGGAACAACAGGCAGAGTCCAAGTGACTATTTGGGGAGCAGAAGAGGACCAGTAAATCAGTAAAAGGGGGGCTAAGAGAAGAAGGGAGGGCAAGTAGGAATAAAGTATAATGATGCACATGTATGAAAATGTCCCAGCAAAACCCAGGATTTTGTGTTTTAGCACCAGAAGCCCGTGTCCCTGTTTGTTAACCAAAATATTCATAAGGAGGAAGAGAAGAACTGGAAAAGTTACTCCATAAAACATCAACTTTGCATGGCCATGGCCTTCACCCTCAGCCGGGGAGGGAGGGCCTCACTGTCCCTAGGCATCCTGCCACAAGGAAGACCTTTTTTTAAGGCCATAAAATGTGGACAACTAACCATGAGTGCAAGGTCACACTGCAATCCCAATGCTTAGCAGACGGAGGCAGAAGGATTGCTGTGAGTCTGAAGGCAGCCTGGGCTACAGAGTGAGACCCTGCCTCAACCACAGCTCAAGACAGAAAGAGGCTGGGGCCAGAGTCAAGCAATCAGCTGCCCCCAAGGTGCTTTCCACTTGGCATCCGCTGGGGGAGGCAAGTCTGGCTCACCTTGAAGTCATTTTCTTTGGCAAAATGAAGGATCATGTGTCTCCTCTCTCTAGTAGTGTTGGTAGCATCAAAAACCTGATAGAGAAGAAGGTGGCTCAGAAAAACCGATAATGATACTTACCTAAACCACAAGGAATTCAATCTGTTGTTTCCAGAAATAAGCCCCAAATTCCTCCTCCTAGGCAGGGTGCCCTATCCCCTAACCCTCCATAATGCTCCCTCCTCATTCTCTGCCCACAGCTCTCCAGCCCAGCAGGGAAACCGGGGAACTAGCAAGCAGTTACATATAATGAGGGACCAAGCAATGGCCCCTGACTGCTGTGGCGGGAAGCAGCACAGTAGAGGTGATGCCCAGATGCCCACTGCACAGGTGAGTGACAAAGCTACATCCCAACATCCATCACAAGATAGACTCCTGAGTCAGGAGAGTCAGGAGCTGCTTTGGGCCACTTGTTCCCTCAACCCTTAAAGCCGCTCTACATACAGTAGCTCTCCATACTGCTCGGGCCCATGAGGACAGAGGTGCCTGCGCACCCCAGACTTACTGCAATCTGGCCTCCTTCCTTCGTCAGGTAACTTTTGACGTCTCTCAGGGCAGCCAAGGCACACTGTCTGCAAACACACAAGAGGGAAAGCACTGGTCAGAGCAGATCTAGCCAAGCAGTCGCATCCCTTTGACATTGACACACACTGATGTTCCGGTTCCAAGCTGCTCAGTGCTAGTCAGGCCTCTTTAGGTCCAGGGGCCCTTCCTTGACCTGGGAACCAGCACAGACACCCACCTCCACACAGTTGAGGGAGGCAGTCATCATGCCTGGCTACACGATGGAATCAATTTCCCTGAGAAACGTTTGTATGTGGTTTGGTTTTGTGGATTTATTTTTTCCGACCAGACTGGCTCCAGCTACGCTGCCCAGGCTGGCATTCAACTCTATAGCCAAGCTGGCCTCAAACTCCCAGCAATCCTCTCACCTTAGGCCCTCCAGTGTGGAGACTCCAGGCACCAGTTACCATGCATGGCCTTCTTTTTTAATGGTTGAACCTTTTGCTCTTTGTCTTTCTTTTGTGGTACTGGGAACTGAAACCAAGGACTTTGAACATGCTAAACAAGTGTTCTATGACAAACAACCCCAGCCCCCCCTTTTCATTTTAGTTTGAGATAGGATCTCACTAAGTTATCCAGTCTGACTTTGAACCTACTCTATACCTGAGGCTAGCCTAGAATTTGCTGACTTCCAGCCTTAACCTCCAGAATGCTGGGATTATAGAAACAGTGCACCATGCTCAGCTTAAAAATTAAACCTAGGAGCTTTAAAGAACTGGTACCAAGGGCAAGAGATCTAGCTCACTTGGTAGAGTGCTTGCCTGACATGCATGAAGCCACGGGTTCAGTCCTGATTTTTTATACATAAAATCAGGTTTGGGGAGTGGAGGACAGAGGACCAGAAGTTCATCCTCAGCTACATAGAAAGCTCAAGGCCAGCCTCGGCCACATAAGGCCCTAATCCTAAAAATTAGTAATAAAAATAAAAATCAGTGCTAGGCAGACAGGGTGCCAAATACTCTTGTAATAGCTGTACTCCAGAGGCTAAGGCAGGCAGACAGATCCGTGTGTAAGGCCAATCCGAGCTATAAAAGGTAGTGCCAAGCCATCCAGGATTATATAACAAGACCCTAACTTAAAACAAAACAAAACTAATAACAGTACTAATAAAATAAAAACAGATGCCAGAGCACACACAGAGAGCCTCACTGGGCATGCCTAGGGCTGGGCCTGGCACCAGAGACTGGGATCTCTTCCCAAACCCAGCTGATTCCAGTACCTGCAGAACTGTCACCTGCAGCTTTAGAATTCTTTTGCAAATGCAAACTGATGGTTTCCAAAGAAAGGGACTTTGTTCACTCCTGGTGCTTGGCTGCTGCTGAACCGCCTCAGGGAGGCTCAGTTCCTACTCCTGGGAGCAGTTCAAAGCAGCCAGTCACACAGAGGCCAAGAGACTTGTCCTACTACTAGCTCGGTCTGAGGGCCACCAGCAAAGAGCCAGCGTGCAGACTGGCCTTTTCTTCCTCTCACAGAACCTGGCTTCACAACAAAGGAAGCCACTGGGTGGGAAGACAGCTCAGATCAGAGCATAGTGAAGTGCTTGCCTTTACTATGATCACAACAACCTGAGCTGGATTCTCAGAACCTACATGGAGAAGGAGAAGGGAGAGAAGGAAGCAGCAGATGCTGGATTGGGGGGGTGCTCTTGTAATCCCAGTGCCAGGGAGGTGGAGAACCCTAGGGTTCATGAGCAGTAAGCCAGTCTAGACTACCTGTTAAGTTCGACAGTGACAGACCCTACTTCAACAAGAGGTCTGCGGAGCTGTTTCAGTTTTGTGAAGCACTGCCGGCCACACGTGCACAAGGTCAGGAGTTTGCATCTCCAGCACTCATTGAAATGCCACTCATCATGCCACTTTCTGTAACCCTAGAACTGGTCTCTAGAGCTCACTGGCCGGCCAGGCTAGTTCCAGGCTCATCAACAGCCCCTGTCTAAGGGCTGGAGAGATGACTGAGCAGTTAGGAGCACTTGTTGCTCTTCCAGGACCCGGGTCTGATTCTCAGCACCCACCTGGAAGACTGCGACCTCCTGCAACTCCAGCACCAGGGGTCTGATGTCCTTTTCTGGCCTCCCCAGGCACCAGGCACTAACAACATGCTGGCAAAAACCCATACACATAAAACAATTTTTTAAAGAGACCTTGTCTCAATAGAGGGATTTATCTGACGTCCTTAAGCTTCTGCACACGTGGACACACACACCCTCTCACACTCACCTACATGTACTATTTTATTATAAAGTAGACAGTGCCCAAAGAACATGCAAGTTCCTCATCAGGCCTCCACACAGGCGTGCACGCACGCACACACGCATACACACACACACACACATACACACACACACACACACACACACACACACACACACGGGAAACCCACAGCAGCTCAGGCTTACTTTCGGACTCTCATGGCTTCCTCGTTGTCAGGGCGGAAGAAGTTGTAAGAGCTGAACTGCTTCACGGCCTCACGTCGATACTCTCCCACATTGAACACTGGACAGGAAAGACAAGGACAGTCCTGGATGAGCCATCAGGAACAAGTGGCTTCTCAGTCAATACCTAGCTGTATAAGTAATCTCGTATGGAAACAGTGTGGACGTCCCGGTCCAGGCTTGTCATCCCCAGGTCCCCGTCTGGGAAACAAGGATAGTACCCATGACTCTTGCTCTACCAGAAGCTGTCTCCTAAGGACCAGATCCTGATCCCACCTCCCAGTGTTGTCAACCAGAAACAGACTCCGAGAACAGTCAGAATCCAGAAAAAAAAAGTTACTGTAGGAATAAGGATGCCACTCGGCTGTTAGAGTCCTGTCTGGCATAAATGAAACTCTGGGCTGGATCCCAGCACCAACCAAAAGCACTGGACATGGTGATACATGATTGTAATCCCAGAACAGAGATGTAGACAGGGAGATCAGTTCAGTGGCTGTATAGTTATTTGGAGACCACTGAGCTGTGAAACACTGTCTCAAAAATCATAGACAGACAGACAGACAGATACACAGACAAGACAGATAAGACAAGACAGGCTGGAGTGAAGAGCACATGCTGCTCTATGAAGGATGAGGGTTCGATTCCCAGCATCCACATGGAGGTTCGCAGCCATCTATAACTGCAGTCCCAAGGGATCTGACTCCTTCTTCTGGCTGTCTGGGGCATGAGACACACATGTACTACATGTGTATGTGTGTGTGTGTGTGTGTGTGTGTGTGTGTGTTTGCACGCGCACAATCAAAGCACCCATACATATAAAATAATGAAATAAATAAATTTGTTAAGACAAATAAGGATGATTTTTACCTATGGCATCCAAACATAAGTGGGTCTCACTGAACAGCCAGCCTTGCCTACTTGCTGAGCTACTAAATCTAAATTACCCCCGCCGTGTCTAAATTAGCCATGTTCCTGCTGACACACCGTTGATGATGAGATTACATTTAATAGTTACTGCTTAATATATGTAGACCTAGAGTCAAGCACCAGTATTAAAAAAAAAAAATCTCAGCACAGCAAGGGATGCTAATCTCTCTCCCCAGGACACTACCCATTTAGTTGGGAAGACAGGGCAGGGGTGTATACAAATGTCACCAATAGCATTCAGCGTGAAGCTGGGGAGGCTTCCTTTGGGAGCCACCAAAGGAAGGCTACAGTGACACGTGATGGGATTTTCAAAGAAAAAAGATCCATAGACTATGAGGTCACCACAGAGAGCTTGAAGACGGCAAAGGTGAACTGAGCTAACAGGACTGGGAAACAGGATCAGACTCCATGACCCAGGACAGTTATGCCTGTGAGTGGCCAGCCTGAGAGTACCAGCTGTCGGCCTGGCTTACCTTTCGTGGGAACACCTATCCAGTTGAGGTAGCGAGTCAGCTTCTTGGAGATGTAAGTCTTACCCCGGGCTGGGAGGCCCACCATCACAATCACCGTTGGGGAGTTGGTCAGCTTCGGTCCGCAGGCTGGAAAGACCAAGCAAAGAGTCATCACTCAAAGAGCAAGAGTTAATGCCAGAGTCCTCTGCCCAAAGACAGATTTTTGAAGAATGGGACCAAAGTTGGGTATGGTGGCACACGTCAATAATTCCAGTCCTTGGGAGACAGAGGCAAGAGGATTGAGTGTTCAGGGTGATCCTGAACATAGCTGAGTTCAAGGTTAGCTTGGGCTACACAGAGTTAGTTCCAGGCCAGCATGGGCAACAATGTGAAACTATCTTAAAGAAACAAAAAAAGAATAACTCTAAAGTTATGAAGTCATTCCACATCCCAAGGTCTTTGCCATCTGATGGCCCAATGGGACTGCACACTTCACCCACCCCCACCTAGTGACCACACCCCTTGACCTTGTAGTTTAGCTTCACTTCTCAGGCTGTATTTGGCTATGGCAGTTCCAAACATAAGGCACAATCAGATATGGAGGTACTGAGCCCCAGACGGTGATTCCAGTTCCTTACAGAATAGTATAAGAGTATTTCTTGAGGATACAAGGATGGGACCCTAATACCAGGGAGGGTAGAATTAGGGAAAGATGGTTTCCTAATTCAGTATGTAAATTGAACAAACATGTGGGAAGAGACAGAGGGGAGCCCCAGAAACCAAGAGAAATTCCACAGAGACTTTCTTGAAGAAAAAAAAGAATTAAACAGTAAGAATTTATCAAGTAAAAGTAGGTCAGGGACACAGAATGCTAGGTCCCCTGGCTGGGCACCACGTCTGTGCCTCTCACATCCTCCCTTACCACCCCCCTCCATCCTGCTGCCAGGATATGATGGATGCCAGGTTCAGAGGGACGCCTGAGTCTGCCAAAGTAATAGCCAGTCAGAGCGTTCTAAGTAAGCTAGTCACTAAGTCCCAGGCAGGCTCTCCAGAGATACTCTTGCCTGTGATGAATGAGTGCCCCATATACATCCTCAGAATCTTAATAAGACAGAACACCAGGGACAGAGGTTTTCAGAAAGCAGCCAAAAGAATCCCGCTAGACAAACTAAAGTTGCAGTATTTCCTTGGCTGTCTCTTTGCCACTGAGACTCTTGGGCGACTCCTGCATCCTGGTGACAAGTAAGCTTACAAGCCAAAGAGGCTGTCTGCCAGCTCTAACCCAGCTGGCCTTCCCCCGTCCCAGACACAGGCTGCACAGTCTGCAGGAAAAGAGATGAGAGTCATGTCACCAATCTAGACAGATGTCAGACTAGACAGAGGCTCATGGGAACTATAGGCAAAGGGGGACAGCTTCCAGAGCTGCAGACTAGGGTCTGAGTAGAAGCAACAGGACAAGCAGGGGTGAGTGATCTCTTTGGTAGTCGGGACCTGGGTGAGGAGTGTGAGGCTATCTAGACAAGGAATTCAAAAATCAGAGACAGGCATTAGAAACATTCCCCATGAATGCATTCCAGAGGCCCTGGAAAGAACAGTTACCTAGGAGACAGATGCCCCAGCCAATGGTCCCTTCTCCTGCCCTGATGACCCCACTGAATCACTGCTACTGAAAGCATCCAGAGATGCCTGTAAACAGGCACCCATACATGCATGTGTACATGGGCAGTTTCTGTTGGAACTGTGTCAGGGATGCAGAGGCGGAAGCCAGCTGAGTTATCAGATCAGGGATTAAGTCTATCTACTAATCGCAGGAACAAACCTCCAACAATAGACACTTTGGAAGAGAAAAGGCAATACCATAGACTCAGCAGAGTGCTGCTGGGTTTCAAGAGCAAATAAACCTAGACCACTCTTAGTTGACAAAGCAAAAGCCATTCTTCCCACTGCCCAAAGCTGAGGCACTCAGAGGAGCTGCCAGACCAAGTGTAGCTTTGTCACCCAGAGTACAAATCTTTCCAGATGAATCTAGTATCCCCCTTACAGCCCTTTTTCATCTTAAAACCCAGCTCAAGGGTCTCTCTGAACATACAACATTCTGCTCCTTGCCCCAGGTTCTTTTCTTCATAAACATTTTTACCATTGAGAAAGAGACACCAGGGCTGGAGAGATGGCTCAGCGGTTAAGAGCACTGGCTGCTCTTTTAGAGGTCCTGAGTTCAATTCCAAGCACCCACATGGTGGCTCACAATCATCTATAATGAGATCTGGCACCTTCTTCTGGCTTGCAGGCATACATGCAGACAGAACACTATATACATAATAAATAAATCTTTACAAAAAAAAAAAAAAAAGAGAGAGAGAGAGAGACACCAAAGTCAGGTGGTGGTGGCTGCGGCAGCAGGGCAAGCCTTTAATCCCAGCATTCGGGAGGCAGAGACAGGCAGATCTCTGTGAGTTCCAGTATAGGCTCCTATGCTACAGAGAAACCTTGTCTCGAAAAACAAACAAGCAAAAAAAAAAAAAAGAAAGAAAGAAAGAAAGAAAGAAAGAAAGAAAGAAAGAAAGAAAATAAACACCAGCCATGACCCCTCATCCTCCATCTCACAACACTCCCTGGATCCAATCCTTAACGTTGATATTTCTTCTAAACAACCTCAATTTATTGAGTTCAACATAAGATTCCCTAAGACAAACACAATGTCTCCTTTCCTTTTATATAAATGTTCAATGTTTTGTTTTAGTTTGTTTTGTTTTGTGTTTTTTGAGATAGGGTTTCTCTGTCTAGTTCTGGGTGTCTTGGAACTCCCTCTCTAGGTCAGGCTGGCCTTGGACTCTCGGAGATATCTGCCTACCTCTGCCTCCCAAGTGCTGGGATTAAAGGTGAGTCACCACCACCCAATTAATGTTCAATGTTTCATACCAGATTTTTTTTAAGCAACAAATCTAGGTATTAACTTAAATATGGATAAAGGAATGCACAGATGTTCTGTTAAAGTGTGACGGTTGATCGCCATTTGTCAACTGGACTAGATTTAGAATCACCATGGAAACACACCCCTGGGGTATCTATGAGAATGCCTCCAGACTGGGTTAACCAAGGTGGGAAGACCCACTCTAACTGTGAATGGTACCATCCCACGGGTGTGGGTAGGCCTGGATAAAGAGGAAGGGAGCCGAACACCAACTTTCAAATCTCTCTGCCTCCAGCCTGCCGATGCAGAGATCAACTGCCTCACACTCCACTGCTTTCCAGCCACAATGGACTCGACCCTCAAGCCAGTCAAAATAAATACTTCCTTCCAGAAGTCCCTTCTGTCACAGCAATGAGAATAACAACCGATATATGAGGGGGAAACCCATTGTCTAAAGAGAGCTAGGCCCTGTGGCAGTTTGGGAAGATTCATACTAAAAGTAATGCCCATGGTTAAGGCCATTGTTCCTTAAGTAAGACTCACAAAAAGCCACCCTATGAACCATCACATAACACACCTGAAATGGCTGCTATAGATATGCCTGGCTGGGCACCAATAAATAGAATTCTATAAGATCTTGAATACCATACCCATCTTCCTTCGCATGCATAAACCCTAACCAAAGATAAACTGGTATCTTACTCCCATGCATTTGGGAAAAACAAAAAGTTGAGGACTGGCAAGAGGGCTTTGTTTGCCTCTCAAATCCAAGGACTTAAGTTCAATCTCTAGAACCCACTTAAGGATAGGAGAGAACCAAGTCCGCAGAGCTGTCCTGATCGTCCCCGCAGCATGTGCCACCCTCAGAGCAAATAAGTATTTTTAAAGGAGATGTTCTTTGTAGCTGCTGTTTAAAATAACTCTGTGCAACCAGTTTTAATGTCCCTTTGCTGCATTAGCAATGGGATCCTTGTACCTACATAGATTTGTACCTACAAGCCGTCCATCACACTGCCCAAGGCTGAGATAGCTCACAGCCCAGATATACTAAAAATACAAAAACACAATCTTCTTGAAACTGAGGAAACTGGGGTTCCAAGCAGGTAACAGCACCCAACTATGTAGCAGGCTGCAGATATTCAGTGGAGGTAACAGGAAAGGCAGCCCTTGCTAGCAGAACTGAAGATCACATAAGCTAATGCAAATACAGTCAAGTCTCTCTCGATTGTGGTTTAAACTGACGAAAGCTTCAAGTTTAGCAAGAAGCATTCATCACAATGTTGGTAAAGAAACTTGGCACTGAATTACTGTGCTTCGCAGGCAAACATACTCAGTTGTCTTGTTTTAAATTTCAAGACAAGCTATGGAGACCAGGCTATCTTTGAACTCAGAGATCTACTTGCCTGCCCCTCATTCTTGAGTGCTAGTATTAAAAGTGTACACCACTATGCCTGGCCTGTGGGATTTGACTGCTCTTTATGATTATTCTTTTAGTTTTAAATGGACAATTTTCTCCATGCCATCTAGCAATAAGCCTCAGGAGTTGGCTGCCAATCTCTGATGTGAAGACCACATAGAAAGATGGTAACAGGGTTGGAGCTGTAACACAGCTGGGAGGGTTCTTGCCCGACATTCACAAAGCCCTGGGTTCAAGCCCCAGCACCAAGGAATCCAGGCATGGTAGTGCACATTTATAATCTCAGCATCTGGGAAGGCAGGTGGATCAGAAGTTCAAGGTCATCTCCACACCACAGTGAATTCAAGACAGATCATGTCTGAAAAATAAAAAAAAGGTTTAAGTGAATGAAAACCCACAAAATAGACTGGGTGTGGTGGCATGTACCTTTAATCCCATCTGAGTTGAGGCCAGCCCAGTCTACATAGTCCCAGGCCAGCTAGGGCACAGAGAGACCTTGTCTCCAAAACAGAAAAAAAAAAAAAAAGTCCACAAGATTCCAAATGTCAGCACAAAAGCCATTTCTTTTCTCTAGTGCAGTCAAAAACAAATTGAGTATAGGAAAGATAGGACTTAAAATATGGATATGAACTAAATACCCTGGCTGCAGATATTCATATGTGAAGGGATGTGTCTGAGGCTACACCCCAGTGTCACACAGAAGAATTCCAGAAGCTGGTGAACTGGTCACCTTAATCCATCAGCTTTAGACCCACACACCTCAAGCTCTAAATGACTCTGACAGCAATTCTTTGAAATCTCTCAACTCCGTGACAGACGTGCAAGCTCACAGAACCTAATGATCAGGTTCTGAAGCCTGGAGGAGGGGCACAGAGATGCACTGTGATGTCCCTCAATATTACTAGTCAGCCCCACTGAGCTTGGGGTCCTTGCAAAGGTTGCCATGGTTCTTGAAGACCCAAACAAGAGAAGAACATACACATGCAACTCCCGGCTTTATATATACATATGAAGCCAGTCATTGTTTTGGGTGACCAATTTCTGTCCAAAAATGTGTTACAATTTTCCTTATTAAAAAGTCCAGAAGGGCCGGGCGGTGGTGGCAAGCACCTTTAATCCCAGCACTCAGGAAGCAGAGGCAGGCGGATCTCTGAGTTCGAGGCCAGCCTGGTCTACAGAGTGAGTTCCAGGACAGGCTCCAAAGTTACTGAGAAACCCTGTCTCCAGCACTGGGGGGGTGGGGGTGGGGGTGAGAGGGTGGGTCCAGGTGTTTAAATTTGGTCTTGACCAACTTTTCCTGGTTTATTGTTGTTGTTTACTTATTTATTTATTGGGTAGAGCCTCACTCTGCAGTCCAAGTTCATGGTTCTCTTAACCTCAGTCTCCTCAGTTAACCGGCTACAGCACAATGAGATGATAGTTGTGCCACCAGGTTTGACTCTTCCCTGGAGCATTTTTATAAAGGCAGCCCCAGTGCAAAAACATGTCTGACAGGCTTTAGGAAAGAAGACCTGCCAAGCCCTTGCCCCTGACTTCCTTGTCAAAAGAGAAAAAGAGCCCTGTCTTCAGAACGGGTTCCACCAGCGCCCTCAGGTCCAGCAGAGAAGACATGCTGGAGGTGTCTCATACTGCACCACACGGAAGCTGGGGTCAGGTCGGCAGGGAAGCTGGTGACTCAAGCATGCAATGCTCCAAAAGAGCTGTCATGTCCTGTGATGACCATCTATCCTGTGAAACGTGGCAGTGGAGAAGCCTATCCTGCAGTCCGGTGCTCAAGTGTTCCCAAAGTGACAGGAAACCACCTCCCGGCTTTGTCACTGGATTCCATGGTTACAACTCAAGCTACAAACGTGGTCTGAGCCTCATGCCCACTAGGCAGCTCACTTCTCTCTACCCCCATAGGCTCCTGGGCGTGCTGCCTAGAAGGAACACATCGCCTTAGAGCAGTTCCATCCATCTTCCCAGAGGTACCTTTCCCAAGCTAGGGATGGAATTGAACGAAACCTTCCGAAATCGTTTACCGACATCAACAGGTGGGTCACGAAGGCAAACCGCCAGCAAATTCCGTGCTCCGGGTAAATGAATGCACCTGTGAAACACCACCAGCGTGTAGTCAGCAAACCCATAGACCATCCCTAAAACCAAGAGCCTACAATCGCCGGAGTGAGGGTGAACATGGGTATAGACGGAGGTACAGAGAGATACGAGGGAGGGAGAGGGAGTGAGAGAGAATGAACCTGAGGAGAACCCAAGAAAAGGGGCGGTGGCGACGGCTGCTGAGCCCCAGGTGCAGTCGGGGCGCCGGGTCTTCTCAGCCTCTGGGAGGCGCTGGCTCCATGATCTCAGGCCAGGACGGGCACACTGGAGGTTTCCCGAACCACAGCGCCCCTGCAGCACAGCCCGGGAGACGCAGCCCGCCACCACCCCCGCCTCGCCCCGCCGACCGGCACGAGTGTGCTTCCCGCAGAGGGGAACCGGCACAAAGCCGCTGCACACACAATGGCCGGGATCTGCACGCGGCGCCGTCTGCAACCTAGCCCCCCGCGCAGCTGCACTCACTTCTGGGCAACGAGGGTCGGTGATCGACAGGCACCCAGATCTTCTGCACCCGGCTCTGAGTCAGTTCCAAAGGCATTTTCGTAGCTGCACTCGGCGACCCGCCACCCCAGGAGAAGAGACTCCGACTTGGGGAGAAGAGCAGTTGCAGATCCCCCCGGAACAAAGGATGGGTGCGTCCGCCTGCACGCGGCTGGGCGCTCCCTTGCGCTGCTTTGAAAAATGTGCTTTGTGCGAAGTCTTGGAGGATCGCCTGAGCGGAGACACGAGTCGTATGAGATCGGCGCGGGCTGGCGACTGCGCGCAATGCTGGCTGACTGGTCGGTTCTGATCAGAAGCTCAGGGATGCTCCAGCACAGTGACAGCCGCGCTCCTGCCACCCAGCACTGCCACTTGCTCCTCTCCTGCTCTATCGGGATGCCACACGCACTGCCCGGCCTTTTAAGATCTGACCGGTAACGCGGCGCGTCAGCCTCGGGGCGGGCCGCATTCTTTGCGTCCCAGCCCCCTTTCACGTGGAGAGAAGGGTGGGCAAGGCCAAGAAATAGCCTGCTGCCGCCCTCTGCGGGCAGGCGAGAGCAGCACGCTCGGCTCCTGCAACCCAGTCTGGCTCTCTAGTCCTCCTTAACTTCGCTAAGCCTAGATTCCCTAAGGGCATCTCCAGAAGCTGTTTTAAAAGATATCTTCCCTATTCGGCCTTTCAAGCAGTGGGGCCCCAAAGGCGAGCATCACGGTTCCAAGCTTTGGGGTCGGCACAGTCCAAGAGAAAACCCAGGTCAGATCTTCCTCCTGTTAATATCTGTGCGTCATCACCTCTGCCATTGCTGTCACTGCCACCTTTGGGGACGGGCACTTTTTTTTTCTGAATGCCCTAGAAACCTAAGCATGGGCAGTGTTGTCAACCCTCACCCAGTCCCGCAATGCTAGGCACTTGGAGAAAGCAAAAAAGTAAAGGAGGTTCAATAGAAACAGAACTTTGGGGTAGAGGGGAGGAGTTGGTATCTTCATTTTCCCTTTCAACATGGACCATATCCCATAGACCTTTCTGCAAGTAATGAATCAAATGTAGAGTCCATTCCCACCTTCACTACCGGACTATAAGCCCCGAGGTTTATAGCCGATAGGTAGCCAGATCCTAAACGCATGTCACTTCCTCCGGTACACCCTGCCACTTTTAGTTTGATGTGAACATGCCCCCGCTTCCTTTCGCGATATTCGCACTTTGCATAGGCTGGCGATACATTCAATGAACTGCTAGAAGCCATTGATTCAGCGACAATCTGGGGGTCTTTTGGCGGGGAAGCATGGCACTTTAAATGTGCCTTTAGCAAGTGAAGCCTCCGCACCGAAGCACTGCCCTGCCCTGACTAGCGGCGAGCTGTACACGTCGCGATGAAGCTGGGCTGTGATTGGAGGCGCTCGCGGAACCCCACACTGCAGTGGAAAAGTCTGCGCAGAGGCTGCCACACGTCGCGCACGTCCTGCATGCTCTGCTGGGAGGGCGCCGGCTCCCAGGCGGCGGGCACAGCTGCTCTGCTCCCAACCCAGCCTGCCCCGCCCGGGACCTCCGCCTTCTCCAGCAGCCTGGAGAGCCCAGGAGACCTGGTACGCAAAGAATCGCCCACCTGGCTAGTAGACCCTGGAGACCTCCGGGCTCTGACCCCCATTCCCACATCCAACCCTCCCGTGCCACCCTCCTCAGAGGGTGCCCCCTCTCTCAGGACAGTTTTGCTGGCCGTCTGGTGTCTGTGCTCAGGCAGCTGATCAGAAACCCGGTGCGCTGCATTTGAACTTGTTTTTCTGCAGTGAGAGCAAATGCCAGAGGTGACACCCTAGAATGCCCAAGGGTGGGTCCCCCTCCACTCCTGAAATCAGAGTGGACTGACTCGACAAGGAAAACGTCGAGTGTACGTGCCTTTTGGAAGGGTCCCCCAGGTTCCTGCAGGGTGCAGAGCATGAAGGGTGAGAGAATAGGTGAAGGTGCATCCTTGCCAGGAGACACCCCACACCTTTGCTTCTCCCCAGCAACCACAGTGCACCTGGACACATGTTCAAATTCCCACTGGTTTTGTTTGTTTTCTTTATTTGAGACAGGGCTTTCCTACGTAGTCCAGGCCGGCCTAGAGCTTGCTCCTTCTCAGCCTGGTATTACAGGCCCGTGCCATGCCCTTGGCTGCCCACTTGAGATTCTGCAGACACCTACAAGCCAGTCCAGTGGTCAGATGGCATTCCTTCACCTCAAAGCTTAGGAAGAGACTGCTGGGAGTTCATGAAGAACAGGGTGGGAACGGCACCAGTAGAGATCAATCTCTATATATTTATACCTTTCATCATTTGCTTAAATTTATTTTTCTTCTTTTTATTATTATTTTTATTAATTTATTTTACATCCCCTCCCTTCTCTCCTCCCACTCCCTCCCATTCCTCCTCACACACACACCCCATCCAACCTTCCTCCATAACAGCTCAGAAAGGGACAGGCCTCCCATGGACTTTAGCAGAGCGTGGCATATCAAGCTGCCATAAGACCAAGCACTTTCCCCTGTATTGATGCTGGGCAAGGCAACCCAGCATGAGGAATAGGTTCCCAAAAGCCAGTCAAAGGACCAGGGACAGCCCCCGTTCCTAATGCTGGGAGTCCCGCATACAGAACAAGCTACACACCTGTCACATATCTGCAGAGGTCCCAGGTCAGTCCCATGCAAACTCCCTGGTTGGTGGTTCAGATTCCGTGAGTTCCCAGGAGCCAGACTATTGGTTTCTGTGGGTTTTCCTGAGATGCTCCTGACCCCACTTTTCCTAAACTTCCTCCCTCTTCTCCTCAACAGGAATCCCCTATCACAAGGTTTGGCCATGGGTCTCTGAATCTGCCTCCATCAGTCACTGGATGAAGGCTCTCCAATGACAACCAAGATCTTCACCAACTCCACATCTGACAGAACTCAAGAAACTAAACATCAAAAAAACTAAGTCATACAATTAAAAAATGGGATACCATGGCCTAAAGAGAGAATTCTCAACAGAGAATCTCAAATGGCAGAAAATCACTTAAAGAAATGTTCGACAACAGGGAAATGTAAATTAAAACAACTAAAATTACATCTTACACCTGTCGGAATGGCTAGGATCAAAAACACAAATGACAGCTCATGCTGGAGAGGATGTGGGGGAAGGGGAACACAAACTTGTACAGCCAGTTTTGGAAATCAATATGGCTGTTTCTCAAAAAATTGGGAATCAATCTACCTCAAGACTAAGCTATACTCTTGGACACATACCCAAAGGATACTCAATCATACTACAAAGACACTTGCTCAACTATGTTCACAGCAGCTTTATTTGTCATAGCCAGAACCTGGAAACAGCCTAGATGCCACCTCAACCAAAGAATGGAAAAAGAAAATTTGGTACATTTACACAATGGAGAATTACTCAGCTGTTAGAAACAATGACATCAGGAAATTGCAGAACTAGAAAAAAAAAATCCTGAGTGAGGTAACCCAAACCCAGAAAGACAAACATGGTGTGGACTCGCTCATAAGTGGATATTAGGTATAAAATAAAGGATAATCATGCTACAATCCAAAGACCCAGAGAAGCTAGGTAACAAGGAAGGGCCCAAGGTGGAACACATGAATCTCCCCGGGAAGGGGAAATAGAGGAGACATCCTGGTTAGACTTGGGACCAAACTTGAGGGATCAAATTGGAGGGGTGGGCAGAGGAGGACAGCGCTGAAAGAGATGACAGGAAAGGGGGGGGGCTTTACAGAGTCAGGTAGAAGCCTGAAGCAAGGGAGACCTCCATGAGTCTGCAAGGACGGTCCGAGTAGTGGATGCAAAGCCTGAACTGGCCATCCCCTGTGATCAGATGGGTGACTAAGGAGATGGTTAAATCTCTTGACTTAAGGTCAGCCCTCAAGGCAGGAGGCAGTTAAGCATTCTCAAATGGTGCATGCTCCCTGCCCAGGTGCCAACAATGCAGTGGGTGTCCCGAACAAAGACTAAGTTCTCCAGTCACCTTTGCTACCAGATAGGCAAGGGGAAGTTGACTTAACCCCCATAGGGTTCCAGATATCTAGGTGTAGATGGAATGTGAAGGACACAGCTGAATTCGGTCAGCTTGAAACCATAGGTAATTGGGTGTCCTCGTGGGAGATATGATAGATATTCCTTAGGAACAACCGGCTGCAACTGCATCCAAAAATGCCTCCTTAGGCTTGCTGTTTAGTCTTCCTCCTGCCTCCTCCTGTTCTGCTAATACACCCTTATCTTTAGCTCAGATGTGGTCCCCTGGGGCTTCACTAACTCTCACATCTCCACGGTGGATATTATGAATTCAGCCCTTTAGAAGAGGCTGCCAAGAATCTGAACATTCTTTACGGTGGCATTCTTAAAGTCAGGCGACTCCGATTGGTAGAACTGATTGACAATTTCCCTTAGACTCTTAAGTTACAATCTGAACCCCCGTGAAAGCCAAAAGAAACTACTGAACAATCTAGTTCACATTCCACAGCCTTCCACCCCTTGTTTGTGGGACGGAATAAAGGGGAGATTGGAGATTAGAAAGGTCAAGGAATCAAACCAAAGACCAAGGAAGGAAGAAGTTAGGAAGACCGTTTGTTTGTGGCTGGTTTGTTCTGTTTTAGAAACAGGGTCTCATATAACCTGGGCTGGCCTTGAACTCCATATTTAGCCAAGAAATTACAAGCATGAACTATCATGCTTGGTTTATTTGGTGTTGAGAACTGAATCCAGGGTTTTAGGCATACTAGGCAAACACTCCATCAACTGAGCTACATCTCCAGGCTTGTGAGTGTGTTTGTGTGTAAAATGATCACATACTTGGCACAGAAGCAGGTAGCTGTCCCCTCCCAGGTGGTCACATTATATACCTACCACAACCCAGGGTGCTGAGTACAGCCCTAAGCAAGGGAAGACTGGACTGTTTGTTATTCAATCCTTTCACCTGGACCAGTTAAGCTGTTGGTATGAAAGAAGAGAAAGGCCTCATCGTGTTAATTAGCGTAGCAAGTACCTAAAACGATATTCTCATACTCACAACCCACCACACACCTGCTGGAGAACTCGATGTGTAAAGTCAGTGAGCCAGGTCTAGTTAAGCAAAAAGGACGTGGAAGTACTTTTCCTCCATAACCTTTGTTCCCATTCTCTGGCTAGTGTCACCTAACCCTTACCAGTGCTGCCAAGATGTGGTTATCAACAACAGCAACAAGCAACTCTATTTCCTTGCTCTTGCACCAACTGCTTAGAGTTAAACGTTTAAACCACCCTGGTGCCTACACCTACTCCCCAGGGAAAGAGGGATGGAGGTAACAAGCTCCGGCAGGCTGTGAGCAATCTCATGTTGCTAATTAGACCCAAAGTGTCATTATTTGCTTGCTTGAAAGATCCCACGTATGAGAGAGTGAAGCAAGACATCAAGTAAACAGCAAAACCAAACCTTTATGTCACCACCCATCATCCAAAGACGAGGAAAGGTGACTTTTTGTTTGTTTTGTTTTTTAAGACAGGGTTTTTTTCTATGTTAACAGCCCTGGCTGTCCTGAACCCCCTTTGTAGACCAGGCTGGCCTTAAAATTTACAGAGCTCCTCCTGCCAGGTGACTTTTATTAAAGAAATATTTGTGACTTGTATACGAATGAAAACAGAGATTGGAGGCTAGCTGCACAGATTACATAGGAGGTTCCCGAATCCAGTTCATAGGTTATGTGCTTATATATATTCAAAACCTGGAAGTTGCCAGGCATGAGGAACCACTACTGTTATCCCAGCACTCAAGGAGGTAGAGGCTAGAGCAGAAAGTTTCCCGACAGGTGTAGTGGCACCTGCCTGTAATCCCAGCCCTTGGGAGAAAGAGGAAAGCAGATCTCTGTAAGTTCAAGGTCAGCCTGGACTAGGTAGCCAGTTCTAGGAAAGTCAGGGTTGTATAGAGAGATCCTATCTTAGAAAAGAAGAAAAGAAAAAAAATGAAGGTCTCCTTAGGCTATATGGAAGTCCAAGGCCAGGATGGGCTACTGTGAGACCCTGTAAGAGAGACCCTGTTTCAAAACGTGTGTGGGCTGTGGGGAGCACGCACTAAGATTTCAACCACATTTAGAGGAGAAATGTAGACAGAGACATAGAGAGAGGTGAATGGGCAATAAGAATCTTTTTTTTTTTCATGGACCTAAAACTGCACTGAGAGAAAAATCCATTTTGAAAAAGGGATTCCTTATTTTTGCAAATGTCATTACTTTTTTCTCCCATCTGAATTAAATATTGCATTATTAGAGAGTGAAGAAGGTCTACTGTGGTCACATCCTGGCTCTGGATGAATCAACTCAGATTGTGCAATTTACACAAGTCCACTCAGTGGGTGAGCACTTGCCAACCTGTGGGGGAGGAGGGGCAATCAAACCTCCAACAAGTGTCCTTGTCCAATCAATGTTTCCTTGTTTTTATTGTTATTTGGGAGGGGGGTTGTTGGTGTTGGTTGTGGGTGGGTTATTTGGGGGAGGACTGTTGGTTGTTTGCTTTTGGCTTTTTTGAGTGTTTTGTTTTGTTGTTATTAGTGACAGGTTCTTACTCTGTAGTCCAGGCCATGCTGATCCTCCTGTCCCAACTTTCAAAGTGCTAAAATTATAAGAGCCTCTATGCCTGGCTTTTGTTGTTTATATTTGTTTTATTTGGGTGATGTTTTTAATTTTTTTGTTGTTGCTATTCTATATAAGGTTTTAGATTTATTTATTATTTTATATATATGAGTTCCTTTTATGTATGCACATATGTATGCCTGCATGCATGCATGTTATGCACCATATGTGCTCCTGGTGCCCTTGAAGGTTAGAAGGCAGCTATGGATCCCCTGTGACTGCAGTTACAGATGGCTGTGAGCCACCCTGTGGGTCCTGAAAATTGAACCCATGTCCTCTGCAAGAACAACAAGTGCTCTTAACCCTCAAGCCAATTCTCCGGCCTAAATTTTCTGGTTTTGTGAGACCATATCTCACTATGTAGCACTAAGCAAGCATGAATTGCTCTGTTCTCCTGCCTTGGCTTCCTGAGCGCTGGTTTACAGGGCTTCACCTCACATCACTCTGCTATACTGTTACTCATTTACTTATTTGGAGTTCGTAGAGAAGGCTCCTATAGACTGGGTTGGCCTTGAACTCTCTATATACTGATGACACTGAATGAATGACCTCTCTCTCTCTCTGTCTCTCTCCTTCCTTAATTTATGTGTATGAGCATTTTGTCTGCATATATGACTGTGCATCAATGTGCACAGTGACTACAGAGTCCAAAGAAGGTGCTGGGTCCCCTGGAACTGGAGTTACAGATAGCTGTTAGCCATCTAACTAGGAACTGAACCCACCGAGTCTCTGGAAGAGCAGCCAGTGCTCTTAACCACTGAGCCATCTCCAGCCCAGACACAGGATTCCTGATTCTACTGCCACTACCTCCTAAGTACAAGGGTCACAGGCATATGCCTCCATGTCTAGTTTAGGTGGTGCTGAAGGCTGAATCCAAGACTTCATGCACAGAAAACGAACTCTCTACCAACTGAGCTACATCCCCAGGGCCTGGGTATTGTTTTACATTTTGAAATTAGCTCATGAGATGCAGCACAGACTAGCCTTGCATTCAAGGTCCTGTCTCAGCTCCCTGAATTGTTGTAATGATAGACGCGGACCACCATGCCAGGCAGGGTCTTGTCTGTCTTACCGACCCTCTGCTTGGGTCCACACTACGAAAGCTTTCTGTAGGTGTTGTGTGTGCTGCTTCACACATCACTCTACTCTGAGGAGGTTTTTAAAGCCTCTGTCAGCCTCTTCAGCCCGTCAAGACACAGAGATCTGTGTTAACAGGGTTAGGTAGGTGATGGAGCATGCCTTTGATGCCTTTAAGCACTCAGGAGGCAGAGGCAGGAGGATCTTTAAGTTCGAGGCCAGCCTGGTCTACAGAGCAAGCTCCAGAACAGCCAGGGTTACACAGAGAAACGCTGTCTTGAACTGCCACCCTCTCCTCCCCCCCGGAAAAAAAACGGTGTAATACCTTCAGAATAGTCATGCTTTTCCAAAATGCAATGTTCTACAGTTCAAATAGCAGTACTAGACCAAGGTCAATTTCATTTTGATATTATACTAGAGCTACATAAGATGTCTCAATCAGAAGAAGCTGAACAAAAAGGTCGTGGTACTTCATGTGTTATTCTGCAAACTCCTGTGAGTCTATAGTTAGTTCAAAGAGATATATTTATGGTGTTTCACTTTATATTTTTGACAGGGTCTCACTATGTAGGCCAGGCTGGCCTGGAGCTCCACCTACCTCTCTGCGTCCTGAGTGCTGGGATCAAAGGCACGCACTACCATGCCTTGCTAACAGCTAAAATTATTTAATGTTTATAAATGAGTGATAACTCATTTTGTTTAAACCCCAGGAAGAAAGTACATAGTTGTATGGATTCTGACACTGAGAGGTTGGACTCGACAGAATGTTAGTGAAGAATTCCGTGGTGGTCTGCTCTTCCAAAGGTCCTGAGTTCAGTTCCCAGCAACCACATGGTGGCTCACAACATCCTGTGATGAGATCTGGTGCCCTCTTCTGGCCTGCAGGCATACATGCAGATAGAACATTGTATACTTAATAAAAAAAATAAATCTTTAAAAAATAATAATTCCGTGGTGCCTGGGTAGTGGCACACATCTGTAACATCAGCATTCCATAGTGAAATCATGAGGGTCAGGAGTTCGAGCCTGACTTCAAATGAACAAACGCTGTGTGATGGTGATTATATGTGTTGACCACAGCATTGGTTTTTCCAAATGACATGTATGTATGTGGGTGGGTGGGTGGGTGGGTGGAGTTTGCATCGATGTTGATGCTACACCTGGAGGAATCCAGGTGCTGTGCGACAGTTTCCACCAAGGTTAAAACATTTAATCCTGCAGAGGAGCTCCTTTAGCAGGCAGAAAAACAACTAAAAAAAATACCTTCAAGACTCCCTGAAACCCATCACAGTCACTGCTCCCTGAAACCAGAGTAAACAGAGCCCAACTGCAAAGAAGGTTCTCAGACAAGCTGTGCTGCAAAAAGTAAAAATAAAATAAAAAAACCAAAAAAGACTCTGGGAGGAGATAATCTGCAAAGAAGACTCAGAAAGAAACCAGACCAGCTGCCTGGAAGAAGCAGAAACCAGCCAAGCTTCCTTAAAGAGATTTAGACCAACTGAGCACTTGCGAAGGACATTCTCCCGTTTGTCGAGCTGCCTGCAGGCTGTGCAGTGTGCTCTAAGTTCTCAGCTTTGTGAGCTGTCACCCACACTGGGGTGGGCCTTAGTGACGCTGCTGTCTTTGAGTTGTTTCTGTTCCTGTAACCCCTCCCCCATGTTCCTGTAAGTAACCCCAACATAACTCATTAGTTCACCAAGTACTTTGGTTTATCATGGGGAAGTTCCCTATCTGGGGTAAAGATTTGTGTGTTGTGTCTCCCCAGGAAAGGTTTTGCCACCCAACACCAGGATAGAATGAAGGGTGGATATTAGTTGGGGAGAGGATGGTTGAGTCCATCTCTCGAGTTTGAGGTAGATCTTTGAGGACAATCTGTGGCTCTTCCCTTAGCCTTCCCCTCTAAGAGCAAGCTTAAAAAAGAGATGGTCACAGAGGACTCTAAGAGGTACACAAGGAACATGGCTCACAAAGTGGGCAACCAAGGTTGAGCGTGTGCTTCAGGTGGTAGAGTGCTTATCTAGCATGCAGAAAGCCCTAGTTGCAACCCCCAGCACCATATAAAGAAGACATAGGGTATGCCTGTAATCTCAGTACTGGGGAGGTGAGTCCAAGGCCATTCTTAGCTATACAGTAAGTTTAAAACTAACCGGGGTTACAGGAGACTGTGATGCAAAAACCAACAATGATATCTGGGTATGATGGTGAGTATCTGTAATTCTAGCATGCAGGAGGCTGAGGCAAGAGAATAATGAATTCAAGGTCAGGCTGAACTGTGTAGCCAGACTCTCCAGGCAGCAGGCACACACCGTAATTCCAGTATTTGAAAAGTTCAGGATTAAGGACTGGTGGTTTGAATAAGGATGCCCCCCCATAGGCTCATATATTTGAAT
>JAQHUG010000112.1:5264659-5300251 GCA_028555095.1 Dicrostonyx torquatus
TCTCAAAACCAAAGAAGGAAAAAATTATCTAAAACATTTGGCACCTCTACAGGTTCATGTTAAATTCTGTAGCCCAGGCTGGCCTGGGATTCACACTTTGTAGCCCAATCTGGCCTCAACTCATGACAATCCTTCTGTTTCTGACTTTTGAGACCATGGGTAATACGTATACATCTTTTTAAGACAAGGTTTCATGTATCCCAGACTGGTCTCTAATTTGCTACGGAGCCAAGACAGGCCTTGAATTCCTGATCCTCCTGCCATCTTCTAGGATTATACGTGCATACCATCCTACCTAGACATCCCTTCAAGTCTGAAATATCACACAACCTAAGGACCACAGAGCTGAATCAGACCAGCACCTCCCTCATGACTTGTAGGGCACTAGACTTGGTGTTGCCTTCCAGGTAATATAATCTGAGGCCAAAATCACCCCTTCTGTCCCAGGTCTTCCAGATCTCATTAGCTGTGTGGAGGGGAAGGGGTAAAAAATTAAAGATAGGGGGTAGCGGAAACAGTGAACAGCTGTGGATATCAAGATTCTGTCATATCTGTTCAACCCATACTCTGAATCATTCTCTCAGTAAGTATAAGGACAAGGACCTGAAAAGCCACCACAGAAGGGGGCTGTCACTGGTGAGATGGGAACCGGGCGCTGGGCGGTCCATTTCCACCTGCAAATAAATCAGCAACATAGCTCAAGAGGGCTGGACAAACCTTGCAGTCCAAAGTCCCTCCTGGCAATATTGCTTTTCGCAAGGTCACCTCTTCTATAAAGATAGATGCTTTACGAAGACACAAAGGCTTGGGGTGTGGATGGTGAAAACTGAGTCTTAGCCACCCACCCCTCATGAATGAACATGATCATCTATCTAGCCGCACCTGGTTTCTGGACAGAAATCTATACATTTTCTGTAACAGACCTCAAATTTGCCTCTTATAAATTTACACCCAAGACCTGTGAAACCTTCTGTTTACACAGGCTTCCAAATACTAGCAGATAGAAGTCATCAGCCTCCCCTCTCCTGCCCTAAGGAAAGCATCCTCAGTGCTTACAAGGGAGCCTACCTTCACCAACTCAGCAACTCCTCCTGTCCTCTTAGCTAAGTGCTGTGTGTAATTGCAGACGCAATGCATTCTACGTCTTATGGGCCTATAGGATAAGGTAGGGCATTCTCGGGGGTCCCAGAGCTGATGTCCTACCAGAGATAACTTTGACCTTGTTTCCGAACCAAAGCGAACATCGATGGTGGTGGTCGAGGGACTGTTTTCCTACAGCGGTTTCCGTGGGTTATTTACACAAATGTCTTGCAGAACATTGCGTCCGTGATGGGGGGGGGGGATTGGCACGCGTTGCTGCCAAGCAGTTGTACTACTAAGATTAAAAAACATTCTGTGCTCTTAGGCAATCGCCCAAATTCAAGATTTCAAAAATAATTAATTAATATAAGGGGGGCGGCATAGTTTTTTGTTGCTGTTGTTTTCTTTTTTAAAGATCTCTCCCGGTAACTGTTTTCCTCCTGTGGGGTTTGCACGCCTACCCCGGCCACACCCAGCTCCGGAGGATTCCCCTAGTTATTTACAAAGCTTCTCGGAAAACTCGTTTTGCCAGGAAAGCGACCCAGCCTACCAGTGGCGGCAGGAAGCCCGGGGGCTAAGAGCCCTCCATCCAACCCTGGCAGCGCACGGACACGTGCGTGGGACAGCTGAACGCACTGAGGGGCACGTGAACTCAGCGTGCGGCTTGGCCCCGGACGGGAGGGGCGTGCGCTGACCAGCTCGTGGGCTAAGGGCCGTGGGCCGCAGCCAATCCACGCAGCCCTGCCTCTAGGCCACGCCCTGTCTCTGCGAGCTGCTGGAGTCCCAGGCTGACCTCTCTGAGATGCTGGGGCCAGCGACGCTCTCTGACTAGGCTGCGCAGTGGTACCCAGTGCTTTTCCGGGTGCGAATATGGTGGAAGACAGAGTCCCAGTCTCCCCGTATGGGTTCCTCCCCTTCCCCAGGCTAGGACGTCCAGATCTCCCAGGTCCTTTTCCCTGGTAACCACTTCAGGACTTAAGCCTTCTTCATCGTCCCCACCCACATACATACATACATAGGCAGAATGAAAACGTTCCAAGTCTTGACATCCAGTCTACAGTGGTGTTTGTTTGTTTTGTTTTTGGCAACTGGGTTACTTTTTGAATCAGACATGCCTTTAATCCCAACACTCTTAAGTGGCAGAAGCAGGTGGATTTCTAGGAGTTCAAAGCCAACCTGGTCTACATAGGGAGCTCCAGACAAGCCAGGTGGTGAGACCCTGTCTAAATAAATAAATGAACAAGTAAGTAAATGACCTTAATTTTTGGAAACCAGATGTAGTGGTAGTCCCCAACTGTAAAACCACCACTTGGGAGGTGGAGGCAGGAAGATCAGAAGTTCAGAATCATACTACAGTGAGTTAGAAGCCAGTCTGAGCTACATGAGTCTCCAACACAAAAAAAAAAAAACACTTTTTTTTTTAATTGAGGTTTTTAATTTTTAGTGGACATACAAAATAATGGGTTTCATTGTAACATTTTCATACATACATGTCTTTGGACCTTGCTATTATTATCTTCATGCAAGGAAGAAAAGGATCTTGCTATGTAGCCCAGGCTGGCCTCCAAACCAAGGTTTTCCTGCTTTAGCCTCTTTGGTGCTGGATTATAGATGTGCACCTCCATGCCCAGATACAAAAAATTTCCTTCTGTTTTTTAAAGTAGCATATGCTAACTTGGGCAATGACTGAAACATCAAATATTTGTGGTGATTTTTCCTTTTCCTTCTCAACTTGCTTATCTGTGCAGATACTTTATGAGGCCCTAGGAGCTCTGGTATTTGACCTCACTGATTGCCCTTTACAAAATGCCATTGCTCCTGGGGGGGGTCATCAGATGTTATCATTAGGGATTTTATTTTCCTAATTAAAGCAGTCAGAATCTGGTCACGGTGGTTGGGATGGCCTTGAACATACAAGTAATCCTCCTGCCTCAGACTCCTAAATTCTGGCATTACATGTATTAGCCACCATAAGATAGGCAAATTTGGAAAGAAATACCACCAGGCTATTTGATTTCAACCATCGCACATCTAAAATCGTTGTTTGGAAGACAGCATCCTTCATCTATACCAGAAGCCTGATGCAATCCCACAGACTCTAACCTACAGCTAATCCTGAAACCCAGAAATAAGTGCCATTGCCTAACAAAAGTCAGATTAGCCTGGAACAGGCAGGTTTTGAACTTACAGAAATCCTCCTGCCTCATCTTCTTGAGTGCTGAGGTTACAGGTATGGGACACCCTACCCAGATCACACAGCATGACTTTTAATTTTTTGAGCATTTCATATACTGGTTGTTCTGATCATATTCACTCTCGGCTCCTCCAAAGGTATAGCCTGGCATGGAACTTGTGATTTCTGTTGTGCCTTTGCCTCCTCGGCATATCCTACAGGTACACACCATCAAACTTGGGAAATGTTTTTTTGTTTTGTTTTTAACTTTTACTTATGCATAGGCGTAGGGGACATGTTCCTAAAGGCACAAAAGGAGGCCAGAGGACAACTTTCTGGAGCTCATTCTCTCCTACTCTGCAGGTATCAGGGGTCCAACTCAAGGTCATTAGACTTAGCAGCAAGTGCCTTAACCCACAGAGCCACCTCACCAGCCTACAACCTGGTCTTTAAATGGTTTTTTATCAGTCATCCAGTTCCTTCTAACAGAAGCCAGGAAGAAGTACACAGCCACAGAATTTAACAAATGACTGTCTCCTTGTTCAGTTTCCTAACACTGCAGTGTTATATCTGTGTTGTTACTGATGGGGATTCTTTCTTTTGTGTGTGTGTGTGTGTGTGTGTGTGTGTGTGTGTTTTGTTTTGTTTTTTTTTTTTTTTTGGTTTTTCGAGACAGGGTTTCTCTGTAGCTTTGGAGCCTGTCCTGGAACTAGCTCTTGTAGACCAGGCTGATCTCGAACTCACAGAGATCCGCCTGCCTCTGCCTCCCAAGTGCTGGGATTAAAGGCATGCGCCACCACCGCCCGGCCCGGGGATTCTTTCTGAAGTGGGCATCTGGAGTTGTATAAGGTTAGAGAATAAATTAGTTTCCTATAAAGCTGTAGAGACCACGTGACCTTTCGCTCAGTCTAATGAGCTAATAAAAAGAGCTTCCGTATAGCCCAGAGTCTGAAAAACGTGATCTCAGCTAGAAATGGACTCCCACTGGCCCTCCTCGGTGACATCTCAGCTACAGGAAATGACATGACAACAGACAGACTCCTGGCGGAGTGCACACTGACTCTCATTTAAGAGGCTTATTTTGTCACTGTTGTTTGAAACAGTCTCTCTGCGTAGCTCTGGCTGGCCTGGAACTCTCTGTGTAGAGCAGGCTGGTCTTGAACTCCTAAAGATCTGCCTTTAAAGACATGTGACACCATGCACAGCTGCTATAAGGTGATCATGAGGCAACAAGTTGTTTAAAAAAAAAAAAACCAAAACTCTTATTTTGATTTTGTTATTTCTTTATGTATTTGTATGTGTTTGGGCACATGTACCAAGGTCAAAGAGGACATCAGGTGTTCTCCTTTGTCACGCTCTACCTTATTCCCTTGAGACAGGGTTGTCTCTGAACATGGAGACCTGCTGGAAGACAGTCTCTGCCCTCCAAAGCACTGGGGTCACAGGTGCCCATGGCCACACCTAAGTCTTTATGTAGGTGCCAGAGATATCGGAAGATTCCCTATGCTTGTGCGGCCAGCATGCTCACTCACTAAGTCATCCCTTCAGTCACTGTTTTGATTTTCTTCTATTAAGTCTGGGAGGGGGAACATTTTTTTCTCCTTTGTCATATCGTCTGTCATTTTGATCCTACAACCCAAAGCTATGGAATTAATTTGGACTCTTCCTTTTTATTGTTCAACAACAGAGGTTTCAACGCCCATTTCTCTAGGATGCGGCCATCTAGGGGTAGCCCATGGGTTAGCTGGTTATAGATTGCAGTTATGTGCTTTTGGTTTGCCTGGGACTGAAAGTTTGATGGAACTTACAGTTTCTGATTGGAGGGAAGTCCAATATAAATTGGTCACTCGATTTGGAGGTGAACTTGGGAGACTTGAAACTAGGCTGAGCTGGTGCCAGAATCGTGGCTTGGGTTTCTCCCTTCTCTTCAGAGTTTATGCAAATGCAGGGAAGGCCTGGCTATTGGCAACTGACTACTGATTCTCAAAAATACCCAGAAAATGGGACCACTAAATGCTTTCTTGCAAGATGGCATTTGTGTGTGGAAGTACACCACATAGAGACTTCTAGAACTCTTAACAGTGATCTCTAGTCCCCAGTCTGGAGAAGTTCTTCTCTTTCCTTTTTCTTCAGCACCTGAGAACATGAGGAATGTGCTGAACCACAGCCAGGTGGGCGTGATGGGTGGGTGGGCGGTGGTGGTGTTTCCTTCAAGATCTCATTTCTGTTTGGTTTTTATTGTTTTGAGGTAGTTATGTTTTGTTTGGGAACCAGGGCCTCTCACATGCTAGATAACCGCTGAGCTATATCCCCAGCACTCCTAATGGTGTTTTCTTTCAAGACACAGTATTGCTGTGTGGTCCTAGAAGTGTTGATCCTTCTGCCTCAACCTCCCAAGTGATGAATGCAAAGGTGCTCTAAATTCTGGGCTTAGAACCTCAGTTTCTTCTTTGTTAAGACAGGGTCTCGCCGGGCGGTGGTGGCGTACGCCTTTAATCCCAGCACTTGGGAGGCAGAGGCAGGCAGATCTTTGTGAGTTCGAGACCAGCCTGGTCTACAAGAGCTAGTTCCAGTGCAGGCTCCAAAGCCACAGAGAAACCCTGTCTCAAAAAAAACCAAAGGGGAAAAAAAAAAAAAAAAGACAGGGTCTCAAATTGGAGTATTAGTGGCCTGCAAACTCACCACCTAAGCTAGCCTCAAACTCAGAAAACTTTCTACCTCAGCCTCTTGAGTGCAAGGATTACAGGCCTGAGCTATCATGCTTTTGTTTGTTATTGTGTTTTTGTTTTTGAGAGAGGGTCTCTAATACCCCAGGCTAACCTTGAATCTACTATGGTTGAGAGTGACCTTGAACTCCTCATCTTCCTGCCCCTGTCGTCTTCCAAGTGCTAGGCTTATAGGCATCTATCACCTTATCGAGCTAGTTTCTTCTTTAAAAGGTTAGGTAGGGACTTAGTGCGGTGGTCAGTGGTTAAACCGCTTACTGTACACACACAAGAGGATGAGAGTTCAAGTATGCAGCATTCACATAAATACCTGGTGTGCATGGTAGCATATCTGTAATTCCAGTCTGCGAAGGCTTAGACAGAGGATCCCCAAAGCAAACTGGCTATTGAGACCAGCCTTACCAGAGGGCTCTGGGTTTGACTGACAGATCCTGCCTCAATGGGTAAGGTGGAATAATCGAGGAAGATTCCTGACATCACCCTTGGGCCCTCACATACATGTTTGTAGACAAGCATAGATGCCTGCACACATGTGCACCAACACATATGCAAACACACATGCACACATACCCCACACATATACACATGGAAAGAATAAAAAGACATCAACAAAAGAAGTCTACAGGATGACTGACTCAAAAGTTTAATAATTCTCTCTGGAAGGCTACTTGCTGAATCTCGGTTCTTTTGAAGCTGAAGCTAAATTGCTGCTCAGGAAGGTTATACTGACCTCGTGTGGGCTATTCAAAACATCAAACACAGGACCTCAGAGGCACAGCCGCTCAGGCAGGTCATGTGACCTCACACAGGTGACTGAAGGCAACCCCAGAGATGGCCTGAAGACAGCAGGTGCCTCTCTTGTAACGAAGACTTCACTCAGCACACTGTAGTCTACCACCTCGACTCTAGTGCAGCTGCTAAAGAAGAAATCAGTGGCCCCAGCAGCTCTGAAGTTCAGGTAGGAGGCAGTTGTGGGAGGCACTGGTGATTCACTTGCTCCCACCCACATGATATCCATCAACAGAGTGCTGCCATCTCTGGCCTAAGACACTATCTGCCTGCTGCATTGTGCCTGAAACCCCTACCTGGTTGAACTGCTTCACCCCTGACTCCTCGATTCCTTCTCAGGAAAGTGGTTACTGACCGAATGTATATTTACAACATCAAGTGCATCCTGCTGCCTTAGTGACTGTTCTCTTGCTATGAAGAGACACCATGACCACTTCGTACAGAAGAAAGCATTTACTGGAGGCTTGCTTACAATTTCAGAGGACTGGTCCGGGTATCATCATGGTGGGAAGCAGAAAGGCGTAGCGCTGGAGCAGTAGCTCAGAGCTTTACATCCTAATCCACAGGCAATAGGCAGAAAAAGAGGGGAGGGGAGAGGGAGAGAGACAGAGACAGAGAGAGAGAGAGAGAGAGAGAGAGAGAGAGAGAGAAGAGGGAAGAGGGAAGAAGGGAGGGGGAGAGAGAAAAAAAGAGGGGGGGGGAGAAGGAAGAGAGGGAAGAGAGAGAGACAGAGAGAGACCAAGAGACTGGGCCTGAGGAGAGCTTTTGAAACCTCAAAGCCCACCCCCAGCAACACACCTCCTCCAACAAGGCCACACCTCCCCAATTTTTCCCAAACAGTTATCAGCTGGGGACTAAGCATGCAAGTATGTAAGCCTACAAGGGCTATTTTCATTTAAACCACCACAGCTGCCTTCACTCAAACCATCCGAGGCAGTCATATTTCTGTGTACACAGAAGGTGAAGGTTTTACTGTGGACGTGGAGAACCTATGGACCCGCCCACTGCCTTCTGAGGCCCCTGCTCTGCTCCCATTTCCTCTATAACAGTGGCTCTAGCTCCTCGGTGCTCAGCTGCCCACCCCAGCCACGAGGCTTTTGCCTGGTGCTTCCCCACTTGCAGCACGTCCTGGTCTTTATCATGACCCCCCCCCTTCCCTCCGTGTCTCTGTCCACTCGTCACCCAGGAGCCTCCATACATTCCTTCCCTCTGTGTCTCTGTCCGCTCATCACCCAGCGGCCTCAGTCCTCCCCTCCACATCTCTGTCCGCTCGTCACCCAGCGGCCTCCGTCCTTCCCTTCATGTCTCCATCTACTCGTCACCCAGCGGCCTCCGTACATTTTTCCTCTTCCTGCTTTATTTTTCTCTCTAGCACTTACACATGTTGGACACACTCAGTGTTCATATTCTTCTGTTTTCTTGTGGATCTTGTTCCCACTCCAACTCTGTCATGGTGTCAGTGCCACAGGCACGACTTTTGTCTGCTATATGTCACCGTTGACACTCAGACTTGGTTCACTAGTCATTCGGTATGTTAGTCAGCTTTCCATCTCTGTGACAAAACGCATATGTCAATCAACTTGTGAGTGTATTATAAATTGATTTTTAAAATTCGTGTGTCTGTATGCACGTGTGTGTGTGTGCATGCCTGTGGAGGCCAGAAGAGGGTGATGGATCTCTTGGAGCTGGAGTTGCAGGGAGTTGTGAGATGCCTGAAGTGGATGCAGGGAATGGAACTCTGGTCTTCCGGAAGAGCAACAAGGGATCTTAGCCACTAAGCCTCTTCTCTAACCCAGCCCCACCCTGCCTGTTCATACCCTCACCTCCACCTCCGCCTACATTCTCAAGGAGAAAAAGTTTACTTTAGTTTCAGATTACATGTACTTGGCTCTGTTGCTTTCTTGCTTGTGATGGAGCAGTCAGTACAAAGCCCCGTGGCTCACCTCATGGTAACCAGAAAGCAAAGAGAGGAGGTGGAAGAAGCTGAGGTTCCAAAATCCCCTCCAAGGGTGGGCCCTCAGTAACTTAACTTCCTGCCATTAAGACTCACACCTTTGGGAGTGGAGAGATGGCTCAGTGGTTAAGAGCACTGGCTGCTCTTCCAGAGGACCCGGGTTCAATCACCAGCACCCACATGGCAGCTCACAACTGTCTTTAACTCCAGTTCCAGGCGATCTGACATCCTTACACAGACATACATGCAGGCCAAACACTAATGCACATAAAAAAATAATAATTAAAAGACACAAACCTTTGTGGCACATTTCACTAGCACCACAAGATGGGGACTGAACCTTCAAAACACGGAACATTTACTTTGGATTACACAGAACTCTCTGCGGTACCTAAGCCATACCCAGAGCTACAAGGAAGCTGGGGAAGGGAGGCTGATACTTCCGACCTCTGCAGATAAGCTGGCTCATGAAAGAGTAACCTCAAAATGATGAATTACAGACCTTTATGGCCTTGGAGTTAGTTTACTGAAGCAAAACCAGTGTCTTTGTCAATGAAATAGAATACAGATAAAACAGTAGGTGCACTGCACAGATAGTCTAGGGATGAGCTGTTTCAGGAAACATCTTCCCAAGTCAGCAAACAACACTATTCATCAGAATTCATGGGGCATCAAGCTTTCTTAAAAGTTTTGCAGTGAGCTGGATAGTTCAGAAGTACAGAGTGATCCTTCCAAAGGGTCTATGTTCAATATGCAGCACCCATATCAAGCTGCTCACCACCTCCTGTAACTTCAGTTCCAGGGCTCTGATGCCCTCTTCTGGCCTTCTGGTAGACCTTCAATCTCATGCACATACCCACATACAGAAACACATAATTTAAAATGGGGTGGCACATTCCTTTAATTCCAGCACTTGGAAGACAGAAGAGGAGCTCTGTGAATTCAAGGCCAGCCTGGTGTGCAGCCCAGGTGTACAGCCTGGTGTACAGCCTGGAATAAACGAGTTCCAGGCCAGCCAGGGTGACACAGTGAGACCCTGTCTCAAAAACAAAACAACACACACACACCACACAAAAGCTGATTGGTGAAGAGCTACCCACAATGGGCCTAACAGCCATCTTTAACTCCAGACCCAGAGGGTCCAATGCCCCCTACTGACCTCCACAGGCAATGCACACACATGGTGTACAAACAAAGCATTTAGGAGCTGGAGAGATGGCTCAGAGGGTAAGAGCACTGGCTGCTCTTCCAGAGGTCCCAAGTTCAATTCCCAGCAACCACGTGGTGGCTCATAACCATCTGTAATGAGACCTAGTGCCTTTCTTGCCAGCAGTACATTGTATGCTTAATAAATTTTTTTTTTTGGTTTTTCGAGACAGGGTTTCTCTGTGGCTTTGGAGCTTGCGCTAGAACTAGCTCTTGTAACCCAGGCTGGTCTCGAACTCACAAAGATCTGCCTGCCTCTGCCTCCTGAGTGCTGGGATTAAAGGCGTGTGCCACCACCGCCCGGCTTAATAAATCTTTTTTTTTTAAAAAGTGTTTATATGCTTTAAAATTAAATTGCAGGAGCTGGAGAGGTGACCTAATGGGTAAGAATACTGGCTGATCTTCCAGAGGACCCAGGTTTGGTTTCCAGAATCCACGTGGCAACTCATAACTTTGAAACTCCAGTCCACGGGGGTCTGACATGCTCTCCTAGCCTTTTTGGGCACTCTCTGCACATAGTGCACAGATGTACATTTATGCAAAATCCCTAAAATAAAAATAAACAACATCTCAACAAAATGTTTTTTTAAATTAAATTGCCTGGCATGGTGATAGTCTTAAACTCCAGCACTTGGAAGGCAAAGGGAGGCAGATTCCTGTTAGTTCAAGGACAGCCTGGTCTACATAAGTTCCAGAACAGACAGAGCTACGTAAAAAGAGTCTATCTCAAAAAAAATTAACATAAATGAATGAATCTTAAGAATCTCTTTTTCTACAGACAGGGTCTCATTATGTATCCTTGACTGGTTTGGAACTCACAGAGATCCACTTCCCTCTGCCTCCCAAGTGCTGGGATTAAAGGCATGCGCCACCACACCTGGCCTTTAAAGTGGTTTTGAAAAGCTTTGCAATAAGATGAATCTAATGGCACAGGCCTATGACGTCAGCTTTGATGGAAGGCTGAAGCAGAAAGATTGTAAGAACAAAGCCTGCCCCACCTATAGAATGAGATAAAAGGCAACCTGTCAACTAATAATGAGATCCCATGGCAAGAATTTTAAGAGTAAAAATGAGGACTGAAGATGCGTTCAGTAGCAGAATGCTTTTTTAGCATGCTTGAAGACCTGGGTTCCATTCCTAGGACCACCAAAACTGAAAAGGGAAAGGAAAGAAGAAGGAAGAAGAAAAGGAAGGGAGGGAGGAAGTAAGTAAGTAAGTAAAAGTTCCGTACTAAAATTGGGCATGGTGACACACACACACCCCCCCCCCACTCCAGTACTTGGAGAGGTGGAGGCAAGAGGTAGGGGTTTAGGCCAGCCTTCACTACAAGTTGAGCTTGTGACCAATGGGGGTTACATAAGACACTGACTGAATTAATTCTGCGTGCAGTTTTGTCCTCCAGCTACCAATGCTTCAGTGCCCTCTGATCTAAGTTGGCATCTGGCTCCCAGCAGGCACAGATCTCAGTACAAAGGGCAGCCTTTCCCTGGAGCCGGTATCTTTCTCAACCCACGGCAGACCTTCACTTTCTCTCTTCCGGTTTCAAAGTCCACGCTTCCTTTGAGGTATCTTCTCAACTTCCCCTTTGCCTCCCACTAACTGATTAACCCTTTATCCTTGGCGGAAGCAGCCCCGGGGAGAGAGTTTAGAGAAAAGTCCCACACCAACGCCACTACAGCAGCTAGTTTAAAAGCATTTTGGTATCCCAGTGTCTCTGCATCAGGCACTTGAGACTCTGGAAAATCCTCCTCCAAACAGAGGATCAAAACAGTTTCCCGCCTGCAAAAATAGAGGTGGAGGTTATTTGCTGAGTGATCCGTGAGGAGGGCTTCTGAAGCAACTTGAAGGAGCTCTGGGAGAGGGCAGAGTAACCCTCAGTCTGTTTACTCGTATCTGAAGTACCTTGAGTGCCTTCCCAAAAGGTTGAGACACCCTGGAGCCAAGCGTCCTTGCTTAGACCCTGAGACCCGCCCCCGGGGTGGGGGTGGGGTTGTATATACAGTTACTGGGCAACAGGAAGACAGCCGGCGCTCAGCAGGGCGGAGCTGTTCCTCCTCAGTCTCTTCTTGTTGCTCCCTCCCCATTCCTTTTTGGACCGAAGAGGGGTTCGCTTCTTGGGTTTTGAGATACGGTCTCATGTAACCCATGCTAGTCTCAAATTCTCTATGTAGGCTGGGGACACGGTGTGGCACTCTTTTAATCCCAGAATTTGGGAGACAGAGGCAGGCAGATCTCTGTGGATTCAAAGCCAGACTGATCTACATAGTGAGTCTATGGACAGCATGGGTTATACAGAAAGATTGTCTCAAATAATGATGATGATGATGGTAGTGATGATCATAACCCTCGTAGGTAGCCAAGGGTGACCTTGAACTCCTGACCTTCCTGCGCTGGGATAGATGTCCACCACCACTCTCAGATTATGAGGTGCTGGGGATTGAACCCAAGATTTAGTGCATACTGAACAAGAATTCTGACACCTGAGCTACATTCTCACTCAGCCCCAAGCAAGAAATCTTAGGTGATCGATTTCTCCTCAGGGCAAGAAACGGTGAGCAGTTTTGTCTTCGTCTTCATTTTCTGTAGATTTCAAGTGGCCTGCCATTGGGCAGATAAGAAAACAAGAGGACTTCCAAATGTAAAAATGCATAGTCATTTTCTCCCTAGACTGCAGGAGGGACTTGAACAAAGACTTTAGGCTGGAGGAAGCCTATCAAAGGGCGCTTTGTCCTGAAGCAACAACAGACCTGTAACGGAGGACAGCCTGATCTGAGAGCCAGAGAGTTGCAGGCAGACTCAGTGAAGGAATAAAGTACATTCATGATGTAATTTTCAGTTCTCAAGTCAAAGTCAAAGGAATGCAGAGACCAGAGTCAGGGCCTTTCGTATGACACTTGGCCGAAAACTTGGCTTCTCCCATACAGATGCTGGCAGACACCCAGCACAAAGCCTTCTTAGGACAAACGCGCAAATGGAATCTCTCCATCACCCCCCACTCCTCGCCATCCACCCTTGAAACAATCTCAAGTAGCTCAGTCCAATGTTGAACTCCTCTTGTTGCCAGGGATGACCTTGAACTCCTGATCCCCACGCTTTCGCCTCCCAAGTGCTGGGATTACAGATAAGCACCGACTCACTTGGTTCTGGGGTGAAAACCCAGGCTCTGTGCACGCTATCCAAGCTCTCTATCAACTGAGCTACAAACAATGTTATCCTCCCTTCTCTCTTACCTTCAGTTTAGCCAGGAAGCTCTGAAGGCCAAATACTAGGTGTCTGTACACACCTCTAAGCTACTGGAAAACTCTGAGCTCAGAATCAGGGCTGGGAGAACGACAGCTCACTTCCTTCTTTGACAGATGGAGTCTAGTGATCTCAGTGGCTTCCTTGAGGTCACTCAAACAGTGCCTGATTGAGGTGACCTGTCAAGGTCTGGGTTCCTAGCTCCCGGGCACTCCACGGCTTCTTCCTGCATAAGCGACCCTTAGAACTCACAGGAGCACAAGAGACTGCAGCTTATTTATTTACAGACTGACTGGCCTGTGAACATGACCATCGACCTGTGGAATGTGTGGTCCCTACAGGTGGTCACTCAGGAACCCTTACGGCAGAGGACTGGGTTAGTAGATGGTGTAACAGATGTGAAACTACTGCGTTCCCTCAGACCACACAGCTCCTGTAGAATGGCAGGCAAGAGGAGAGTCTTCGCCTGCCTGCCTCTGCTCTCGCTCTTCTTGCATGGCATCTGTGATTGTTTGAGAGTTCTTTCCCTGCTGTTAATTTTGGGGGCAGTTTCAACGTACCCCCAGGCTGGTCCTGAACTTGATGTATAGTCCAGGATAATGTTGAACTACTGATCCCCTGTTTTCATTTCCCGTGTGCTAGGATTATAGACATTGGTTTATGTGGTCTGGGGATAAACCCAGGTTTTCAGGCATGCTCTGTGAGTTCTGTTTCAACTGAACTACACCCCCAGTACCATGATACATGCGTAGAGGTCAGAGGACAAATTGTACAGGCAGTCTTCCTGTGGATCCCAAGGATCAAAATCAGGTTGTCAGGTTTGATGGCAAGTACTATTACCCACTGAGTCGTCTCCCCAGCCCCTATAAATGCTGAGGACAGGAAGATACAGAGTGAGGGACAGCCGCCGCAGACACCGAGGTAACGGTGAGACTGTGGGTGGCTGTGCTGAGTGCTGGGATGGAGAAGAAGAAGGGGCTCGCCCCTAGGGTGTTCCGGTGGCGTGGAAGAGTGAAACAAAGACACAGTTCACAGCAGCTTGGGAATTTCAAATCCACAATCCCTCAGGGTTCATGAAGTTGGTATTTTAACTCTCTACAAGAAGAAAACCACTTGAATGAGTTCCAGGATCCGGAGTGTCCAACCTGTGCTCCAGGTTCCCCATGCAGCCATGGATAACTATGAACAGAGCTGAGCACAGACTCTTAAACTAACTTAAAACATTACTAGATTTCTTGTGGTGTTTATTTATTTTCATAATTTAATTATGTGGTTCTCAAATGTGAACTTTGTAGATGACAGTGATGTTGGTGGTACATAGTTATGACCCCAGTGCTGGGGGAGCAGAGACAAGCAGATCTCTGGGGCGTACTGGCCAACCAGACATAGCATACTTAGAGAGTTACAGGCTATTGAGAAACCATTTCAAAAATGAAGGTGGTCCGCACCTGAGGAGGGATGCTGAGCATGCTCTCCAGTTTACACACATTCCTGCACACAAGCCCGCGCGCGCACACACACACACACACACACACACACACAAGTCCAGGGAGCTCAATCCATACCCAGAAGGCTCTTAGGAATCAAAGAAGCAGACAGTTCCCTGAATGTGGCCTCCTAAGGAGCCCTACACTGGGCATTTCACTGGAACCCAGTATCCAATGAGAGTATCAATAGCTAACTCACCTCCTTCCTTAAGGATGTCTTGGGATTTGCTCTTTGTACCATACTAGGAAGACAAAAGAAGGTGTCCGGAATTGGGACCACGAGCACCTCTCATGGGCTGGCACACATCTCTCATAGGTGCAGAGACCCAACATCTTATGCTGTTTCTCTACTTCTCTCTATAGAGAAAACTTGATTGTTAATGGAGGCTTTGTCTGCCTGACACAGCACATCCATGCCATGTCATACCAGATCAGACCATGCCAGGCCACACTACACAACATGTGACAGTTCTGGCCCATGTTGAAAAGGCAGACTACAAAGGTCTCTGCCCCAGCTCTGTTCCACACATGATTTATGTGAGACTTCTTTTTAGCAAGTTATTTAACCCTTCCCAGCCTCTTTTCAAACAGTCATGCTAACATCAGGCATCTCTGAGAGTGAACATAGGGATCATGAACTCACACAAAGCACCTTACAATTAGTTCCCAGCACTTGGAAAGAAGCTGGGAGAGTCTGGCGGGGTGTGTGTGTGTGTGTGTGTGTGTGTGTGTGTGTGTGTGTGTGTGTGTGAGAGAGAGAGAGAGAGAGAGAGAGAGAGAGAGAGAGCGATTGGGGGGGAGGCGTTGTTTTGTTTACTTTGTTTATATTTGTTTTTGGAGGAGTTTGAACTCAACTACTTTTGTGGTTTATAAAATCTTTTTTTTTTTTTGGTTTTCCAGACAAGGTTTCTCTGTGGCTTTGGAGCCTGTCCTGGAACTAGCTCTTGTAGACCAGGCTGGTCTCGAACTCACAGAGATCCACCTGTCTCTGCCTCCCAAGTGCTGGGATTAAAGGCATGCGCCACCACCGCCCAGCTGGTTTAGGTTTTAAACTTTGGGAGATGGGGTCTCTTACATGGCCCAGGCTGTAACTGGAAATGCCCCAGAAGACAAGAAGAGAACTCCTGGTCTCTTATGACTGCCTCTGGAGTATTGGGCTGCAGGGGTAAATCACATGGCCAGCCTTTGATTTTGTTTGCGAGGGGGTTGCCACAGTTCCTCCTCCTCCTCCTCCTCTTTCTTCTTCTCCTTCTTTTTCTTCTCCAGAAAGTCTCTCTGGAGCCCTGGAGCCCTGGAGCCCTGGCTGTCCAGGAACTCACTATATAGACCAGGCTGGCCTCGAACTCACCGAGATTTGCCTCTCTGTATGCACCACCATTTCTGGAAGCGTTCTAATTTTTAAGAGGATTTATTTAGCATCCTTGTCTGTGTGAGTTTATGTGCAGGAGCCCATAGAGCCCAGGAGAGGCGTCAGAACCTGGAACCTGAGTTACAGTGTGGGTGCTAAGGATTGAACTTCAGTTGTCTGCAAGAAGAGTAAATGTTCCTAATGACCCAGCCACCTCTCCAGCCCTTAACTCTAATTAGTTTGCATGTGTGCAGGGGGTGTGTGTCTTTCTCTGTGTATGTATGTGAGTGTGTGTGTGATGCATATGTGTGATAGGATTTCAAGACAACTTTCTGAAGTCAGTTTTCTCTTTCTACCTTTATATACATAGGTTCTGGAGATCAAATTCAGGCCACCAGGCTTGTGTGGCAAGGACCCCTATGCACTGCGTCATCTCCATGGCTCTGGGTTTTGTTTTTATTGGGGGGGAGCTGTGATTGTTTTCTGTTTGGGCAGAATCTCTCGATGTAGCCTAGGCTTACCTTGAACTTCACTGATTAGCCCTCATTGACCTCCAACTTGTCAGGAATCCTCCAGCCTCTATCTCTTGTGCACTGGAGCGTATAGCCGTGAGCTACTGTGTCTAGCATTTATGACTTGTTTTTATGATGCTGCGGCTCTAACTCCAGCCTCAGGCATACAGGTTAGTGTCCTACCAGTGAGCTACGTCCCTAGCCCGGCATTGCTATTGGAACTTTCTCCTGCTGTTTATTGTCCTTTCTGACGATGGGCCCGTGCAAGAACACTTGAAACACTATTATTTGACGGACACTCGTCCTGAAAGGAACCTCAGAAATTTAGTCAAGAGCCCAGGCTTTAGACCAGTGGTTCTCAGGTTGTATTGAAACGCTGTGGCCTTTCAATAATCCCCCATGCTGTGGTGACACCCAACCATAAAATTATTTCATTGATACTTTATAACTGTAATTTTGCTACTGCTATAAATGGTAATGTAAATATCTGATATGTGGTCCAAGGGGTCACAACCCACAAGTTGAGAACCACTGCTCTACACTAAGCCATACTCTGTCGCCAATGAGACTCAGATATTTTCCCCCCTTTTCTCCCCCTCCCCCTTTTCTCCTTCTCTGTGGTGCTGAGGATGGAACCCCAGAACCCAGAGCTTTTTGCATGTAAGACAAGCACTCTCCTACTGAGCTATATAACCATCCTCCTCACACTGGAAGACCCAGGCATTATGCTGCCAAGTTCTTGTGGAAGTCCCACCTCAACCTCCCTCCACAGTGGCTCCCTGACTTAACCACAGCTTTCACGACTTCCTCCCTGGGTCTAGCTGACATGTTTCCTGTCCCCCTTTTTGTTTTCTCAAATCTCATGTTTCCTAACTTCTCCTTACTCAAGCCAACCTTAAGCCAGGCTCTACAGTGCTGCTTCTTTGGTCATCCCTTCCTTCGCCACAGCCACGGTCACCCTGGAGACCAGTCAAGGGACAAGATGCCTAGCCAATTGATGAGGCCAGCATCCTGCTTCCCTGACAGTCACTTATTGCCTGAGCCTCAGAGAGTATGAGGGGCATTGCCCTTCACCACTCACTCTGCCCATATTACAAATGTCAAAACAACAACCATGACACCAAAAACAAGTGTCCTACCCCTGCAGTGCACAGCAGAAAATTGGGATGGCCCTCACTAGGCCACAATACCAAACCCAGTGAAGGCTGTCTTCACCCATCACAGCTGGCCAGGCCACAGCTCTGTCTGTCCACAGCTCTCTCTGTCCAGAGTCTCATTTCCTTAGCAGGCATGGGGTGGGGGTTGAGGGCTTTTATCCTTAAAACCTCAGAACTGGCTCTCTGGTCAGGCTTCTTCTTATTTTACTTGTTTATTTGATTTTTGTAAACATTAGAGGCAGTGTTAGAGACAGTAGAAGAGGAAAGTGCCGCTACTGTCTTTGCTCATTAGTTGTTCTGAGACAGGGCCTCACATAATCCAGGCTGCCCTCAAACCTGCTAAAAGCCTGCTCTTGCCTCCCAAGGCTTGGAATTGTAGGATTGCACCACCGTGCACAGTTTTGATTCTGTGAGACAGGGTCTTACTATGTAACTCAGTCTGGCCTTGAAATGACAAAGATTTGCCAGCCTCAGCCTCCTGAGTATGGAGCTTACAGATATTTGCCACTACATTGCAATTTGTGTTCAGAATTTTCCTTCTCCTCCTCTCCCTTCTGTGGGGTTTCAGACAGCTCAGGCTAGGAAGGATGATCTTGCATGGTCCTCCACCTTTCCAGTGCTGGGATTACAGGTGTGTACCGCCACTCAGTTTTTGTATTGCTGGAGATAGGAACCCGGGGTCTAGTGTGAGCTCACGAATTCTACCAACAGAGCCAGAATCATAGCCCTGTGCTGACCTCTGACCTTCTCATCTTGGCACTTGCTCGACAGCATAGGAGGCAAACTCCAGGGAGGGAACCCCGTATCTGTTTCCTTAATACCTGGAAAATGCTGGCACACGGTTTCAAGAATGAATGGGATGTCTTGGCATGCAATCGCTCACCTTTGCCCTAATGGAATTCAGGAGCTGTTACTGAGTGCTTCTGCAGGTGTGGCAGGACATAAGGTTGATACGTATGGTTCCAACAAATCTACTATCCCCCACTGGACATATCTACCCTGCACTACAGCCAGGCAGGTTAATCTGCATGGGCAGTATCTACTACCATCTTGTTCCAATGCCATTAGAACAGAGATACAGGAAAACGGGGTCTCTCGGCAGCCCACCAGATGCCGGCATCCTCCACAGAGGCCAGGGCTTCAGTCAGACAGCCACTCTGCCCCCTCAGCATCTTGGGCCTGAGGTAGTTACCAAGCATTCTGGCTAATCTCTGGGGGCTTCCTATGTCCTACCCAATCTTTCAGCTTCCACAAACTCTTCTCAGCTTACCTGATATGTTTCCTCCAGGTTCCTACAGTGCTGGTCCCAGGCCTTACGGCCAAGACATAAGAAGAGGGCCAGGAATATAGCTCGGCAGGTAAAAGTAATTTACCACACAAGCTTGAAGGCCTGAGCTAAATCCCTGGAACGCACAGAAGGAGAACCAGCTCTGAAAGCTGCCCTCCAACCTCGATATGCACTCACACTCATGCACACTCGTCAGACACAAACACACACAACAATAATAAATAAACACTAAAGACAGAATAGGATAGGTTTAGCAACTAGCCCTTCCTGGCCTCTGGCTCACTGAGAAAGCCTCCTTCATCCATCGGATTGCACTTGGTTTAGGGTGGAAAACAGCAAACACTTTCTTAACTTTAACTCTACTCTGAATGCCTAATATGTTCAAATGGCTCAAAATTTAAAAAAAAAATACAGATACACGTGTATACATATGCTGTCCCACCTCTGTCCAGTTTTGAAATGGAAATAGTGGGTCCTTTCATAACTCACCATGTCAAGAGCATGATTCATCAAGATGCCAACACAAACCACACCTAGGCTTCCAGCGGTTCCTACTTGCTGGGTTGCGGCCAACAAACCTGCTAAGTTTGTAACTTAGGAGCGGTGGGGTGGCTCAGTGGGTAACGATGCTTGCAGCCAAATTTGACAACCTGAGTTCAACCCCCAGGCCTCACATGGTGGACAGAGAACTGATTCCTGAGTTGACATCTACACGGGTGCCACGGTGTATGTGTATATTCTACATACACAAAACAAACAAATAAATACATAAATTCTTTAAATTTTAAGCTCACAATTTAACATACAAGTAAGTTCTGCCTCAGACTCAAGTCCACCAGAATCTATGCCTTGGCTCAAATCCAAGCACCTGGGAGATCCAGACAGCATGGCCTCCAAGCAGTCTCTCACACACTAGAACCTTCAGAAAGTAACCATGGAATGGGAAAGCGACCCTTTCCTCGCAGGTCAGCAAACTTCTTCAGATTAACACTAGGAACAAAAGTAGAGCCTAATTTGGTTGGCAGTTGACAAATAGCTTCCCTCTATAATCTAATAATGCCCTAAATAACTTAGTCCTTTAACATAAATAAACAACGACAGGCTGGGAATGACAGCCCAGGCCTGCAATCCCAGCACTTGGGCGGTGGGAGGATTAGTTCAAGGTCAGTTTCTGATCAAGTGTGAGGCCAGCCGGAGCTACACACGCCATCCTATCTTTAAAAAATCTGTATCTACCTCCCAAGTGCTAGGAAAATGAGCATGTACTACCCGGCAAGCTATAAAGCAAAATCTTATTTTAAAGTCACTGAGAGTCAGGTGTGGTAGCTCATACCTTTAATTCCGGCACTTGGGAGGCAGAAGCAGGCGGATATCTGTGAATTCAAGACCTGGTGTACATATTGAGCTAGGACTACATAGTGAGACCCTATCTCAACCCACCACCCTACCCCCACTCCCTCCAACCCCCTCCCACACCACCAAACATAAAATAATTGAACAATCTAATTATGTCATGCCCTAAACACTGTGAAGGCTAATGAACACATTTGCCTTCTTGCAGTTTGCCCACCAGAGACCATAAGCTCATAAATACTTCACAGAGAAGTAACTGTGACCAATGACTCTTCACACAGTGGTTAATGAGGTGAGATGGGGACTCTGACAACCTCAGGACAGTTCGTGGGACAGAGTGGTCACATTGTCCATGGAACAACAGAGACCCTGAGGACAGTGACTGTGGGCTTAATCCATCATCAGCTGACCAGAGAGAATTTATCACTCCTGCTTTCTGACCAAGCTCTCTCATTTGCATATCTCCAGCAGTAGAGGCCTGTGAGCCAGCCCTCTTCCCAGCCTGGAGCTGGGAATGGTACCTTAGCTTGCTTATGAGGGACAAAGGCCACCATAGCCTCCCAGCAACCACAAAAATAACCTGCCCATTCACCTGAATGATGAAAGAAGAGAAGCTTGGCAAGAAAGGTGGGTAGAGGCCAGCTGGGAGAGCCACACTCCATAGTCTCAACACCTGGAGAGCCAGGCTTTCTTTAGGTCTCTACCCACAAGTCCACTGCCCAGTGGGAGAGCCTTAGGCGGTTTTTTATTTGTCTTGAGCAAGGTCTCCAGTGGCCCAAGGGGCCTTCCACTTGCTTTGTAGTTTAGAATGGCCTTAAACTTTTGATCTTCCTGCCTCCATCCCTCCCCACTGCCCAAGCACTGCGATTAAATTACAGGCACGTGCCACCAAGTACTGCTGAGCCTCGGGGCTCTCCTGATGAACCTCTCAACACACAAATAAAAATGTAGAGATCAGAGTCTACACTTCTGCTGCTCCCACTTCCAGTCAAGGTTTTGACTTGACCATCGTGCCCCGAGTTCAGCCCAGTTCTAAGCTTGGAGCAACACTAGACCTTCATAGCCCTGCCTGTAAAATGGGACCAAATACTCTGACGACCCCCCCACACACACATCCCCCCCGCAGTGAGCAGTGGGAATCTCCCGGCCTGCAGGGCAGAACGCCAAGGTGAATGAGCTCAGATGCAGCAGTGGCAGTGGGCAGATCCTGCAAAGCCTAGACGGGCGCTGCGTGTGTGTCAGGGCGACCTCAGCGGACCACCGGCTCGCTTCTTTTATACTTGCCTGCCGGTCCTCCCACAGCCTGCTCTCTTCCTGTGCCCATTTTGCCGCGGAGGAAACTGAAAGTGCGGTGTAAAAATGACTTCCCCAGGGTGACAGTGCAGACGCAGGGCTAGCATAGGATCTGCCGTGCAGACGACGCGGCCTCCTCCCCTCTGCAGTCGCCCTCCTATGCGCCCCAGGCTGCGAGTTCTGGCCAAGAGAATGACCCAAGTTTCCCAGAAAAAAAACCCTAAAATTCCCGGTTCGGTGTTTTGTCTGCATCCCGGGTCTGGAACACAGTAGGATCCTTGGGTTTGCTAAAGGTACTAGCACTGCGCTATCCCGCCTCCCAGCCCAGCGGGGGTTCCCGCACCCACGTGGTGTAGCCGCGGACGCTAAAAGACAGAAGGGGACAGTGCAGGACTGGCGGGTGCAGCGCCGAGCGAAGGGGCGTAACGCGCGGAAGGATGGCCAGTGAGGGATGGGAGGAGGCAAGGCGGAACCCCCGAGGGGACAAGGATCTCCGCACCTAGGGAGAACCCGGGGACCTCCTACCTTTCCTGAAGGGCATCGCGTCGGGGACGCCGCGCGGGGGACTGGCCCGCGACACCTGAGCAGGCGGACGTCCAAGTGGCAGCCCCGAGGCTCGGGGCGGCCTGCGGGCGATGGGGCCGGCGAGGGAGGGGAAAGGGACATATTTGGTCACAGCCTGGCACGTCACGGCGCGGAGGAGGCCCCGCCGCGGAGCAGGAAGCTCGGGAGTCGCGTCACCCGTGCGCTCTGAGCGCCTGCAGGCGGCGGCCCGGAGCCCCGGGTGGGCGACCGGGTCCCGCCCTGAGCCTAGAGCCTTGGAGGTGACGACTGCCTGTGCAGATGCCAAGCATGGAGGAAAACCATCTAGAAATAGGTGAAAATTAGCTCATCCATCAGCTCCTTCGGGAGGTGTAGAGAAGGAATGAACTTGGAGGAATTGTATCTTTTGCCTTAATGAAGTTGGGGCGTTCAAATGGCTGGCTGACTTGTATAGGCACTAAATATAGGCTGAGAGGAGCAGCCTAGGAAAACTCATGTTTAACAGTATTCGTGCTAAGCTAGTTTAGCACCTACACCAAGGCACACCTGATGAAAGTGTTCGTCTTTAAATCCACGGGGGTGAATGGTTTGTTTCCTCAGAGTCTGAAACAGCTCCTGGCCCACAAATTGATAATCTCTCCAGAGAGTGTCACTTAGGGAACCAGAAGGAGGAGGCGGCAGCTTTCTTCATGCTGGATAGTTGGTTGATCCAAATGTCCCAAAGCAGGATCCTCTTTTTGGTTAATTAAGGCTTTCATTAACTAATCAAGCCTAATATAGCGTTATCAGGCTGGTAATTAATTAATCCTAATACTTGAGACCCGGAGGCAGGACCACTGTCCCTTCTAGGCCAGCCTGGCCTACACAATCAAACCTCATAAAACCAACAAACAAGGAAAAAAGAAAGAATAAAAAAATTCTCCGTTTGTAGTCAAAGCACATAGAAAGCTGGGAAATGCTTGAGTCCAGGAGCTCAAAACCGGCCTGTGAGACTCTCCAAGACCTTAGAAAGTTAATTTCAGTCTAAGAAAACAGTATACTTTCTCTTTCCTTCCTTCCTCCCTCCATTCCTTTTTCTGTTTTTGTTTGAGATCGGTACTCACAAGTCACAGGCAGGTCGACAAGGCTTGGCCTTGAACTCTTGGTCCTCCTGTCTCACACTCCCGGGAGCATTCCTGGGATGCACCGCCATGCCTTGCTGGAACAAATTATTCTATGTTGCCCTCTGAAGAAAGCAAGAGTCACGGAACTTCTAGTATTTAAAACATCCATTCAAATGACAAGAGGCTGGCTGTCCACACAATGGACAGACCTGCCTAGGTGAGCTGAACATTCCACTAGGCTGGGGATGTGGGAGGTGGGGGGAGTGAATTTGGGGATGTCCGTCCTGTCTCCCTTTCTTCTTCTTAGTAGAATCAGTGTCTCAGTCCGCTGTGGTTTACAGGTTCTAGCTGAAACTCCATCCTTCATTTTGAAGGAAGGCAAAGCCACAGAGAAGGAAGGCACTGTCCTGAGGTCTATCTCACTGCTTTGCAAGGTAAGTGAAACAGGGTCAAATTTGTGTCCTGTACTACTTTTTTCAACTAAATCTTTTACAATGAAAGCTGTTCATTCCCATAGGCTTTACCATCTGCCACCTTTATGTCCCCAAAGTGCTCCAAACATCTCCTCCATTACCTTGAATTAACCTTGCACCCCAAATATGTCCACCATCATTACTTCTTGAACAACAACCTTAAACTGAGCGTGCTGAAGACTGTAACCCATAACTGAGAATGCTCAGGGATGTACTTGCCCTGAAAGTGCCTTCTTTTTTTTTTTTTTTTTTTGGTGTTTTGAGACAGAGTTTCTCTGTGGCTTTGGAGCCTGCACTGGAACTAGCTCTTGTAGACCAGGCTGGTCTCGAACTCACAAAGATCCGCCTGCCTCTGCCAGTGCTGGGATTAAAGGTGTGCACCACCACCGCCCGGCAAAAGTGCCTTCTTATATGAGAATGTATAGACTACTCAACCCCAGCAGGCCCTTAGTAGGTGAGACAGGAGGATGGTCAGAGCCTCCATTCCCAAGTCTCCATGCTTCCTTTGTTCAAGGAGGGCTTTGGAAATGACTCCCTCCCAAGTGCTCTTTATCTGCTGCTGGCAAGAAATCTTTCTTGCCCAGCAGTCATGGGACAGGCCTTTAATCCCAGAACTACCAATGCTGAGGCAGGCAGATCTCTGACTGAGTTCAAGGTCAGCCTGGTTTACAGAGAGAGTTCCAGGACAGCCAGAGCTACATAGAGAAACCCTGTCTTGAGAAACCAAAAAAGAAAGAAAGAAATCTTTCTCTACTCTTTCTAGGTTTTTTGCTTGTTTGTTTTATTTTGTTTTTCTCTTAGTCCCCCCCCCTTTTTTGGCATTTGCTTTGGCAGCTAAAGTTTCCATGCCCTCTCTGACTCCCTTTAGTACAGTCTAGATTTCCCACAAAGAACCTTGGCTTACCTTTATTATAACTAGAGAGAAATATTGAATTTTACTGAAAATTAGAGTCAAATACGTTTTTTTTGTATTTTGTTTTTCAAGACGAGGTTTCTCTGTGTAGCCCTGGCTGTCCTGGAACTCTCTCTGTAGACCAGGCTGGCCTTGAACTCACAGCATTACACCACCAAAATCAATTTGCAGAGCTGGGACTTGAACCCAGGTCTTCATGCACCTTTAGCCCTCACACACTTCTTTATATTCCTAAGTGTCTCATTCCCTCCACCCCCAGATGTGGATCTACTACACTACAGGGCAGTCACGGACAGTCTAGATCCCAGACCAGGTTCCCAATCATCTGAAGCAAAATGACCATCTAGTAGGTAAATGTTACAACCAGGAACAGTTACAACCGGACTTTAAGCACATTGCCAGACACCTAATCTGAGGGCATTAACTGTATAAACAGATGTAGATGTTTCTTATGATTCCTGTTAATTCTGGAAAGCAGCGGATTTTCCTGAAGGCCATTGGAAAGAAACTGAGTAAGGAAAGGTGGTCCTTACTGCTCCAGGCGGTAATGAACCATCAGAGTACCAGCTGGACACTGCAAAGGCATCAGAGGGAAGACTCAAAATGAGACGACCCCCACCATGATTTGGGGGACATTGAGGAAGAGGAGGTGGGAAGAATGTCAGAGGATGGGGAAGAGCACTGTGAAATGCTGCCTTAAGGACACAACAGGGCTCATAAACTCAGGAACGCATGACAGCTGTGGTTACCAGCTCAGCACGGACCCAAGTGCCAGCCCAAATCCCAGCCCAGCTGGGGAGATGATGTCACACTCAGCCCCTGCGCCTTCATGAGGCATTACGGGCAGCTGAGAGTTGCTTGGGGAGGGAGAATCATTCTATCTGGGAGCATGTGACTGGTGGGACTCCTAGGCTGGGTGGGGGGGGATAGTCCCACACCTGTGCACACACGGGCAGCACGAGCTGGACTTAGTGGGTTATCAGAAGAAGAAAAGGGATGGATGGAGATGAGGATGTGGTAGCGGGGGTAAAATGGGAGTTGGAGGGTGGAAATAACACTAGATATGATCATATTTCATTGTTCAAGAATAAAGTGTAAATACTGAGAGACCGTGCCACTAAGCATGCGGCTTGGGCTGAAGAAATTCCCCAGCTGCCTTTTTGTGTACACCCCTGCCTCTCTGTAAATCTGCTACATCCTACACAGAAGAAGATATCAGGAAGGCAAAAAGAACAAGATAAGATAGAAAGGTTGGCCTAAGCAACCTTTAAGTCTGCTATAGTTCAATTTGCAAAACACAGTGTAGGCCAGGGTCTAAGAGTAATAAAGATGTCACGGTTAAAGAAGACCAGAGTAAAGCTCACACATCCAAACTGCTAGAGCAGTGACATCAACGGGCCATGCCAGCTGTCCCAGGAGAATTTAATATCGCTTCGATTTCATGGATTTTTTTTTCTCTGTCTTTCTTGAGATCTCCAGCACGGGCAAGCCTTCAACTTCCTATGTGATTGAGGGTAATCTTGAATTTCTGACCCTCTTGCCTCCACCTCCTAAGTGTTGGAATTATAGGACTGTGCTCCTATGCCTAGTCTATGTGGTGCTGGGAGTCAAGTCCAGGGCTTCCTACCTGGTAGTCAAGCTCTCCACCAACCGAGCTACCCCTCCAGCCTAGTGAATACTTATGCAGGCTAAATGGAAGCAGGACAGCAAAAACAGGAAGAGTTTAAAATGGACTTTAAAAGACAGTGGGGTTCACTTTTATTTGAAAGACTGTGTGTTGAATTTTGCAGATGCCAGGAGTAAAACAGAGGTGACATACGACATGGAGACCTCAGTCATCCCACAAAACTGAGTCAACCGTACCCTGAAGGTTACAATGGCCAAACTGACTCAAAAAGCTCATAAAAACTAATTAAAATGTCTGCCTCTTGCTCTTGTCTGCATCTGAGCTGCTCCCAAAGGGAAACTCAAGCTTGGGCCTTTAAAAACGCTGTATGGGCCAGGTGGTGGTGGCACACAATTTTAATCCCAGCACTCGGAAGGCAGAGGCAGGCAGATCTCTGTGAGTTTGAGGCCAGCCTGGTCTACAAAGTGAATTTCAGGACAGCCAGGGCTGTTACACAGAGAAACCTTGTCTTGAAAAACAAACAAACAAATAAATAAGTAGAATACTTTATGGGAGGCCCTTCCACAGAGAACAAATTCTAAGCACATGCTGATGTCCAGGGCAGTTACACAGAAAAACCTTGTCTTGAAAAACAAACAAACGAATAAATAGATAGATAGATAAATAGATGGATAGAATGCTTCCACAGAGAACGAGCCCTGAAACACATGCTGATGTGGAAACTGAGCCAGACAAGGAAGCAGACTTAACTTAGGACAAAGGTGGCTTCCTGCCTAACGGCCTGAATTCAGTTCCAGGACTCACATTCCAGATGGAGAAAACAAATTCCCAAAAGCTGTCCTCTGACTTCCACACATGTGCCAAGGCACACATGCCCATATACCTACACATATACAGATAAATATGTGTAACTTTAAAAAACAAGTTATATTCAGTTAATTATGAAGGTACAAGGCCCTCCCCTCCACTGCTAAGTAGTTTCAGAGAAATGACGACTATCCTGATCCCCTCAAGAATGAAGACTGTATCTCAAATGGAGGTTTGTTAGCAGGTGCATGAGACAGGCACCTCGAAGGGCAAAGGATTACCTTCAAAGTGCCTTTTCCCATCTAGAACTTTATGGTTTGAGGTGCACATGCTGGTGGGGGCACTATCCACCATCTTTACTATATGAGCTAAGCATGACCAAATGAGCTCCTATCTGCGAGAATAGGTTTTCAAATATCTGTGCTAGAGCGTAAACTAAAAGTGTGCATCCGTGATGTTCCCTGATTGAACCTTTGGGAGCATGCTCAGGAATGAGCCTCTCGTGAAGTACTTTCTTGAACATGTGCGCCCCTTGGATAAACCTGCGCACCTGCTTTGTTCGAGGAGCATGTTGGTCCTGCACTTGCCTGACTACTGCAGGTAATGAATCTTTCTCTGCTCTCACTTTTCCCTCCTGCTTGCTTGGCTTGGACCCATTGTATTCAGCTGTGAAAGTTTCTGAGCTAACAGCAAAGGGACCTTGCCTAAGAACAGGTCAGATGAGCTGTCTGACCAACAGGAAGTGTGGACTCTAGTCTGTCTCGGGAGTACAGGCTGAGGTTTACGGGAGAGATCCAGCTTCCGTGCTGAGTGACTGTCTACTCCCTCTGACCTTTCCCCTACTGTGATTGTGCTGTGAAGTGGTGGGGACTTAGCCTCATGGACTTGGTTGTCACTGATGACAACTTCATCTCCGGCTAATTGGTCTAGAAAAATAGTATGCCAAGAACCAGAAAGGTAGCCCAGTGGGTAAAAGCACCTGCTGCCAGCCCTGACTTCCAGGGTTGGATGTCTACCCCATGGTAGAAGGAGAGATTGACTTTCACAAGTTTTCCACTGACCTCTACACACATATACATGCACACTCTCATGCGCGCGCGCACACACACACACACACACAAATGTTTTTAACAAGAGTATGTCAGACACACTGTTGTGGGGTATCTACCAGAGAAGACTGCTTGGACAAGGATTTAAATCAACAGAAAGTCTTTACTAGCCCACCAGCAACAACACTGGGTGGTCAGCATCCTGATGTACGCCAGGCCTTTCTCGGGGTGAGCTTTTAAGCACAAAAACATGTCCTGCTTTGACATACTTCAGTTAACAAGAACAATTAGCCAGGGGTGGAACTAGAGAAGTCAAGAAGGAAGGATGTAGTACATTTAGAGACATTCCCAGAACTATGGATTTTGATGGATTAGGTCTTTTATTCTGGCGGTGGGCTGTCTCTGTGCTCTGTTTTACAGCCTGAATGTCATTTCCAACATGGAGCCAGTTGTACTAAGGTCTGGGGGCCTGTTACACAGAATTAACGCATCAGGTGTGTCATCCCAGTTGCCGTACTAGAGCCAGAGCAGGTGTCTGCTGAGATGCACCCTTCCCCCCAGTTGGCACCTCTACCCCAGTGAACCCATCCATTCATAGTACATTGCTGATGAGCAATTTACACACAGAGTATTTGGTCTTTCATCTAAGTTTTCAGCCTAGGCCTTCAGACTGATGAGGGTCACTTCTAAGCCAGTGAGATGGCTGGGAACTGAGGCTCCAAGCTGGGAGCTGGTGGCTGGAAAGATATGAGGAGGGGTTGGTACCCTCAATCCAAGTCCCTTGACCAGTGGCAAGAGCAGTTGATGACCTATGATGAATGCATTGATCTACTATGGCTGTGCAAGAAAGCCTCCATTTAAACAACTTTGGATAAAATTCCATTTGATTCCCAGTTGGTAATCCCAGAGGGCAGAGAAGTTCCTTGCCCCACCCACACTTAGGTATCCTTATACAGCTCCCAGGGGTCACTCCTGACTCGAACTTTTCATAATAAAAAGTTGTGATGCTAAGTAAATAGTCATCTTCACTCCTGAGTTATTCTAGTAAGTAATTGAGCATGGAAATGAAGGCAGGGTTTAAGAAGAGAGGGGCATCTGATTTTATAGCCAGTTTGGACAGAAGTGTGGATAGGCTAGGCACTCAACACTCTGCTTTCTTGTCTTTTTACATTTATTTCACGTGTGTTTGTATGAATGTGTGGGCACGCACATGCCACTGAAATATGGAGGTCAGAGGATACCTTGTGGGAGTCGGCTCTCTCCTTTTGACCTGGGGGCCCAAGGATCAAATTCAAGTCATCGGGCTAGATACCACTGCCCCAAATACTTTAAACTTCTTTAAATTGTTTTATTCTATATATGTGGGTGTTTTGCCTGCACGTATGTCTGTACAGTGCCAGAAGAGGGACATCAGTTCCCTGGGACTGAACTACAGATGGTTGTGATCTGTCATGTAGATTCTGGGAATTGGACTCAGGTCCTCTGGAAAAGCAGCTAGTGCTCTTAACCTCTGAGCCATCTCTCTGGCCATCCCTTTCTCGAATACTTTCTTGGGTCTTATGCTCAGCCTTCAAACTGGGGCTTCTGATACTAACTTCGAGTATCATCAGAATTGGACAAGATTGTAGGATGACCATCTGGCATCCGGAGAGTTGGAGGCTGAGTTCTTGGATGGGAAACCCTCACACAATTAGTATCAGAAGGGTTATGAGTGAAAACGGTTCAGACCAATATATCTCCATCTCTCTCCTTTGCTTGTTTAGTTGGGAACAGAAGACAAAGAACACTGCAGCTGGCTTTGTTCCATTCCATGATCAAATAACAGACATCACCCTTTGATTTTAGTTGTTTAATAATCCTGGGAACACTTGTTCTTTTGCTACCAATTGGAATTGGCCAATAAAATTTGTTGGCAGTATTTAATAACTCAAAGAATGCTTCTGGTATGTCCTTGAAGAAAGTATCAAGACACCTGCTAGGTGGGGCTAGTTTAGAAAACACCCAGTGGTGGCTGGGGATGGAACTCTTTCGGAAGAGTGTCTGCCCTGTACACACAGATTCTGGGGTTAGATCCCTAGTTCATTTAAAACAAATGAGCAGACAACAAAAACCCAAGCAGACTGTTCATTGTCTGTAATCCCAGCACTCCAAGGGCAGGAACAAGACAATAGAAGATCAAGGTCACTCTTGGCTACACAGTGAGTTCAAGGCCAACCTAGTTACGGTGACAGACATAAAGAAATGAGGAAGGAAAAGAAAAGAGAAAGAGAGGAAGGGGGGAGGGGGTGTAATGGAAAAATTAAAAATGCTGCAGGATCCCCGGCAGCAGTAGGCAGCAGAAATGCTGTAGGTCCCCAAGCAGTGGTAGCAGGCCATGTGGTGGCAGGCAGCGGGCCCTCAGAGCAGCCAGTCCCAGGCAGAGGCTGCTGCTCCCAGGCAAGGAGACACGTGGAGGGCAGGCAGGAGACAGAGACATGGATAGGCACGCCATGCAGAGTAAAGTTGTAAATTTATTAGGTGGGTTATTGAGGAGAAGGAAAAAGGGGAGGGGGGAAAGAGAGAGAGAGGAGAGAGAGAAGCTGCCTCTCTGAGAGGAAAAAAAGAGCTCAGGCTGGAAGCTGAAGATCAGCCTGCCTCAGCAGATGGGGGAGGGAGTGGGCGTGACTTGTCTCTTAAAGAGACAGAAATCATTACAGGAGGGAAACTCTCAATGATGGGATGGGCCAGTGAAAGGTGAATCTTTTGGGCCTTCCAGAGGGGAAAGACAGAGTTAGCATGGTCAGCATTGGAGGAAGGCAGCAGAGATATGAACATAGCCTCTGATGATTTTTAGACACAGAGAATGAATCCGAAACCATTTTTAATTGAAACTATGTCCTCAGGCCTTGACAATATAGTATGAGTCAGGGAATGTGATTTCATCATTACTCACTGAACTGTCAATTATGCTACTGGCACATCTGCCCTGTCTAATGCATATTGATCAGAAGGCTGGCTGCTCCCTGGGCGACCTTGGCTCAGCACAGCAGTGTTTTAAAAATCTAACCTAATTGCTAGGGATCTCGAGGAGACAGGGCTGGGCTCCAGGCTTCCTCCACCCTTTCTCCTTCTGTCACTGCAGAATTGTCACCTTGGGTGAGATGATTTTGTGCCCTGAGGTCTATAATTTTTTGTTTTGTTTTGAGATGTAGTCCAGGCTTCTCTAACTTGCTAGTAGCAAGGATGAACCTTGACTTTCTAATCCTCCTGTTTCCACCTCTTCAACACTGGGATTACAGGCAAGTGCCAGACACCCGGTTTATTTGCTGTTGGGATTAAGTTTGCACAGACTAGGCAGGCTCTCTACCAATTGAGCTACACCTCTAGTCTTCAGTGTTTTTGTGTTTGTTTTCACTGTTGTTATTTTAAGACAGGGCCTTGTCATGCAAACTGGGCTGGCCTCAAACTTGTGACCCTCCTTCTCCAGCCTCCTGAGTGCTGGGATTATAGGCCGCAATTACCGGGCCCATCTCCCATGAGGTCTTGAGGATAGAGGATCTCAGTCTGGGTGGACATTTAAATTAATTCTCTAAAGGTAGCTGGAATCCCCACGCCCCAGCAATCCGCATTCTTGGCTTTCCGGTGAAGTTCTAGCTGTTGACACAGCTGTTTCTAGACCTCACAGTACTGGAGGGAAACCCTGGGTTCTTGATCACCTCTNACCAGACCTCATTACAGATGGTTGTGAGCCACCATGTGGTTGCTGGGAATTGAACTCAGGACCTTTGGAAGAGCAGGCAATGCTCTTAACCGCTGAGCCATCTCTCCAGCCCCCTCACTGTTGTTATTTTAAGACAGGGCCTTGTCATGCAAACTGGGCTGGCCTCAAATTTGTGACCCTCCTTCTCCAGCCTCCTGAGTGCTGGGATTATAGGCCGCAATTACGGGGCCCAGCTCCCATGAGGTCTTGAGGATAGAGGATCTCAGTCTGGGTGGACATTTAAATTAATTCTCTAAAGGTAGCTGGAATCCCCACGCCCCAGCAATCTGCATTCTTGGCTTTCCGGTGAAGTTCTAGCTGTTGACACAGCTGTTTCTAGACCTCACAGTACTGGAGGGAAACCCCGGGTTCTTGATCACCTCTATAGAGCATCCCTCACTGGGGTAGACTAATCCACACAACAGACCACAGCCCTGAGATTTGTTTGGACAAAACAGAAGCACCTCCCTTCCCTCACCCTTCCTTTCCTGTGCAGTCAGCCCGATGCCACCCCGGAAGTTGTGTTTCTTGCCATGTGGTATTCTGGTTCCAAGGGTCAGGTATTGAGTTCACCCCGGGTTTTACATTTTGTCTTCTTCTAGAGAAAAACATGCTTTAATGGACTCAGCATTTCCCTCAACATTTTTTTTTTTCCTTTTAGACAGAGTCTCTAGCCCGGGTTGGCCTCCAACTCATTTCTGCCTCCTGCACTGAAGCTGACTGTTGATCTTCTTGCCTCCACCTCCCAAGTGCTGAGACTATAGGCATGGGCAAACTATACCAAGCTGATGAGGTAATGGGGATGGAGCCCAGGGCTTTGTGCACACCAAGTCAACACTCTACCAACTGAGCCGTAATCCCGTTTACCCTCAGACTTTTCTTCTTCTTAACTCTCCAGCCCTCAGCCTCAGAAAAATCTTAGTCAGTTGTTCCTTAATTGACTTTAATTACATCTGCAAAACCCTTCAGGAAAGCTGATTTGGGTAACTGTATGCAGGGGCTGGAAATGTGGAGTTCCTATTAGAATTCTAACCTCTTCTGATCGTGATTTATTAAAACAATCAGCTCTCAAATGGCAGCTAGTTTACATTGGGAGGGAATGGGCCTTAGGCAGCAGTGGCTTGTGGGCATATCTCTTCTCTCTCAAATAATCATCCTGGTTAATTCAAATCCTGAGCCCAAGGTAGTGGCACATATCTGTAATACTCAGGAGGCTCACGCAGGAGGCTCATGAGTTTGAGACCAGCCTGGGCTACATAGCAAATTCAAGGTCTGTTTGGGATACATGTCAAGATCTTGCCTTAGTAAATCAATTCATCCATATTATATCCATCTATCCATATCAATTTTTATGTACATCCCTGACTGGAGGAATTCAATTAGTTTTCCTATCTCCCCTCTGCTGAAGTTTCAGAAGTCAGGATTTGGTGTCTAGAGACAGATTCTTTTTTTTTTAAAAAAATTTATTTACTTCCACCTCTGTAGGTGTGCCTGCCATGAGTTTATGTGCAACACATACATGCAGGGAGCCCTTGGCAGCTGGAGGGTCACTGGAGGTGGGTGCTGGGAACTGAAGGAATGAAGATCCTGCAGGTGCAGCCTAACCATGTGCTCCTGGGAACGCGTGCCCCTAGACCAATATCCTGCCTCAGAAAGAAAGAGCACCTACAGAAGGTTCTTGAGAACTCTTGACAGGGCTTACTTAGCATGTCCCAAACCCAATATCACACCAATGGAACATGGTAGCACTGGCCTGCTAGCCAGCATTTGGGAAGTAGAGGCAGGAGGATCAGAAGTTCAAAGTCATCTTCAGTTACATAAGGAATTTGAGGCCAGGCTGTGTCCCTATCTAACACAGCAGAAACAACAAACAAAATAATACATGATACATACGTACCGCTTTCATTTTCACTGAATAGATACACCTGGTAGTAGGATACTGGGTCAGATTTTGTGTCTATTAGTTTTTAAGGCCCCTCCACACTGTTGTCCGTCATGGCCGACTCACAGGCTGCTGACAGTGGGGAAGGGCTTCCCTGTCTCCCCATCTTCACAGGCACATATAGAACAGCCACTCAGACTGGGTGAGGTGGTGCCTCCTAGTGGTCTTGAGTTTCATCTCCCTAAGGTGATGTTGAACATGTCGAGCCTATTTGTGGGCCATCTGTCTGTTCTCTTTTGAAAAGTGCCTACTTAGCTGTGAAAGACCCCCGCTCTAGGCATTCTGCACAGCTTAGCCATAGAAACGCCATTTTACAAGGCTTGCACTTACCCATAAGAGCTCAGATAAGAGACTGCCCTAAATGAGGAGTTAGCCCCTGGGCCATTGCCGGACAGGATATCTGTGGTCAGATATCTGGCTTGGGAAAGTACCGGCTGTTCTCCCAGACAAGAGCCGAGTAAGCTCCCTCCGGTTGCTCCCTCCAGATAAGAGCTGAGCAAGCCCTTTGTCTAACTCCGGCTCCTCCCCTCAGATACGAGCCGAGACGGCTCTCTATCTAAACTCTCAGTATTTGAGAACATAACCTCATCCTCATGATGGCCTTGTTTAAATTAACCAATGAAATCCCTGTAACCATGCATCTCACTTCTGTGCCCACGCTTCTGCCACCCTGCCCCTATAAAAACCCCTAGAACCCCGAGCCAGGCGCACAAGTCCTTTGAAAGACTTGGTCGCCCCGGGTACCCGTGTATCTGAATAAACCTCTTGCTGATTGCATCCGCACTGGTGGTCTCGGCTGATCTCTGGGAATGGGGTCCCACCTGAGATAGATTCCCTTCGGCGGGGGGGTCTTTCAGCTGTACTGTCCACTGTTGGGTGGTGGACTGCTTGCTTGCTTGCTCTTGCTGTTGAGTTTTATATATTCAAATACCTACTTCCTGATGAGATGTCATTTGCACTGCTTCCACTCATTGCGTAGCTTGACCTTGGCCATGTTCTTTGCCGTGTTATATTACAGAGAGTTCACAGGGTTACTTTTATAGCATCCCAACAACTGTAAAAAATTAGTGTGTGCATGTATGTGTGTGTGCACACGTGTGTGTGAGTGTGTGCGCCTGTGTGTGTGTGTTCACTGCGATAAGAACCCCTCAGAGCTTTGGCGAGGGCTCCCCCCACTGAGCTGTAACCCCACACTACATCCTCTACATTCTTTTCCTTTTGAAATTTTGAAACAGCCATTTGGTAGTCACTCAGGCAGGCTTTGAACTCCTGATCTTTCTACAGTGGCTCTCTAGTGCCCCATGAAGCCTGGCCCTGACAAACTTTTGATTCAGAGGCAAAACTTCATCCTACTTTCACTGACAACAGAACTGACTTCTACTAGGAGAGTGACTTGACCTGGATATTAAGCCAGACAAGGGCACAGGAGAGTCCCACATCTCTCTGTTGGCTTGTTGTTACCACAGCATCCTTCTCTGGGGCACCTTGTCCTCTCCTCCAGCCACATGCCAAGGTAAAGACGTCAACAGTCCTTTGGGGTTAGTTCCCCTGGGAGCCCAGAGCCTTCAGACTTAGCAAATTGAGTCTTAATGACCTATTTACAGCTAAGGAGACCGGCTGTCTTTTTCCCAGAAATCAGGCTCTCCGTCTCTGGGCTGGAGAGGCTGCTCCTCTTTGCTGCGTGGCTTCCGAGAATGGGATGCTGCCTTCTGGAAGGGGGAGGAAAACAGCTCTGGAGGCTTCACGTTATCACCTCATCACTTCCACGAGGAAAAGACAATTCTTTTTTT
>JAQHUG010000112.1:5302716-5319712 GCA_028555095.1 Dicrostonyx torquatus
AAAAAAAAAAAAAAAAAAAGAAGAGGAGGGGGAGGAAGAAAAGCAGGTGCAGCAGCACATGACAGCATTCTGGAGGTCCTGGCAAGTCACCCTGCATGTTGAGACTGCAAGACTGTGTGAGGCTACCTGAGACGCGGCTTCAAGACACCAAAAAAGAAAAGAATCCGATTATGACAAAAAATCTGGGGGTTCTGTCCCAAGGACTGAGTTTTTTATGTATTAGAAGACCCTGGATCAGGCCGTGTGAGGAGTTCTTGTTACAGTGGAGAAGCACTAGCTACTTCCAGAACCTCCTGACCTTCCTTCATATCCCGAGGCTGGCTGACTTCACACGCACTAGGTCAGGTCTTGGCAAGTATGGCTTGTGCCTGGATGCACGCTACAAGCAATGAACTTTGCCTTCCTTCATATCCCGAGGCTGGCTGACTTCACCAGGCACTAGGTCAGGTATTAAGTCAGTGTAGGTTGTGCCAGGATACACACGACAAGCGATGAACAGTTGACAGCAACTCTCTGAGAGCACACGAGGGTGAGGGCTCACGCTGAACCATGCTTGCTTGCCGCAGGGCTATCTCAGTTAGTGCTCAATCACCTCTCTCCAGTAGCTGCAGACCTATAATAAAGTCTGGCATAGTTAAGTCATTGCCACAATTCTAGGTAAGCTGAATATGTCTAAATATTCCTCTGTTTTGATCTGGAATTAAGAGAGTACTTTTCCTCACTGATTGAACTGACTGGAGCCGGAGCAGTTCAACTTTCCCATTCCCAACCCTTTTTCACCTGAGAAATCCTCACACAACTCCAGATATACAGGTATAGAAAATATGGATATAAATTAAACATATACTGATAATAAATTATAAGAAATGGTTGTAAAACACCTATAAACACTATATAAACACAATTTCATCATTTATTAGTGAGAGTAAATTTGCATTGCTAATGAGATCAGTGTGCTAATTTCAATTTAATTTTACAATGAAAAACTAAATATTATCTGAATACTTTTTACTGTAGAGGGAAGAGCATCTTCAATGCTTTTCAGAGTTAATTAGCATTTTGACTTGATAATTAGAGATGCTGAAAAAGTTATTTCGCATGAGTGTGTAATTAAGGGCAGAAGAAGGCTTAGGGCCATTTCAGAAATGGTTAGAGGGCTGGGAGAAGAGGCTCAGGGGTCAAGAGTACTGTCTACTTTTGTAGAAGACCCAGCTGAAATGTGACGATCGTGTTCCTGTAAGAGCTGGAGTTTGCCCATGTGTAGTAAACACTGCAGTGCACAGAATACACTAGTCAACTCAAGCTACAGCATTGGAGGTGGCATTGGCTGTCTTGCCTGGTGTGAGGGCATACACCGTGCAAACGGAGTACACCGTGTGGTCAGAACCAAACCTGCAATGCAGCTGTGTGCGGGAACACCAACAAGCCTGCTGGAAAACCCTCAGATTTGTTACACTTTTAACTTTAAATCTCTGGCTGTTGCATGTTCATTGGCCATGTAGCGCTGCTGGTTTTTGCACTTCCGACATTCAGTCACACAAGCCCATGTGTAGCCACGGTTTAAGACCCGGATTAGACAACGAAATGAGATGAAGCTGAGCGTGAAGAATGGAGCTAGGGTGTGTGTGGGGGGACGGCAAGAGTGCCCTTCACACCTCTTGCAGTCTTTCCTGTTCCAAAGAAAGAATTGGCCTTCCTCCTACAAGAAATAGTAAGCTTAGTAGGAAAAACAACAAACAAATAAAAACACAAAAACAGTAAGTAGAGACCCACCTCCCTCTACAGTCTCAGATGCAAGATCATTCCCTCTCAGCCAAAGTAGCTCTGTATGACCCTCAATGTCCTCCAGTGAGACGCAGGGTTCCTGACTACTTCCACAAAGAGTATCTTCCTGACGGTCAGTCATCACCGACCAGCTGCACTTACCACAGCAGTGGTCTTAAAGTCTCAGTAGCTAGCAGGGTGGCACTGTTGGTGGACTAGAACCAGCTCTGCTCTTCTAGTCTGGATTTATTTTGCTCCAGACAGGGACATACTGTGTCATTGCCCAGCCTGCCCTTGAACTTGTCATCCTCGGCCTCCGGCTCCTAAATAGCTGGGATTATAGGCATGCACCACCATGCCCAGCTTGGACTACCTGTACAAGAAAAATAGCCTCCTTTTTGTTAATAGGAAACTGCTTTACTATTTGTTACATCCTTGGCTGGTAACAGAATTGGTCATCTAAAATGAGTGGCAGCTTCGAGACGGTAAAGGTGCTTGCTACCAAGCCTGATTACCTGAGTTCAAACCTCAGGACTCTCATGGTGGAAGAAAAGAACAGACTCACCCAGGTTGTCCTTCGACCTCCCCATGCATATCATGACACACATGTGCACACACATGCACACAAAGCAAATGAATAAATGTAGTAAATGGCTCCGGGGAACAGACCCAAAAATGTGGACCTATGTAGAAGAGGCAGTCAACTGGGAAATCAGGCAGGGATCCTGGGCATGTGATGGGAAAGTCACTTATATTATCACCCGCTAAAAGACCCAGACACAGAAGGCATCAAAGTTTTACTATAAAAATAGGGAAAATGTACACACGTTGTTGTTTTACTATTTATTTATTTATTGGTTTTCCGAGACAGGGTTTCTCTGTATAGCTTTGGAGCCTCTCCTGGCAGCTCTGTAACCCAGGCTGGTCTTGAACTCACAGAGATCTGCCTGCCTCTTCCTCCCAAGTGCTGGGAATAAAGGTGTGCACCACCACTGCCTGGCCCCTATTTGTTTATTTTTGAGACACAGTCTTGCTATATAGCCCAGGCTGACCTTCAACAGCAATCCTGCATCAGCCTCCCATGTCCTGGTATCCAGTTGTGTGCCAGCTTGCTGGTTGATTTATTAAGTATTTCTTGGTTTGCAGTCTGACTGACATGGAGACTTGTTAGAGGTGAAAAAAGCCACTTGAAATGTCCTACCATGGAGCCAGTTGGACAGAGTGGGCAGCAGATCATCATTCTTCATTTGTTGTGATAGGGACAGACAGCCTTTCAGCTGTGATTGGCTGGATTGTGAGGGTCTTCAGGAAGGGCTGGCACAGCCCCCAGACAGGCAGGGGTTTGAGTTGGGTGGGATAAAGTGCAGAGACTTTTTTTTTCTTTTTCTTTTGGTATGTGGATACATGTTTTTTACCCAAGCAGTCCAGAAGAGGATCTTGGATCCTTTGGAACTAGAGTAGAGAGTTGTGAGCCACCATGCGAGTGCTGGGACTTGAACCTGTCTCCTCTGGAAGAGCAGCCAGTGCTCCTAACAATGAGCCATTTCTCCAGCCCTAGGGGTGCTATGTTTTTGTTTTTCATCCTGGGAGAGACAATGTTCTATGGGACAGGGTTATTCAATGTAATTCTCATTCTAAATTTCTTTCTTCAATTTTACCTTTTCATTTGTCTTTTTTGTTCTTTTGTTTTGCTTTGTTTATTAGTGTTCTGAGAGTTTCCTGTAGCCTAGGCTGACCTCAAACTCACTTTGTAACTGAAAATGACCTTGAACTCCTTACTTCATAGACAGGTTGAGATGCCATCTGTCTGTCTGTGGTGTATGTGCATTCTCGAGTGTTCCATCTATCACTCTCCATCTTATTCTTTTAAAAAAAGGTTTCTCACTGAACCTAGAAGTAGGCTGGCAGTCAGCAAGACCTAGTGACCCCCCTCCTCTCTACCCTCCACCCTGCTAAGTTATACATGTACTGCCCTGTGAAGTGTTTTAATCGGGTGCTGGGGATTTAAACTCAGGTCCTCATGATTTCACAGCAAGTGTTTTACTCACTGAGCACCAAAATTGTGATCTTTAGTTTCTCTGTTGTTTTGTTTTTTCCAGACAGGGTTTGTGTAGCCTTTGCTGTCCTAGAACTAACTCTGTAGACCAGTGGGGCCTCCGACTGAGACCCTCCTGCCTCTTTTAGCTTCTCTTTTTGTTTTTCTTCCCCCATCCTTCCTAGAGTTTTGAACCCAGCCAGAACTATGTACATGCTAGGCAGGAATTCTACCATGGAAATACAGAAATACACCCTCAGTCCTGCATTTCAAGACTACGCCCTCATCCACTATTTTCAAGTTCGTTTAAAAACTGATTCAGTGTTCTATGGCAACCTCTTGCCCTCGGTACCTGTGAAGATGAAATAGTTCAGCATACACAAGCTTGCTCTGAGCCCTTGAACAGCACAGCAAATGTGGTGGCATTGCTCAATTAAAAATGCTATTTCAGTCTCTCAGGGCTGCCCTGAAGGTTGTCATTAGCAGGAAGGGACTTGCTTCAGAATAAGAGGTTGCGTGGGTGACTGGTGGGAAGCCTGGGAGGACACGAGGAGAAAGAACTACTTTGGTTTAAAACGTATGCTTTGTCCAAAAGCTCAGGGGAGGTGTTGCCTCTTTCCTGCAGTCATTGTTATAAAAACAGTTTGGTTGGTAAACTGCAGCGAGAATAGGACTCACACACCACCCGAACTCTCCTCGAGGAGGCCCCAGGGAACCTGAGACTCTTTTTATGGCAGGACTTGAGACAGGGCCTCACAACTAGCCAGGAATGGCCTTGAGCTCAAGGTCCTCCCACCTCTGCCTCAAGTGCTGGGATTAAAAGCATAAAATAACACCCGAGACTCGATAAAAATGAAAATTATTTATGTAATTTTTTTTCAAGCAAATCCATCATGGTGGTATAGACCCATAATCATTGCTAACAGGGAGACTGGGTCGGAGGATCACAAGTCCAAGGCCAACTTGAGCTATGTATTAAATTTACCCAAATATTAAACCAAAGATGCATTGCTGGGCGGAGGCACGCTCCTGCAGTTCTAGTTTCTACAGGTGCTGGGGCAGGAGGTTTCAGCTGCCATCAGCTTACTTCTGAAATGATTTAACATCAGTGTGATTTGATTTTGTTGCTTGGTTCCTGACCCTCCGGATTGCAAACTACTCTGAAGTATGTCTTTGTTACTTTAGTTTTCTTGCAGGGAGGAGGGGACAAAATATCAAAACTTGATTACATTTGTTCCTTAGTTTTTTTGTTTTGTTTTGTTTTTCGAGACAGGGTTTCTCTGTAGCTTTGGAGCCTGTCCTGAAACTAGCTCTTGTAGACCAGGCTGGTCTCACTCACAGAGATCCGCCTGCCTCTGCCTCCCGAGTGCTGGGATTAAAGGCGTGCGCCACCACCGCCCGGCTGTTCCTTAGTTTTCTGAGAAAAAGCAGCAATACATATAGCTTCCGGATTCTAGTCTTCCAGCTAAGATCAGGGTTTAGCAAGTCAGGGACCCATGAGGATTTGCCACAAACCTATTCACAGGTGGATGCAAACTTAACTTTTCAGAAACTTTGAAATGGCATGAGTTCTCTGCTAAGAAAACACACTTAAGTATCAAAGAAATATATACCAGTAAGGGGAAAATAGAATTTACTAAGAGGTATTTGAATATTGTGTGAAAACAGGAAAAAGAGGTGATCAGTAAAGAAAATAAAGTCCAAACAGTATCAAATCCAGAAGTTCCTGTACCCTAAAAGTATCACAGGTCAGGTAACTTCCAAAGAACATGAATGTAACAATCTTTCTGTTATCCTGTGTGTGACTGCAGCTGCAGGCCCCAGGCCCCAGGGCAGGGAAAGTGGGTCATTTCTCTCATCCTGTGGCATACTTCTCTTTCTCTATTTTACCATAAAGAAAAAAAGGAGGTTGGGGACCACCCTGATGGATAACAAACCCCAACCAACAGCAGCTGTTTGTGCTCATGCACCAAGATGGGGACTGTACTGGCAACAGCTACAAGTGTAGAGAAACAGGGACACAATTCTCATGCCAGGATACCTTAGGACCAACAGGGCATTAGGAGTGGGAACTCGAACCCAAGAGAAACCCAGACCCCCTTCCCCCATTACAATCAGTGGATTACAGTCTGCGGCTCTGTTGCTTAAGGAGTTTGGATCCCTTGCCAACAAACATAACTGTTGCTTTGCCTTCCTTCCTGTTTTTCGGTTCTTTAACAGAGAAAAAGAACTTGACTACAATAAACCCAAGGCACCCTATACACAAAATATTTCTCTAATTTTTCTCTGCTGCCAATTAAAACAAGATTTAGTTTATATCACTTGCAAGAGTCACAGCTCCATAGCACACATGCAGCAGCTGCCTAAGCTACTTTTTTTTTTTGACAGGGGTCTCACTGTAGTAGCCCAGGCTGACCTCGAACTCACAGAGATCCTCCTCCATCTGCTCTTGAATACTGAAATTAAATACCACCATGCTCGACATAAGGTGTGGCTTTCAGGGGCAAGGCTTAGACAAAGACATGAACTTCAGAATGAGCCAAGGTAGGTTTACTGAAACCAGAAAGGTGTTCTAAGAGAGAGTAAAGCCACCTGACAGGACAAGGGAGTCATAGTTGGGTTTCTGTAAGGTGGGCAGATATGGGATGTTGGAGCTCTCAATTTATATCTCTTAAAAACTGCTAAGAAATCACCTTCTTTCTTCCCAATCTCATCCAAAGAATGTATCCATTAATTTATTGGCTTTTGTGAGACAAGGCTTCTCTACATAGCGATTGGCCTAAAACTGACCTTAGACACCTGCTTAGAAAAAGGCAGTCGTGTAGAACTTTCCTGTACACTGTGTAATATATGTTGTTGTGATTGGGTTAATAAAAAAGCTGACTGGTCAATAGCTGGACAGGATAAGGTTAGGTCTGTGTGGGGGGAGGGGGAACCAGACTAAAGTTACTGGAAAGAAGGATTGAGTCAGAGGAGTCGCCAGTGAGGAAACAGGACGTGCAAGATGAAAGAGAGGTAATGCCGTGTGGTAGAATGTAGATTAATAGAAAGATGTCAAATTTAAGTTGTAAGAGCTAGTTAGTAATAAGCCTGAGCTGCCGGGCTTTCATTATTAAGTCTCTGTTTCAGTTATTTGGGAACTGACTGGCGGGAAAGGAAAACTCTGCTGACACAGAAGCTTCATAAGGATGGATTTAGAAACACAGAGGCAAGCCGGGCGGTGGTGGCGCACGCCTTTAATCCCAGCACTCGGGAGGCAGAGGCAGGTGGATCTCTGTGAGTTCGAGACCAGCCTGGTCTACAAGAGCTAGTTCCAGGACAGGCTCCAAAGCTACAGAGAAACCCTGTCTCGAAAAACAAAAAAAAAAAAAAAAAAAAAAGAAGAAACACAGAGGCAGATGTCTGAAGAAATCAAAAGTTAAAAGTGGTTACCATGGGGGAAGTATAGGGTGGGAGACTTTCTTCATTACGAGGCTTGTGTTGCCAAAACCCTTGAGTAGTGTCTTACTAGGTACAGGATGAAGAAATGGAAGGATGATCAAAAATAGCCACTGGTTTTCCTTGCCAGACTGAAGGTGAGGGTGTCATAGAACAGAAATAAATAAGTCACCGGCATGAGAACCACTCCACTTACTGTATGTACACCTAGAGCTGGCTATGGAGAAGAGTTTTTTTTTTGTTGTTATTTTTGAGACAGTTTTGCTGTAGCTCTGGAGCCTGCCCTGGAACTCAATATACAGAAGTGGTTACCTTAAGAAGGGGGAGTGAAAGAAAATTCCCTGAACTCAGGAAGGGTTTTCAAAAGATTGCAAATAGGAGATCCAGAATGACAAACGTCAGGGCCATCTTACTAGATACTCTCTAGTTTGATCCTCATTACCCACAAGGCAGAAGGGAGAAACAGTTCCTGTAATTGTTCCCGCACATCCTCCCACGTGAACGCACCCCTCCCCCATTCAAACTAAAGAGTGACACATGTGCATCCCACGGAATCTCTCGGGTTTCACTGTCCTGTAATTTTCAAATCAATCCACGACCAGCAGCAATTCATCTTAGTACCCTCTGCTGGGCATAGTGGTAGTACCTCACCGCAATCCTGACACTCAGGAGACAACGGACTAGGCGCCCAGGTCATTTTCTAATACAAAGTGAGTTCAAGACTAGCCAGGACTCATGTACCTAAGAACCTGTCTTAAAAACAGCAAAACCAACCAAGCAGTCAAACAAAAATCCCCACAAAAAGAAAACACAAAGGATGTACTCAATTTATACAATTACAAAGAGATCATAAGGTCATACTAATTGATTTGACTATATTGGCTGGCCAGTGAGCCCCACAGAAAGTCCCTGGGCTGGGAATAGGGGCAGTCCATGTATGGCAGTTCTACTGAACTTGTCCGTATTGGATTTCATGATCTAAACTGATGAGGACAACGGGCTGGGATTAGATACACACATAATGCATCTAAACTTTCTATGTGTTTTACGGGTTGGACTCAGGGCTTCATGCTTGCCAGCAAGCACTTTCCTCAGACAACCATCTCCCCAGACCTTAATTCAACTGTACTCGATGAAATACTCTAAAACGTAAAATCCTATTCAAGTAAAAACACAAGAAAATCTTATGTCTCCAAACCAAGTGCACGAACATAAAGAAATTGAGGTCCCCTCACTCCAGCTGCCCAGGTCACAACCTGAAGACAGAACACAAGTATTATTCTATAACAACACAGGAATATGTACTTTCCTCAAGTACCTCTTGCCCTGGTAATGAACTCAGTACTAAACATTTTTCTCTTTTTCTGTAGTCTAATTTTTTTTTTTTTGGTTTTTTTCGAGACAGGGTTTCTCTGTGGCTTTGGAGCCTGCGCTGAAACTAGCTCTTGTAGACCAGGCTGGTCTCGAACTCACAAAGATCCGCCTGCCTCTGCCTCCCGAGTGCTGGGATTAAAGGCGTGCGCCACCACCGCCTGGCTTAGTCTAATTTTTTTACGCAACTTGTGCCACTGTGTTTCAAGAGGATAATTTCCCACAATTACAGAATTACATAAGTTGGCAATGCAGTTTGAATAGCTAACATGGCTGAATTTTGTGAATCTTAAGATTATATATACCAGAACTAATAATTTCAGATTTTGCCAGTAGTATACACAACTCCAGGGAGCAGTCACTCTCAGAATGTAACTGGGCACACACTTATAAAAGGCAGGTTCTAGATTTTTTAACTAACCTGACATTTCTAATCCACCCTAAAATGATTTCTATACCGAAATACTCCATAAACCCATCACAAAACCTATAGTCTGTCTTTTAAACAGCAAATAATTCAACCTAGCAGGTAGGTCACATGAGCTTTCGATTCTGCAGTCTTAATTCAGCTAAGGGTTTTTCCGACTAGTCACTGACCTTCTCTATTAGAGAAAGCAAGGATTTTCACCTCCAACAGACTGCCAAGATAGGACTTTATTATACAATGTGTAAAGCTACAGCTCCGTAACTTGAAGGCTTTATTAAGGAAGAAAGAAGGAAAAGGACGACTTAATACAAACTCCACTCTAAGCCTTTCTAGATCTTTTACTGCCAGACATGTTGTACAACATGAAATCCCAGCAAAAGCAACCGACACAGAAGCAGCAGCAAGAAAACAACCAGAGAGCCGGGCGGTGGTGGCGCACGCCTTTAATCCCAGCACTCGGGAGGCAGAGGCAGAGGCAGATCTTTGTGAGTTCAAGGCCAGCCTGGTCTACAAGAGCTAGTTCCAGCGCAGGCTTCAAAGCCACAGAGAAATCCTGTCTCAAAAAAACCAAACCAAAACAAAACAAAAAACAAAAAGAGAGGCACACAGGTTCTTTTTTTCTTTTTTTGAAGTATTTTTATACTATATTAAAAAACTCATAAAATAAAAAAGGGATCCATCAACATATATCTCAGAAGTCCATCCAAGAGTCTCAGTGTCCAACAGCCATGGAGGCTGACGCCTGTGTCATTGCTCAGTCTGCAGCTTTGTAAGGATCACAGAGGTGACTTTAGGTTACAATCAGACTTGTTCCGCCAGATCCAAGACCCTGAATTTATCCAAATTGTAGAAACATGCTTTAACCACCCGTCCACCAAAATACCTCCCATTCAGATCCACAACAGCTAAAAAGCAAACAAAAAGACAATCAGTTAATTCCAAGTGTCCTGGAAGACATCAAAACAAAGCAACATTAACATTTGTTAAATTCTTTAATAGTAAACAGTGTACCTTTAATTGCTGATTCAACTCTCTCAAATTCTAAAAATATCCGTACTGCTTCATCATCAGGGGCACCAGGAATCTAGAACGGAAAGGACCATAGGAGTAAAGCTGTGTGTCCAGCATATACTTTAATTATGTGTGCGCGTGCATGCACACACATACACGTGACAAAAGTGGTAAACCATCAAGGAAATAACTATAAATTGCTCATGTAAAAAATGTACTAATCCGTTCTGAGGGGCTGAGAACACATATCTGAAGCTAATCAATGCAGTCTTTGACTTCCTGGACAAAGCTGCCCGTGGCAGCTAGCATACAGTCAAGTGATCATACCGTCAGCAAACAGGATGAAGCAGCAGCAGCAAAAGCAGAAACGTTAGCAACAGAGCATTACTCCAGTTGCCTTCACATAGGTCTACGTTTTTCTCTAGCTTTGTTTAGCTTTTCAAGCCTTCTATAATATGGCCCCACTCCATGTATGTAAGCAGAACTCCCTAACTAATCCCCGAGTCCTCCTCACTCTCCGGCTGCCCCCATCTAAACACCCTCCTCCACCACTTCCCACACACCCAATCAAAGCTTAGCTCACACCTCATTGTTCACAAGCCTTCTTGTTTTTGCTGACCCCATTCTCAAGATCTGTACTTACAGCCAACACCACTAGGTCTCCTATTATATTTTTTAAAAATTTATTTATTTTATATAGTGTTCTGCCTCCATGTATGCCTGCATGACAGAAGAGGATATCAGATCTCATTATAGACAGTTGTGAGCTACAATGTGGTTGATGGGAATTGAACTCGGGACCTCTGGAAGAGCAGTCAAATGCTCTTAACCTTTGAGTCATATCTTCAGTCCCTAGGTCTACTATTTTATATTTCCTGCTTATTTGTTATGTGCTGTTTCTTCAACTGAACATATTCCTGAAAACACAACACAGAACGGGCTCAATGAGAGGCCCTAGATACTTATAAAACGGTGTAATAAAATACTCACATTATACTACCAAATAAAATCTACTTGTTTTTACAATTAAAACTAATACCCAGCTGGAAGTGCTGGTACACGCCTTTAATCCTGGCAACTGGGAGGCAGAAGCAGGCAGATCTCTATGATCTCAACGCCAGCCTGATCTACAAAGCAAGATTTTGTCTTAAAAACAACCAACCAACCAACCATGAAATAACAGCAAGCTAACACATACGAGAAATATAACTAATATGCATTAGCTTCTGTGGTAAGACAATGTTACTGGGCCAATGTCAGTGCTACTTGTGGAAGAGAATTTATAATCTGCCAATTATAAGTTCTATCAAAAGGAAATCTTCCTACCTCAAATATCACACATTTCCCAACTTTGCCATATTTTTCACATTCTTCCTTGGTTTCAACTTCCAAGTCTTCATCGACCTCTCCTGCACCAACCATGTTCTATATAGAAACAGAGAAACAAATACCAAACATAATCCACAAACGTGTAAGTTTTCAGAAATAACATTTTCTTTCATAAAGGCAAATGTTCTCTCCCTCAGCCACCCAGTAGCAGAACCTTGCACATGCTAGGGAGTATCTAATCCCGAACCACATTCCAGATGTGGGGTACGTTCTCATCCTCTCAAGTACCCAAAGCTGGCTTTTCTGCAAACATACACGAAGCTTTGAAAAGTGCTATAAGACTATATGCATGGAACAACACCTACGAGGATGTTCCAGAAAATTTCAACACTTTCAACTACTTATTTCCTGCAGTTTCAATGTCACACTTTACACTTTAGATTATTTAGAGGATAATCTAAAACCCATCTGTACAGATCTGCCCAAAGGCATTATCTGAAAAAATATCATTTTCAGTATTCTTTTCAAAAGTTCATTGATTTTTATATGGATGAGCATTTTGCTTAAATGTATGTCTGTGTACCATGTGAGTGCCTTGTGCCCTCTAAGGCCAGAAGGGGAATCCCCTCAAACTGGACAGGTGTGAACCGTCATGTGAGTGCTAGGAAGCAAACCTGGGTCCCATGCTCTTAATCCGCTCTTAATCTCTGCACCACTGCTCCAGCCCATATTTTCAGTATTCTTTGGGGGGCGGGGCACAATCAAATCAAGTGTTTATTGAGGGCCTGTTATGCGCTAAATATTGTTCAGGGTACTCGGGACACATCAGAGAATAAAACAAGGAGCTTCGCCCTTGTGGAGCATACAGTACACCACTTACTACCAATTCACCGGCGTACCGCTTGAGAGCCTGGGCAAGTCAATATTCTTAACTCTTAGGTTATCAGCAGAACTTTATGAAAGACCATAGAGACAGGTAGACTCGGGGGACAGGTTTCTTTTACTTCTTACCCTCAGCAGGACCACTTTAGTAGGGCACTTAAGTATTTCAGTTAATGGATTTGAATCCGACTTCTTGGATGCATCTGTATCAAAACATATCATCAGACACTATATTGGTTAATTGTTGCAGCACAATCTAGAACCACCTAGAAGGGCCTCTGAGAATGTCTGTGATATACTATCTTTTTTTTTCTTCTCAAGACAGGGTTTCTCTGTGTAGCCCTGGCTGTCCTCAAACTTAAGAAATTCTCCTGCATCTGCCTCCTGAGTGAGATATTATCTTAATTATATTTATTACTATGGGAAGGCTTCTGGGGTTTGGGGGCCTAGACTATACCATGCTGGGAAAAGTAAACTAAAATTAGGTAAATGCACTAATTCATTGCTCTTCTCTCCCATCTACGTGTTATGTGACTAGCTGCTTCAAGTTCCTGCTGTCAGCCCTCAGTAATAAACTGTAACATGGAATTGAGCCAAATAAAGCTTCTCATGAGTTTCTCGTCAGTGTATTTTACCACAGCAACGGGAAATGAAATTGATGTGGGATTCCCCTCTGTATGCTGTGAATAAGTTTTATTACCATTGGTTAATAAAGAAGCTGTTTTGGCCAATAGCTTAGGTGTTTTCTTAGCTAGCTCTTACATCTTAAATTAATCTGTGTATCACCATGAGGCTGTGGCCTACCAGTAAGGTTCCAGCATCTTTCTCCTTAGGGAGCCACACGACATCTCCCTGACTCCACCTTCTTTCTCCCTGCATTCAGTTTAGTTTTCTTGCCTAGCTCTATTCTGCCCTGCTATAGGCCAAACCAATGATAATACAACATGTTCACAGCATACAGAGGGGAATCCCACATCATGAAACTAAGAAGTGTTAGAACTGAATCCCAACATGACTAATTCAGTTACAATAGCAATTTTATTATTTGTGCCCTCAAGTCATCTATAAAAGCAACCAGTCCCTGCAATAAATTTTTTTTCTTTGAAATATGCTTTTATGTTATTTCCTGAAAGTTTCTGGCTTCTACCATTACCTACCATCTTTTGCTCATTTCATTTGCTAAATGGCTGGCAGAACATACAGATTAAAAAATTTACTGGGAGCCCTTGTCTTGGAGTAGCAGTTTAAGGTTGCTGGCCCAGACACTTAATTATCTAGCTATTAGCTAACTTCCTTTAGATACTTTTGTAAACTGGGGTAACTACTGTTTTTGCAACCAGCACTCAGCATTCAGACAACTGACTGCTGTTGAGCCGTGAATTAACAGGGCTGCCAGTCGAGTTGCAACTACGTTATTTCAGGGAAGGAAATTCAGAGAAGCGCTCACACACACACACACACACACACACACACTCAGAGAAGCGCTCACACACACACACACACACACACACACACAAAATCATCTTTTTACTTAAAATGTTAAGATATATGTCTCATCCCTATTTTCTATGCATACAGAACAAATTATAAAAATCAAATGAAAATAAAATAGCAACTAGGTACTACAAATGAATGATCGGTAAGTGAACCAAAAGCCACATCTATACTGGAAGGGCAAAAAACTGTGAAGATCCACTGAAGATGTGGGTACAGCAGATGCCGAATATTTATTATCAAGCTATGGAGATTCTTTGCCTAATCAAAGCAGCAGGAAAACTTTGCTCCTACAAGCATATTTCATCTCTGCCTTGGTTCTGGAGAAAATAAAGATGAGTCTCAAGGCTTCTGGAGAAAATAAAGATGAGTCTCAAGGCTTCTTGTGTCATAAGACAGAGGTGGGAAACATGCCATAACTAGAAATCACCGTGCACCAAAAGGGAGGGCAGACCTTTCCTCTGGGCTGAAGGACACACAGTGCTCTGTGAACTTACCTTGAGACTCGCCCTTCTCCGTCGCATCACCCACAATGATCTTGCCGCCCCGCTTGCTGGTCTTCTCCACCGATAATGCAGTACTCAGGCCTTGCTCATGTTTCCCCAGCCCCTGGCCTTCCCGGAAGCCATACTTCTGCATGATCTTATGAGCCACTGTGCCACTAGGAAGAAAGGAAAAGGATCCTTATAGTTTATGCCACTGACGTCAGAGCACACTGGATCTAGGGCAGCAACACCCTGGCCAGAAACAGGGTGTATACCACAAGGGCTTCCAGACACACAGTTAGTAGTGGCTTCTAGATGGAAGCTATGAGGATGCCCAGGATGGGAGAAATAGAAAAAGCTGATAAATACAACCAAGATAGCCTGAGTTTATCTCTGTGGGAAATGAGTTTTCATCATGTTAAGAAAAACTGTGTCTCTGCGAGCTCCCTACCTGCACTGTTACCTCGCTAAAAACCAGTTAGAAACCTGGCCCATCAAATTCTAAGTATGAGGCTTCAGATAAAAAAGATGGTATTTTCTCATGGCATAGTGGAAGCTACACTGAAAGAGCCTTAGAAAGGATCTACTCAACAGAAGGAAGTAAAACAAGGCCAAGGCTAGATGATTAGTTTAAGGTCAAACACAAAGCAAGAAAGCATCTGAAATGCTTTTTTCCAGGTGTTAGGGCACAAAAGGAACTGGATTCTCGGTCTGCTGCATAAGAAGGTACAATTTTCTCCTGGTGCCCAAGGGTCTCAAGGGTGCTGCCTGTGATACCATCTGCTTGGCTTTGGCTCTCAGAGCCCAGCTTCTATCAGTCTTCTGTAATTCCTTTCAATTTTCTTTTGAACAAACTACTATAACTATACCATACTGGATCTTTTTTTAAGTTAAAAATCCAATTCTTATTTAAATGACAATCAAACAAAACACCACTTTTAAGGTGAGCAGGAAGGACAAGAACCAAAAGCATGTCCCTGTTATCTTCCGCTCCAGTGAGACGAGCACTGTTGGGCAAGAAAGTCGTCCTGGAGCTGCACTAAATCTGCACTAATTGTACTGTGTGGTTACCAGAAGTTGAGATTAGCCTGAGTAAAGAAAGAATTTTCATTTCTTAAAAGTTCTCCCATTGCATGAGCCGGGCGGTGGTGGCGCACGCCTTTAATCCCAGCACTCGGGAGGCAGAGGTAGGTGGATCTCTGTGAGTTTGAGACCAACCTGGTCTACAAGAGCTAGTTCCAGGACAGGCTCCAAAGCCACAGAGAAACCCTGTCTCGAAAAAACCAAAAAAAAAAAAAAAAAAAAAAAAGTTCTCCCACTGCATGAGGCCAGTCATCTACTCCAACTCTTACTCCCTTCATTAGTATCTCCTGAGGGCTCTCAGAACCCAGTTACACACACAGTGGGACTACCACACCTGATGCCTTACTAGTAGCATTTCTACTGCAAGCAGCATCCTGCTAAACAGCACGGAACAAATAATTTAGGGCACTGCCACTTGAGCAGCCCTTCGCAGCACTAGAGCTAAGATAAAATACAGTGGCACACACCTGCAACCCTAACATCAGCACTCCAGATTCTGAGGCAGGCAGCAGGAGGACAGTGAGTTTGAGGCCAACCTGGGCTATATAAGGAGATGTTACTCTAGAACCAACAAATAAAATCCACCAGTCTTATTCAAATGTCAATGTTTGTTTTTCAAGACAGGGTTTCTCTGTAGCTTTGGAGCCTGTCCTGGACCTCACTCTGTAGACCAGGCTGGTCTCAGACACCTGCTTATCTCTGCCTCCTGAGTGCTGGGATTAAAGGCGTGCACCACCACCGCCTGGCTCAAATGTCCATCTTAAAATTCATTTTTTCATACTATGACAAACACATGTCTATAGAGATAGACTGACTGACTGACTGGAGTTTTTTGTTTTGAGGGGGAGTGGTTAGGGTGAAAGCCTAGGATTAGCATACAGCAGGCAAGCCTTCCATCACTAAGCTCCAGCCCTAGCCTAGTTTCTTAAAACCAAAGGTGTAAAACCACAATCTAAGGCAAATGACTCATTTCTTCAGGAAAACCCTGTGCCCCTCCTCCTTTGGAGATAAGCCGAATCATCTCTAATTCCTATAAGCTAATCTATTTGCACATTATGAAAAACAGGGTAATTATCAGAAACTTCTTCTATATATAGAAATAATATGTCTAAATCAACTTGTACTAGACAGCTGCTTGTACTAGTGGGCTGAAAAACACTCAACATGATTTGAACACTAATCCTTTACAAAGCAACATGTGACCACTGTCTTCATTTTCACATGAGTTCCACCTACAGAAAGGGTGACAAACAGCTCATATGTTTTTCATTATCACTGTGTAGCCCAGGCTGGCCTGAAAAATCACAATCCTCTGCTCTGCACTTCCAAAGGACGGTGCCATACCCATGCCCCCGCCCCGATCTCAAGCCACTTTGATATTTTTCTTAATTAGCCAAGACACTTAAAGCATTAATTACCCCATGTTGGCAAGGAAGGAGTTGCTGGGACCAGTTGGAGATCTTGGTCTATCCGGCTCCTCATACACTGGGGGAGGAATAGCAGCTTTGGAAGACTGTGATCGAGGTCTTGAGTCCTCTTCGTAAGGAAAATCTCGGGGTACTGTTGGAGAAAAGTAAAGTAGGCTCCATAAAAAACAAAAACTAAGCCGGGCAGTGGTGGCGCACACCCATAAAGCACTCCCAGCACTCAGGAGGCAGAGGCAGGCAGATCTCTGTG
>JAQHUG010000112.1:5320112-5335726 GCA_028555095.1 Dicrostonyx torquatus
AAAAAAAAAACAAGAAAGAAAAAAACCCATCAAAACCCAAAGCTTCACTAGCTTCAACTGTTCAATTGAACTGATTTAACCTACATTTTTGTTATGTTCTTTCTTTCTTAAAAAACAAACAAACAAAAACCACTGTCCCTCTTTCAGCATATTTCAGCAGTCTTCACAGACAGCATGAACTGTTCTGAGAGGACTTTTCAGATGCACTGATTTATGTATGTGTATGCCCGAGTATATGTATGGACAGGTGGCTGATGCTGGGAACCTAACCCATGGCCTCTGGAAATAATAAACACTTAATTGTGAGCCATCCAGTTCTCCACTCCTGGTGTTTTCTTTAAACAAGAATAAAAACTATATATCAACATTCAGAACAGTAGGCTACATTATTCATACACATGTGCTTTGCTACCTTCTGTCCCTCTAATGTGTTTGGTTCACAACATCTATGTAGCTTTTTAAAAACCCAGAGTAGGGCTGGAGAGACGGCTCAGCCATTAAAGGCTAGGCTCACAACGAAAATATAAAAACCCAGAGTAGTAGAGGACTCTTAGTTCTACTGCTCATATCCTCCCAAGCATACTTCTCACATCTTACTGAAATGCTGCCTACCCATTAAAGCACTCACTTAGATGACAACTCTTGCTTGACTGCAGGATTCCTGTGTGCTCTAAGGAAATGCAATGCAACTCTCATTTGAGGCCCACAGCAGAGTACCTGCTCTAGACTCTTAGCTAGCTGCACAGACCATAGAAAACGTGTTTGAGATCAGGACCATATTCAGTTGCTTGTTAACCCAGCTGCATATTAGCATCAACAGGAAGCTTTAAAGACATAGATGCATGGGACCCACCTCTCAAAAACAGTTTGTCTGTCAGGTGTTTTGTCTGTTTGAACAATGTGTGTATACATATATAAAAATATATATACTTAATGATATTCTTAAATTATCTTCTTTTAGAACACAATAAATAGTATACTACATATTAAAGAATATTAGCGCTGAAATGATGGATCAGTGGTTAAGAGTATTGGCTGCCTTACAGAGGGCCCAGATTTGATTCCCAGAACCCCCATGGTGGCTCACAATCTTCATAACTCCAGTTCCAAGGATACAATGCTTTCTTCTAATCTCTATAGGTATAAGGTATAATACAGGCAAAACACTCATATACATAAGAATAATAAATATTTTTAAAAGATTGCTGGTGACTTTTAATTTTGTTTCATTTATTTATTTTTATTTTATGTGAGTGTTTTGCCTGCATTTATTCCTATTTATAATGTGTCTGCACATCTAATGCCCATGAAGGACAGAAGGAGGTGTCAGATTCCCTGGAACTGAAGTTACAGATGGTTATTAGCCACTACGTGAGTGCTGGGAATCAAATTTGGGTCCTCTGGAAGAGCAGCTGGTGTTTCTAACGGCTGAGCTATCTCTGCCAGCCTAGCCATTTATTTTTAATGATAACGTATGCGTTAGCACAAAGCATGGGATAAAGCCCAACTGCAACCCAGATGTTAGACGAGCTCCAGAGGAGAGTCAGCAGTGGGTGGACATGCTTTAGCCACGTATGTAGAAAAATACTACTCAGTAACAAAAAGTGATGCAATTTTTTTTTTCTTCTTTGAGACAGGGTTTCTCTGTAGCTTTGGAGCCTGCACTGGAACTAGCTCTTGTAGACCAGGCTGGTCTCGAACTCACAGAGATCCTCCTGCCTCTGCCTCCCGAGTGCTGGGATTAAAGGCGTGCGCCACCACCGCTCGGCCGATGCAAATTTTTTTAAACAAGAAAGACACTGCCTCCTTGTGAAAGGTCACAAAATACAACAGGCTCTAAACTCTGAGACACAAAATTTATTACCTATTGTGATTTTTGGACAGGTCTCACTCTACAGCACAAGGTAGCCTGGAAATGCACCATTTAGCACAGGCTGACCTTGACCTTCCTGCTTTTGTCCTCCATGCTGGGTAATGGGCTTGAGCAACTATTGCTTTACTAACTTCAAAGAAACCTCACACAAACATGAAATCTTGATAAAAACAACAAACAGTAAACACCAATTTATCTTCCTGCACTTACAGAGCTGGAGAGATGGCTGGAGAAGAACACTAACTGCTCTTCCAGAGAGGATTTGAGTTCAATTCTCAGCACCTACATCACAGCTCACAATTGTCTGTAACTCCAAGATCTAACACTCTCACACAGACACATGCAGGCAAAACACCAATGTACATAAAAAGTAAATTTAAAAAAAAATTCTGTGCCCAGATCCTGGTATTAAAAAATTCCAAGTGGTGGTACATGCATTAGTTCTGGCACTCAGGAGGCAGAGGAGTCCACAGCTCTGGGCCAGCCAGTACTACACAGCTGAGACCCTGCTGCAGAACAAGACAAAGCACATCACCCTAGTGCAGTAGGCGGCAACGGCCACCATGACTTCAGGGGCTGCTTTGCTTTAAACGCAGGAAACGAGAGGTTCACACAGAATATCCACGGTCCATAAATAAGAAGAAAGAAATGTACATACACTCCTTGTCTTTCTCTACAAGAGAAGTAGGTGGGGCGATGGCAGCTCCTCCCATACCTGTGAAAACACGAGCACAGAGATGAAAGGACAACACACAAGAACTACTGCTCAGCACACGCCCTTTGTCCCATCACCACCCTTCTCTCCAAGAGAGCCATCTCGTCCCTCATGGCAGCATCCTAGCAATTATACGTCTAAAGCTGGTATCAAATGTAAAAAAGTAAGACTCATGAGCGCCAAGTCCTAACTGAGTAGCTATTAACAACTGACAGTTTCTGGGGAGCGTTTAGGAGAATGATGTCATCAGATGGCCTCACACCCAGAGTCCAGTGGGGCAGCGTATTAGACTGGACTAATGGGCTACTTATTCTTCTTAAGGAAGACACGACAAAGCTGGAAGAGGACAGGGAAGCAGGGGGTAAGCTGGGAGGGTGAGGGGTGAGTATAATCAAAACACATCCTACTCATGTATGAAAGTCTCTAAGAATAAACACATATTAGAAAATGTAGATGATACCCAAGCACAATTATTTTTCAAAAGGCATTTAGGAACCCCAGAATGTAGTCATCAAGTGTTTTTTAAGGAAAAAGCAAACCCCCACAGAAATAGCACATTGACTTGGCACCTGTTTATTTATAGTTTTATTCTGGCTTCATAAACCTTTAAAAGTGTATAGCTTCCTGTTTCCAATTGGGAAAACAATCAGAGAATGAATCCAAAGAAATGGGATAAATCCAGCTCCCTGTGATGCCACGCCTAGGCCACTTCCCCACTAAGCACACTCCTGACCCCTCTTGGGATTGTGAGTCCCAGCTCTTGAGGAATCTGTCAGGCATTGTCACTGTTCCTGCTCATGTCTGCTAGACAAAAAATGTGGACACAAACCAAAAGAAAAGACAATTAGGATATTGTGAATACAGACTATAAGGAATTCTTAATTATGTGAACCTGAAAACACACAGTATCCTGGTCACAGCTCTAGCATGAGCACTCTGGGGGTCAGGGAGGACTGACTTCCATCGCACAGAAAGAGACTGTCTCAATCCTCCCACAGTGTATTGTAGCTTCACCAGTAAAATAAAAATAACAAAAGGTCAATTGAAATTGGTTAAAAATACCATATTGTACCAGCCCAAGTTTCACAAAAGAAATTAAAGCCAGTAGAGAAGCACCATGATTAACAAACTGGGTGACTAAGATTTTAGTTAGGTTCATATTTCTTGTTAATTTATGTTCTTTAGAGATATTTTCAGCAGATGTTTAAAAATCTTTTTGTTTTGTTTGTCCAGGCTGGCCTTGAACTTGTATTCCTGTTTCCACTTACAAAGTGCTGGGATTACAGGCACACACCACTGTGCCTGCTGTTAAGAGTCTAATTTATGAATTAAGCATAGTAAGAGAATGACAACAATCATTTACTATAACAATATACCAAAAAAAATTCTGTGAATGTGGCTTCTCTTAGAAGATTCTACTGGACTAGTCCATATTTTCAGACTTCAGCGGACTATGGGCAACTGAAACTTTGAAACGTTTTATAGCCCTTGAGAATGGGACTACTATGTACATCCCAGATAAAATGCTGCTATTTCTCTGTCAGTTACAAGTTCAAATACAGAGCTACTCAATGGAAGTTTGAGTACTCAATTAAGTTCCTATTAATATACAGAAAAGTACACAAAAAGATAGCAGTCACTTTATGGACTGGGAAGATGAAGCTTACAAATATTCAAGACAGAAAGCATGTTAATAAAACCAAATAATGGTTGATATTGTGTATCAAGTGCAACACTACCAGACATGGTGCAGTCAATAAACAATAAACATTACACAAGAAAGACAATGGAAGTGAGGTAGTGCAAGCCTGCAATCTTAGCATTCACAGAGCTGAGGCAGGAGGATGGTAGTGAGCTTAAAGTATGATAGGGCTACTGTTTCTGGACTATGTGCATAGTAAGATTGTCTCAAACACCACCATTACCAACTCCACCACCAAACTACAAAAACACCACCACCAACAAAAACTCAATACATTTAATTCACACATCCATCTAAGTACTAAGATAGTTAAATTGTAAACTTGTTCATTTCCACTTAGCAAGTAGTTTTAAAATTTAAATTCTATCCTATAACAGGCTTCAGCACATAGTTGGAGAGACTATTCCTGCTACAAAGCAGAACTATATATACAGAATTACCAACTATCATGACACATAATCCTTACGTTTTATGTACAAGACAACAAATTACAACGAGGGCTTCAGGTAAATAAAATGAGGGATAAGACCAAGCGTGGGCCTGTAATATCCAGAATGCACTTAGTCCCATGACTCACTCTGGAAGTTAACAGAACCTGATAGGGGTTGTGAAGGTTTGAGATGCTTAAAGCAGTGTCTGTTAGGTAGGAAACAAGTAGAGGATTCTGCCAACCAAATCAGCCACCTAAAGTGCCGGCAAGCACACCACCATGAAGCCAAAAGATTATTCTTTCAAACACCATTAGCTACTGCTTGTAAGTGCTAGGAATTTAATCTATATACAACTAAACCTCTACTTACAAAACTGTTGACAGAAGGAATGGTTCGAAGTCCCCAGTACATGTTTTGATCCCCTACTCTCTCAGGAAACAGGTGAACACGCAAAGACGTATGATGGACTGCACATTCAATTGAGTTAGTGACACATGTGCTCTGAACATGGTGTCTTCTCTCTCTACCCAGTGCTGACCAGAAATGCACTGGGCTGGAGAAGCAGGATATGACCATGCCTCAAATAAGAGTAAGTGCAGAAATACAACTAATGCTATTTTCAAAGTATACAGCAAATGTCTCAATGAAGTTCAGAAGTGGAGTATATATGAAAACAGTATGAAGCAAAGCTGCTACAGAATGCGGACTCCCTCTCATCCCCTGAAATTACCCAAACGAATGTGAAATAAACCATGTCTCAAATAAAAGGAAAAGCAAGCCTGGGACAGTGCTGTGTCTAAAGTGTGCTTATCTCTGTTTAAGCCTTACTTCTTTTCCTCCGCTCTCGCTCATAATCTTCATCTTCATCAGAGTCTGGGTCTGGTCGTCTTGAAAACCCGCTGGCTTCATGCCTGTCTTTACGCCTCCTGTAATAACATAATGAATGTTTATCACTGACAAATTAATATAGAACACAAAGCTTAAATGTCATTGTGACTTCCTCTTGGCAAAAGAAAAAAAAAACAAAAGAAAGATGTTCTTTGAGAATAAATTGTTAACTTATGTATATATATGGTGGTGATAGATACAATGGAAAAAATTCAAAAGGAAAAAATGAACATGTTCAACAGATACATGAGGGAAAAGTTTTGATATCTAAATTTTTAAGGCATATGCATATAGTTTAATGATTTCAATTTTCTAGGCTACATATTCACTCATAAAAATCACTTACCCAATAAGTAAGAAATATCATGAGCACAGAATGCATATTAATTAAATATTTTAAGAAGCTAGGTATGATGGTACATGTCTTTAATGCCAGCACTCAGGGAAGTACAGGCAAACAAATCTCTTTGAGTCTGAAGCCAGCTCGGTATATACAGTGAGTTCCAGGCCAGTCAGAGCTACACAATGAGACCCTTGGCTTTAAAAGAAAAGAAAAAAAGAGAGGGAAAAAAATAAGAAATAAATACTATTGCCTATACTTTTAAAAAGTAAATGAAAAATACATGTACTTTCACCTGGCTCAAAAATAGGAAAGGGAGCCAGGTGTGGTAATGTATGCCTTTAATCCCAGAACACGGGAGAAATAGGCTGAGTTCCGAGCCAGACTGGTCTAAAGACCAAGTCCCAGAACAGCCAGCACTACACAGAGAAACCCTGTCTCAAAAAACCAAAGCCAAAAACTAGTAAAGGAATAACACTGAAATACTGTAAATCGTTGTGATTCTAGTGGTCACAGCCCTGGAAACAACTTCAACGTGGGTTTCTGTTATGTTTTGGTTTTCAGACAGTGTCTCATGTAGCCCTGGCTAGCCTTGAACTATATATGTGGGATTACAGGCATGTACCACCACACCTGGCTACCAGTGGGTTTTCTAAGTTACTTTCTAATTCACGTAAAGTCTACACTTTAGGTTTTCAGGGTCTATAAATAAATTTTCTCAAGTGCATTTTCACAGGATGGAACAATTTCAAATTCTTAAAACCAAGTAAACGCCTACTGATTGAAACCATAACCCCAGAGCTGTGGTCCACAGCACTGCACAGTGAGAGCACAGCTGGTGGACGCTGGAGACAACACTGAAATGCGCTCATCTTCTAATGCACACTAACTGCAGGACATGTGCTCCCACGTCAAGAGGAAGCTTACTTTTCTCTTTCTTCTATTTCCTTCTGTCGCTCCAGCTCCCGCTGCCTCTGGCGCTCTTCCCTCTGGCGCTTCACTACCTTCTCATAATCATTAGGAAACATGGGATCATACTCGTCAGCTAAGGGGATCAGAACTTCCCCTGCAGAGAACCCGCTGGGAACTGGGTCCTGAGGAAGAAAAACATCCAAGTGAGTACCATCTTCATATCCTGCAGAATCAGGAATCCCAGGATCAAGGTCAGAGGATGATGAAAGAGAGGTCTTCCGGATTATCTTATATTTCCTAGATGAGTGAATAATTCATAGCAAACAACATCTCACCAATCAAGCAAGCAATTATTCATAGAAAAGCACTATAGGACTCAAAGACTAAAACAATCCCTGAACATAACCATTGTTTAAATGAGATTTAGACTACCCAGTCACCATTTAAATGAAATCTGTAGAAAAATATATGTGAAAATGGATTACCATCTTCCAGCCCTCTCTTGCTCCCTCCAGATAGTGTCTCACAGAGCCACAAACTAGAGAAATAGCCAATGGTGACCCTGAACAACTACCAATCGCCCTGCCTCCCTGCAGCCCTGTCCTATTAAAGACATAGAGTATTATGCTCAACTATTTATTTTTGTTTTTTAAAAATATTTATTTATTTATTATGTATACAATATTCTGTCTGTGTATATGTCTGCAGGCCAGAAGAGGGCACTAGACCTCATTACAGATAGTTGTCATTACAGCCCCTCAACTATTTATTTTTAACGCTTTTCTCTAAACTAAGCTCTAACACAGTTAATAGACAACAATTAGAAACAACCATATAATTTACATTAATAGAATTAAATTACAGGTAATCTACACAAGGCGATACACTGAAGCCATTAAAAATGACCATACAGGTGTTGGAAATATGCCTTAACTGCCCTGACTGCTCTTTCAAAGGACCCAAGTTTGACTCCCATCGCCCACATGGTGGCTCACTACCATCTGTAACTTCAGTCCTAGGGAACGGGTCTCCACAGCAACAGGTACACCATGCAGTGCAGGCAAAACACTCATACACATAAAAATATTTTTAAATGACCACATAGTTCTGTATTTTTGACAAAGATAGCTGAACACTCACAGAGGTACTAAGAAAAGCAAGTTAGAGAAAAGAAGGCAGAACTCACATAAGAAATTCTAAAATTATGTAACTTTTAATGCTTGGAGAGAATGATTGAAAAGATACCTGCTTTTCTTTTTCGCCTGTCTTTCATTCCTGATGTTTCTTTCCGTAATAAACTATTTTAGCTAATAAAGGTTTTGATGGTGATATAGTAAAACTTGAGTTGGAAATGACACCAATGGCCTATTGAGGAGCCCCTTGTGTGGGGCTGGAGATGGCACAGTGGTTCAGAGTGCTTACTGCTCCACCAGAGGACCAGCATTTGGTTCCCAGCACCCACACCAGGGTGTCCACAAATGCCTAACTCCAACCCCAAGAGATCTAATGTCCCCTCTGGCCTCCATGGGTACCAGCACATACATGTACACACACACAGACACACACACACACACACACACACAAATAAAAATAAAGTAAATCTTTTAAAAAGTAGAGGAATATACGTGCAAAATAAAGAAAACAGGAAATGCATCAAAGCCATGGGCATGTGCAGGCTTACCTTCAGCCCGGCTGCTACATGAGGTGGCGTGTCTACAATCTGCCGGTCATCTGAGGAGCCTCCTCGCTTTAGGTCAATGACTGGGGCAAGGACTGTACTTTGTTTTGTCCGTTGGCTCTGACATCAGAAACAAGAAAAACACACCAAAGTTCCAATTAAAATTCATTCTACTTGTAACACAGACACTTTTTCTGGTCTTAACACACTTCTGGCTGTGATAAAATCATAGTCTTAAAAGAATAACAGTCTTTAATATATCTGCAGTAGGGTTTTACGCAACTCAGCCTGGCTTCCAGTGCCCTACGTAGCCGATGGTAGCTGATGATGAACTTGGACTTCGGATCCACCTCTCCACATCGCTATGTGTACACCACCAGACCCAGTTTATACAGCACTGGGGATTTAAGGCAGGACTTCCTGAAAACTAGGCAAACACTTTATCAACTGACCTATATCTTTATCCTTCTTTTTTTTGTTGTTGTTTTGTTTTGAGACAGGGTTTCTCTGTAGCTTTGGAGCCTGTCCTAGAACTAGCTCTTGTAGTCCAGGCTGGCCTCGAACTCACAGAGATCCGCCTGTCTCTGCCTCCCAATTAAAGGCGTGCGCCACCACCGCCTGGCCTCTTCATCTTTCTTGATGCTTTTAAAAAGCAAAGATTTCCTCTACTTCCTTATAAAGTTTATAGTAAATGTGAGCACTTTCTGGCTAACCTTAAACTGACAGAGATCCATCCACTTCTCTGCCTCTGGAGTACCAAGCTACTACCCTACTTGTTTTAGTGTGACCTTACTCTAACTAAAATTACTATGTACTGACTTGGGTGTGTATGCATGTGTGTTTACATACCAATACCACACTGTCTAAATGGAGGTCAGAGGACAACTGGAGAGACTAGGGTCTCTCCTTCCACCATAGGGTTCTAGGCAAACTCAGGTCATCAGGCTTGACTTACTGAGCAATCTCACCATCCTCGAAGTGCATGTTAAATAGCTGGTCTTTGTTTTGTTTTTTAAAACAAAGACCTGCCAGTTTCTTAAATGGACTTCTGATCTGTCAATGTCCCTCTTTCCTGGCATATCACCATCTTAGCTTTTCCTGGGATATTGGTCTCACAAATGGTGCTTATTATAGACTGTCTAGTTAACTTACACCTCTGTGCTCTGGCGTCTCTCAAACCCGGTTAGATTCATGGTGAAGTTTCTAGGCGAGAATGTCTCACAGTGAGCTGCTGAACTACATCAGGTTCTCAGATTGCTAAGAGGCCACGGCTGAGCAAATGGAATGATGCTGATCATGAAAGTTTAACTTCTCATTTTCACAATTTAAAGTAGCACAAAATTTCGTATCAGGAAGTCTGAGCTCTCCAGACTTTAACAGTACTTTAAGCAAACAACATGTCATGCAGGTATGAAAATTACAACACAGACCCTAAAGTTTCCACTTTAGGGTAGATGGATGGATCCCTGAGTTCCAGGACAGCCAGAGCTACACAGAGAACCTCTGCCTTGAAAAACATAAAGTGTACATATACATACATATATAAGTATATATATAGATAAGCAAAAGTAAACATAAATGAAAAAATTGAGGCGATAAGGCAGAAAAAGACCAACAGCCTAGATTTCATATGAAAATATTTTATTCCTCCTACAACTTTTAAAAACTTTGTATTTTCTCTCTTTCTCTCTCTCTCTCTCTTACACACACACACACACACACACACACACACACACACACACACACCCCACAAAAGTTATTTTTAAGAAAACCCAAAAAACTGAGCATAGGGACATTGGGGGAGGGTTGAAGGAGGGAGGGGAGAGGCAGGGAGGGGAGCAGAAAAAAATGTAGAGCTCAATAAATATTAATAAAGAAAAAAAAGTAAGAAGAAGGGAGAAAAAAACCCCCAAAAACCAACATGGGCTGGGCAGTGGTGGTACACACCTTTAATCCCAGCACTTGGGGGAGAAAAGGCAGGAGGATCTCAGAGTTAGAGGCCAGCCCTGTCTACAGAGTGAGTTCCAGGACAGTCAGGGCCACAAAGTCAAACCTTATCTCGAAAAACCAAAAAGAAAAAGGAAACAAAACTAAAAAGAACAAAAAACAAAACCAAAGTGATCCAGAAGTTACATTATAGTTTTTAATGCACTTAAAACACTTTCCCAATTCTACCTTATATAAGGTGTTTTAAAATTTATTTAGTGGAGCCGGAACACGCCTTTAATCCCAAAACTCAGGAGGCAAAGGCAGGTGAATCTCAGTGAGTTGGAGGCCAACGACTCACTTTGGTCTACACTTTGTAGACCAAACTCAGTTTAGTCTATAAAGCGAGTTCCAGGACAGCCAGGACAGTTACACAGAGAAACCCTGTCTGGGGGTGGGTGAGTGGGTGGCCAGAATGGTAGTACAAGTCTTTGATGCCAGCACTTGGGAGGCAGAGGCCTGTCTACATACTGAGATCCAGGGCAGCCAGAGCTACACAGAGAAACCCTGTCTTGAAAAAGAGACAAAGTAAAACAACAAAAAAGTCTTCACATATACTACCAGGTTTTATGACATTTCAAACACGTACATAATGTATTCATCATATTCATCTCTCAATCCCTTTACCTTCTCCCATACTTACCGATTCCCCTCCTCTTCTAAGCTAATGTATAAGCTGGTTTTGAACCTATATATTTGAACCTTTAGTTCATAAATAGATTTATGAACTCACAAAAAATGACAAATTAGACACAGCTTAAAAATCAGTTATATATAATCTACAAAACTGGCTTCTTTTAGAAGACAGGGCCTCACTGTGTAGCCAGGCTGGTCTCAACCTTCTGGGCATTCCTCCTGCCTTAGTCTCACGAATTCTGCAATTAAAGGCATGTACAGATGTTTTTATCTGCTAAATACCATTTCGGGGGAGGGAGGTCTAGGGATTGAACCTGATGACCCATATAAGCTAGGTAAGCACTCTACCACTGAGTGATACACACATGCGTGTGTGTATGTGTGTATATGTGTATGCACACATATACATACATACACAATTTTAATTTTTGAGTGTTTTGCTTGTATATACATCTATGTAACACATGTATGACTGCAGAGGTCCGAACAGTGTGTCAGATTCCCTGGAACTGGAGTTAGATGTTTGTGAGATGCTTACTGTGGGTGCTGGCACCTGAACTCACGCCCTCTACAAGCGCATTAAGTGCTCTTAGCCGATGAGCCATCTCTCCAATCCCCAATGGAATCACTTTTTAGCAATCCTTTAGTGTCTACTTTTAATGTATTTTTCTAAACCCCTCCACACCCTTTTTTGAGAGAGTCTCATGCTATATACCAGACTGATACTCCCACTCAGCCTCCAAGGGCTGGGATCACAGGGTTGTGTACCTTGTTCAGCTTCAACCGTTATTACGTCCTCTTTAAGGAGCCACAGTAAAGACACAGTACACACTGTGTGTGTGTACTTCATAGAAGAGCAACATCTTTACTTAAGAAACATTAAACAATGAGCAAAGTATTCTCATTCCTAAAATATACTGAATATTTTAGTTAAGAAACATCCAGTTCACAACTATACCTTCTATATTTTAAATTTTATGTTGGCCAAAACCTTAAACCCAGGAACTTGTGGGTAGAGGTGGATTTTTGTGAATTTGAGGCCAGCCTGGTCTACAGAGCCAGCTTCAGGCCACATACTGAGATCCTGTCTAAAAAACAAAAACAGAAGCAAAGAAATAGTTGAATTATTTAAAAGATAATACTCATGTCTAATGCATATACAGCATAGACTAGAGGAATTCTCACCTATGACTATATATGTCGGAGATGTTCACAAATAATGGAGCCCTCTGTGATATGTACCGTGGACCTGATTATTCTATTAAGCTGTTCCCATGATTCCTACAATAATAACCTGCAGAATGTTACCTAACAATGTACATTCCTGGGACCCAGCCTTGAACCAGAACTATCAGAATATTAGGACTCTGGCTATGAAAGCAGCATCTGACAAGTTCTCAGTCCCTGACATACTCAAATCTAAAGCCAGCCTCATGGCTGGCACTGAGAGCACTGCTTTTCTTCACTCCTACTCCATGAAACAGATCTGTTGTTCCCAAGAGCCAGGAGAACAGAGTAATCTCAGCTCTACAGCCTTTCCCCATTCACTAATTTATATTTACCCAACAAGGAGGCTAGAGAGCAAGGTTAAACCAAAGTATTCTTAAGGAACTTGCTTAGTGGACTTGGGCCTGAGTTTACCTTCGCTTGAGTGAGAGCTGCCTTCTTCACCTGAAGCTGGGACTGCAGAAGCTTGAAGTTTTTGGACCAGCCTTCGGTTTTTGAGTCACTGGTCTCCACTCCCAGGTCATCATATAGGGACATCTTTTTGGTTTAATGCTGAAAGAAAGGAAGGTCAGAGACTAAATAATGTGAAACAAGAACAAGTCTTGAGCATCTGTGTTAAAATTGTTGCACCATGGACCCCTAACATCACAAATGCAGGGTTCTTTCTAACATGCAAAACTATACCCATGCACTATTTTAAACAGTCTTCTAGAATTAATTTTTCTTTTAAGACTGGTTCTCATGTAACTCAGGCTGGCCTTGAACCCATCAATAAGGCTGGCTTTGAATTTGTGATTCTCCTGCCTATACCTTCTGAGTGCTGGGAAATGCCACTGTCCAGCCTAGAATTAATTTCTCCATCTAAAAGACTGTGGTGAAGTGACTCACGAGTAAAACAGTTCTAGAACAGACAGTGAAGTACAATGGAAGCTCTACATCCGGGCATTTTAAGAATAAAAGATCCAATTTTACAACTGTTCATCTCAATGGCAGAAAGTAGAAGTCTTATAAAAGCAGCAGCTGGTAGTCTGGATCAGCATAGGCAGCTGAAAACATGCCAACCAGCTGTGGGGTGCAGACTGGTGGGTCTAGAACACAGTGTCATCTAAGCTACAGAAGGAGTTTGAGGTTAGCTAGGACACGAGACCATGTCCTAAATAAACAGGTAATTTCACACATTCACAGACATGATTCTGTGGCTGAGGGAAGAGTAATGGAGGGGCTGTCCCTTAAGCACTCCTGCTTATCAGCATTGACCTGTGGGCTTTGGATGGAGCTCAAGAGGCAGACAGCAGAGCACACGGAAGCCCTAGGATTGATCCCCAGCTCTTAGAAGACACAGGCAGGAGGGTCAGAAGTTCATGGTCATCCTTGACTGCATACTGAGTTCTAGGCCAGCTTGGACTACACCAAATCATATCTCAAAAAAAAAAAAAACAAACAAACAAAACTTTTCTTAAAAATGTCAAAAAGTTGAGCTAGGTTTGGTTTCTATTGTGACAAATGCCATGACCTAAAGCAACCTGGGGAGGGAGGGCTTTATTTGGCTTACATGTCCCATCATAGTCCATCACTGAGGGAAACTCAAGCAGGGCAGAAACATGGAGATAGGAACTGAAACAGAGACCACAGAGTACAGCTTATTGGCTGTTCTCTTGCTTTCTTATACAACCCAGGACCACCTGCCAAGGGGTGGAAACACCCACAAAGGGCTGGGACCACTCTCATCTAGCATTAATCAAGAAAATACCCCTACAGATTTGTCTGCAGGCCAATCTGATGGAGACAATTGCTTAATCAAAGTTCCCTCTTCCCATATGACTCTAGCTTGTATCAAGCTGTCAAAAAATCAAACCAAACAACAACAAAACACTAACCAGCACACTGCCACAGAAGTGTACACTTACAAATAGCTAAAATAATAATGTATTTGTATTACATTTGGTTTGCCACAGGCAATCTCACTAGGAAGCTAAGCCTGCGCCATACAGCAATTTAAAAATAAAAATTAAAGAGGGAGTACTTGAGATGGAGATGGGAGTGAACCAATACCAGCAAACACTGGTATATCACCCTATTCAAAGCGTCAACTCTGACATGGGTATCTTCATAAATTTTAGGGTTAAAAATAAACTTAAACACTGTGGAGGATTTCAGCATCCAGCAACACCCTTCCCCCTGAAAATTCCTATTTAATACACACTACCCCCACTCTCTCTCACAGTCTCCCTCCTTCCCTCCCTCCCCACTGTCTCTGAGATAGGGTCTATGTAGCTCTAGCTGGTCTGAAACATGCTACACATACCAGGCTGGCCTCACCTCAGATCCTCTGCCTCCCAAGTGCTGGGATAAAAGACTCAAGACTAATGTACTCTTCACTGCTGAGTTAATGAGGTTTTGTGAATCTACTGTGATTTCATTTCACTTCTCTAAACTGAAGACGGTCTACTGACAATTTCATCTGATCTGACTAGCTCTCTTTTGCCTTAAAAAACACTTTAAGTATTAGAAACTGATGTCTCTAATTACCAAATGTCAGCATCTGGTAGTTTTCTGTAACAGTTCATGAAGTTATACCTTTACACCTCAGTAGAGATGAAGAATGTTCTGATTTTCTGGTTTTCACGGACCTTTAAGTTCACAGACCCAGACTGTCACAGTAAAAAGCACATGTCATCCCATATATGTACCGATGACTTCAACCATAACTACTACAAGCTCCTGTGAATTCATCAACTAAAACAGAAGACAGGGTCAGGAAAAGGAGTCACTTGGCTCCTCAGTCATCCATGTGATTTTCCCTGAACCCTGTTCTATTACTCCCTTGATTTTTACCTTAAATAATTTTGCTTGCAAAAGACCTATTCCTTTTAAGGTGTATATATTTACATTTTAGCTACTTTAAACATTTATGAATATACCATAGGTTAGTCATTAATCTCCCTACAAACACCTGGCAAACAATGAAGTTAACAAACACATTAACAAGATTCTGCCAAGATCCAAACCTAAAATGTTTTGGTATCACTTATATAACACATTTAGTTCATGGAATCTGATGCCAGCTAATAAAAAGCAGCACTTTCTAATATTTAGACATACCATAAGAATTGAGATTCAAATGTCAATATAAACAGAAGTTGGCCTTTATAATGTAAAATGTGTTTACTAAATGCATGTGTGTTGAATGCACGGAGAACTACGAACATATGAGATTACAGCCCTT